>CM051243.1:193843569-194043569 GCA_027917425.1 Gastrophryne carolinensis
TGATCCCAGCTCTGCTCTGTCTGAGCAAAGCACAGCTATAACCCCGCCCCCTGTACTTTATCCCACTCTCCTCTCCTCAGATTGTGATGCTTCTGAGTCAAGATGGTGGCGCCCGTAACCTAGAGTCCTGAACAGAGTTGCAGCCCAGTGGGGGAAAGAATAATAAGTAAGTGACTAAAAACTTAAAATATATTAATTTTAGATGCTTTAGATACGTTTTTTAAGGGTTTGGGCTTTTCAATAAATCATGGTGAAGGTCCGGTTTAAGGGTGTGAAAGAGGACAATTAAGGGATGGATGAAGCCACGCCCCCTCAGTGAGGGATGGATGAAGCCACGCCCCCTCAGTGAGGGATGGATGAAGCCACACCCCCTCATTGAGGGATGGATAGGAGATACATTGTAACAGTTACAGCAATAGAAACACTTTGAATCATTTATTGCTGCAGATCTGCATGTTACACCTCAAAGAGGGACAGAGAAGAACAACGAGGGGCAGGGGGACACGGACTCAAAAGAGGGACAATTCCTCCAAATCAGGGACACTTGGGAGGTTATGTTACACAATGATGACAACACGTGATCCCCAGAGGTCGGTAAAACTGCAGCCAACGTCCGGGCCTACCTGCGCCATTGCTTTACGCTTTGTGACCTTAGCGGCCAATCAGAATTGCTCATTCCGGACAGGGAACGGTTGCTACGGGCAGGGCCGGCTCCAGGCTTTTGTGGGCCCCTTGTGTCACATCACATGCCCCGAAATGAGAAAAAAAAGAAAAGTAAAAAGCGCAAGAGAAATAGAATTAGGGAGAAAAAAAAAGAAAGAAGAGAAAGAAAAATACGAAAAGATATATATATATATAGAGAGAGAGAGAGAAAGAAAGAGAAAGCGAGAGAGAGAGAGAAAGAAAGAAAGAAAAAGAAGGAAAGAACGAAAAAAAGGAAAGAAAGAGTGGAAGGAAATGAAGAGAAATAAGAAAAGAAAGAAAAAGGAGAAATAAAAGAAAAAAGAAATATATATATATATAGAGAGAGAGAGAGAGCGAGAGAGAGAGAGAGAGAAAGAAGGAAAGAAAAAAAGAAGGAAAGAAAGAAAACAAGAGGGAAAGGAAGAAAGAAAGAAGGAGAGAAGGAAAAAAGGAAAGAAAGAGTGGAAGGAAATGAAGAGAAAGAATGAAAGAAAGAAAAAGGAGAAATTGAATAAAAGAAAAAAGAAATATATATATATATATATATATATATATAGAGAGAGAGAGAGAGAGAGAGAGAGGGAGAGAGAGAGAAGGGAGAAAGAGAAAGAAACAAAGAAAAAAAGGAAATAAAGAGAGGAAGGAAATGAAGAGAAAGAAAGAGAAAGAAAGAAAGAAAGAAAAAGGAGAAATTGAATAAAAGAAAAAAGAAATATATATATATATATATATATATATATATAGAGAGAGAGAGAGAGAGAGAGAGAGAGAAAGAGATAGAGAGAGAAAGGAGAAAGAAAGAAAAAAAGGAAAGAAAAAAGAAGAAAAGTAGGAAAAGAAGAGAAAGAAAAAAGGAAAGAAGGAGTGGAAGGAAATGAAGAGAAAGAGGGAAAGAAAGAAAGAAAGAAAAAGGAGAAATATATATATAGAGAGAGAGAGAAAGAAAAAAGAAATATATATATATAGAGAGAGAGAGAGAGAGAGAGAGAGAGAAAGAAAGAAATAT
Source organism: Gastrophryne carolinensis (assembly GCA_027917425.1). NCBI lineage: Eukaryota > Metazoa > Chordata > Amphibia > Anura > Microhylidae > Gastrophryne > Gastrophryne carolinensis. The sequence continues at coordinate 193,845,260 of CM051243.1, forward strand.
ATATATATATATATAGAGAGAGAGAGAGAGAGAAAGAGAGAGAGAGAGAAAGAAAAGAAGGAAAGAAAACAAGAAGGAAACAAAGAAAGAAAAGAAGGAGAAATAAAAGGAGGAAAGAAAGGAAGGCAGCATAGTGAATAAGAACATGCCAGGGAGCGAAAGAAAGGAAGGAAGGAGGCAGTAGAAGAGTGAGGGAGAAGGAGAGAAAGGTGGGAGAAAGCAATGGAAGGAAGGAGTATGGAAGGATCACGGGCCCCCCTGGCTTCGGGGCCCTCGGCACGTGACCTTAGCAGCCAATCAGAATGGCTCGTTAACGGTTGCTACGGGCGACGCGCGTCCCTACCCGCGGCCCTGCTCGTAAAGCGAAGGCGGAAGTGTCTGAGACAGCAGTTGCCAGGCAACGCGCAGAGCCACCTGAGGAGCGGGGCGGAGCGCGGAGACAGAGGGGGCGGGGCGTGTCCAAACGCTCCTCATATATAAGCGCCCACACGGCTGTCATTAATCAGAAGGCGACGCTGCCATCGTAGGAGCTGGGAGTGCGTGGCAGAAGCTCCGGCGCCGCGATGTCCCGCTCCGAGGAGGTGCACCGGATCACCGAGAATGTCTACAAGGTGAGGACACCCCTCCTGCTGCCTTTCCGGGGCTTACCTGTGCCATGTTGCCCCCTCCCTGAGGCTAACCTGTGCCCTCCTGAATGTAACCTGTGCCATGTTGCCCCCTCCCCGAGGCTAACCTGTGCCCTCCTGAATGTAACCTGTGCCATGTTGCCCCCTCCCCGGGGCTAATCTGTGCCCTCCTGAATGTAACCTGTGCCATGTTGCCCCCTCCCCGAGGCTAACCTGTGCCATGCTGCCCCCCCTCCCTGGGGTTAACCTGTGCCATGTTGCCCCCCCTCCCTGAGACTAACCTGTGCCATGCTGCCCCCCCTCCCTGGGGTTAACCTGTACCAGGCTGCCCCTACTGGGGCTTTAATGTTTTTTTGGTATTTTGGGTCGACTTCCAATCTTTCTGCCTTAAATAAATTCTAATCGCGTGTTGTAAAATGGCATCAAACATTTTTAATTTTTTAAAAAATATTTCTCTCATAATTTAACTGATTTAAATTGTAATATTTTTATTTTGTTAAAATATTTCTCTCATAAGTTTAACTGATTTAAATGTTTATTTTGTTATTGACGTGATTTTATTATTATTTGTATTATTGTGTGTATACTTGTATTCATACTTTATATAAATTTTTCTTTAAATATAATTTCTGTAGTTTATTTTTTTTAATCTTTTTATTTGTATTGTTTTTGTTTTTAATGATTGTATGTGTGTTTTTTCTTTTTTTTTTCTTTTCTTTTTTTTTTTTTTTTTTTGGAAGATGTTTTAAGTTTGTTTTATTTACTTTATGGTTTACATGTAATTGGCTCTGAAATTATTATTTTTTATTATTATATTAGAATAATTTTTCTCTGGTAGTGTATGTGCTAATATTTTTCCTTATTTATCTATGAACTTGATTTATTTTATAAATTTATATTTTGGGGGGGGGGGGGCATGGTTTCATTCTATAATGATTTTATTTGTTTTTGTTATGTCCATGGTTTTATTTTATTTCTATAATGATTTTATTTGTTTTTGTTATGTCCATGGTTTTATTTTATTTCTAAATATATCTTTTTTTTTTTTTTTCTTCTTCCTGGTTGTTTGTTTTTTTTTTTTTTTTTTTTTTTTTTATAAATCATTTGCTATCATTAGGGTGTTTTTAGTTTCTTTTCATGTTTTTATCATTTTTTTTTTTTTTTTTTTTTTTTGTTATACCTTATTCATATCTTTTGGGTTTTTTTTAATTACATTGTTTTTATATAATTATCCCTGATTATTAATTTATAGATGTTATTTTATTACCTTTAGTAAGTCGTGTGTGTCAAGACGCACAAACATGCAGCCGATTCTGGCCACCAGTTGCGGGCCTCCTCTTCTCTGCAATGTGACTCCTGCAAGTTGATGGTAATAAGTGGTTTGATCGAGATTAGATCGCCTGCTGCAGCTGTAGCGTTGTTATTGATCCAGTAATGACCTCCCTGAGCTCTGTGGCTTGTTCTTCCGATTGTACGTCTTTGTTTTTCGAGGGTTTTTTTTTTTGCTGTCGGTTTAATTTATATTTTGATTGTCTTGTTGCTTTGTGCCGCCGCCGGCGGTGATCAGGACTGGAACACACGCACTTTGTATTCGGTGAAATGATTTGTTTCCTCCATTGTCTTCTGGGATTATTTTGTAATCGTTGCTTTTAGGAAAACCGGAGCCGCTCCTGGCTGGCGCGCCCCTCGCAGGTGTAACTTTGCTGTTTGATCAGACCACGGATCTCGCTCCTCGACGCCTACAGACAAGATGTCATTGGACATCGGAGGGGATATCTCGCTGTCGGTGTTACTACTGTGTTGATATGCGACACGTGGCAGATGCAATGGCAATACCTGGAAATAAAATCTGCGTCAGAGTAGGACTGGTGAAGCCAAGCATTGGGGCCCGTCATGTTGTGGTGCCCTGGAGGTGTAATCACACTGTTCTCGGGCTGGCTGAATAAGGACCACTGGCTTATCGGGCTGTAAACGTTACTGCGGCAGGCTCCTCTTGGGTGGGGTTTGAGGGGTGGCACCCTGGTCAGTGTGGGGTTTGAGGGGTGGCACCCTGGTTGGTGTGGGGTTTGAGGGGTGGTACCCCGAGTGGTGGTGGGCCATGGTGGCACCCTGGTTGATGGTGGGACCTGTTGGTGTGCCTATTTGATTCTTCTGTTTTGTAGACCTTAGATGACTGTGCCATCATGGGTGAAAGCATTTCTTGTCTTGGGATCCTTTAGTTTGGCCATGGTGGCACCCTGGTTGGTGGTGGGCCATGGTGGCACCCTGGTTGGTGGTGGGACCTGTTGGTGTGCCTATTTGATGCTTCTGTTTGTAGACCTTAGATGACTGTGCCATCATGGGTAAAAACATTTCTTGTCTTAGGATCCTTTAGTTTGGCCATGGTAGCACCCTGGTTGGTGGTGGGCCATGGTGGCACCCTGGTTGGTGTTGGGTCATGCTAGGACCTGTTGGTGTGCCTATTTGATGCTTCTGTTTGTAGACCTTAGATGACCATGCCATCATGGGTAAAAACATTTCTTGTCTTGGGATCCTTTAGTTTGGCGATGGTGGCACCCTGGTTGGTGGTGGGCCATGGTGGCACCCTGGTTGGTGGTGGGACCTGTTGGTGTGCCTATTTGATGCTTCTGTTTGTAGACCTTAGATGACTGTGCCATCATGGGTAAAAACATTTCTTGTCTTGGGATCCTTTAGTTTGGTCATGGTGGCACCCTGGTTGGTGGTGGGCCATGGTGGCACCCTGGTTGGTGGTGGGACCTGTTGGTGCGCCTATTTGATGCTTCTGTTTGTAGACCTTAGATGACTTTGCCATCATGGGTAAAAACATTTCTTGTCTTGGGATCCTTTAGTTTGGCCATGGTGGCACCCTGGTTGGTGGTGGGCCATGGTGGCACCCTGGTTGGTGGTGGGACCTGTTGGTGTGCCTATTTGATGCTTCGGTTTGTAGACCTTAGATGACTTTGCCATCATGGGTAAAAACATTTCTTGTCTTGGGATCCTTTAGTTTGGCCATGGTGGCACCCTGGTTGGTGGTGGGCCATGGTGGCACCCTGGTTGGTGGTGGGACCTGTTGGTGTGCCTATTTGATGCTTCTGTTTGTAGACCTTAGATGACTGTGCCATCATGGGTAAAAGCATTTCTTGTCTTGGGATCCTTTAGTTTGGCCATGGTGGCACCCTGGTTGGTGGTGGGCCATGGTGGCACCCTGGTTGGTGGTGGGACCTGTTGGTGTGCCTATTTGATGCTTCTGTTTGTAGACCTTAGATGACTTTGCCATCATGGGTAAAAACATTTCTTGTCTTGGGATCCTTTAGTTTGGCCATGGTGGCACCCTGGTTGGTGGTGGGCCATGGTGGCACCCTGGTTGGTGGTGGGACCTGTTGGTGTGCCTATTTGATGCTTCTGTTTTTAGACCTCAGATGACTGTTCCATCGTGGGTAACCTGGTAGAACGTTTTGTCTTGTGATCCTTCAGTTGGTGTAACTGGTCAGCCATGGCCACTAGTTGGTTGTGGTTGGCCATGATTGGGTTATGATTGGCCAACCAGGGGCTGGGGTGGGACTGCCTGGCCATGGTGTGACCTTGGGTACACCTCAGATGACTTTCCCATCATGGGTAAAGGTAACCTGGTAGAACATTGAACATCCTGTCTTGGGATCCTTTAGTTGGTGGGACCTTCCTGGGTTGTTTGGGCCTTGGTGGGACCCTGCTGGGTGGTGTTGGCTATGGGGGGGACATGTTTGATGTGCTTATGTTTGTAGACCTCAGTTGACTGTCTCATCATGGGCAAAAACATTTCTTGACTTGGGATCCTTTAGTTGTTGGGCATGGGTGGCACCCTGGCTGGTGTTGGGCATGGGTGGCACCCTGGCTGGTGCTGGACATGGTGTATGGTTGGGAACCTTCTAGATTTAGTGTGATCTATCCATTGGGGGTCTGATTGACTGTGGTGGGACATTCTGTGGTTGTTTCGGCCTTAGTGGGGCCCCACACCTTTTGCCCGATTAGTTCTGTGCCTCTATTGATCGTTCTCTCGCCCCCCAACCCTAACGGCAGCCCTGGAGGCCCACAAGGGATCTCCGATTGGATCACTGCTTGCCAACAATCGCACCCCACTTGCCAACCATACAACAGGGGCGGGGGGGTCCTTTTGCTTTGGAGACCCTAGGCCATTGCTCTGTTTTGCCAGCCCTTGTAACCTACAACGGTTCTCCACTGGAGTACAATTGGAGAGTTCACTACTTGCCTACAATGCACAAGGGGCCGGGGGGATTTAGAAATTAGCTCCATTTGCCCCCCACTAACACCAGCCCTGGTGGCCGCTGAGGATTTCCATTGGAGAATGAATGGCTAAGTCACCGTTCTCCTACAGTCGCACCCCACTTGCCTACCATGCAATAGGGAATGGGGTCCTTTTTGCATTGGGATCCTAGGCCGTTGCCCCTAATGACCCTGGTGGCCCACAAGGGATCTTCACTGGAGCCTACAATGGCACCCCACACCTTTTTTGCCTGATCAGTCCCGTGACGCTATTAAACCTTCCTACCCCTTCAATGGCATTCATTTATACATCAGCACCTGGTGCTGAAGGCAGCGGGCCCTTGGCAATTGCCCTGCTTGCCACTCTCCAAGGATAACACTGGTGGCCCACAAGGGATGTTCCCTGGAGAACTATTCTACTTGCCTACAATGCAAAAGGTACAGGAGGCTTTTTTTCACATTGGGGCCCTGGGTTATTGCCCATTTTGCCACCCCCTAGGGCACTCAATGCCCCTTTTTACATTGTAGGCAAGCAGTGATCTATCCAATCGTTTGCCTCTGGAGATCCCTTGTGGGCAAATTCCCCTAATTCCAGCCCTGGTGTCTCACGTGATTGGATAAATCATTGCCTGCTTACAATGTAAAAGAGGAAGGGGGCCTGTAGACAATTACCCTGGTTGCCACTCCCTAATGCCAGCCCTAGTGGCCCACATGGGATCTCCAGTGGAGCAGAATTGAATAGATCATAGCTTGCCTACAATGTAAAAGGGGCAAATGCCCAGTTTGCCTTCAAGGATACCACTGGTGGCCCACAAGGGCTGTTCCCTGGAGAACTATTACTGCTTGCCTGCAATGCAAAAGGTGCAGGGGGCTCTTTTTGCATTGGGGCCTTGGGTTATTGCCCCTCTTGCCACCCTCCTAGGGCACTCAACACCCCTTTTACATTGTAGGCAAGCGGTGATCTATTCAATTGTGTGCCTCTGGAGATCCCTTGTGGGCAAATGCCCCTTATTCCTGCCCTGCCTGCCTGCAAGGTAAAATGAGCAGGGGGCCCCTAGGCAATTACACCTAATGCCAGCCCTGGTGGCCCACATGGGATCTCCGGAGGTGCACAATTAGATCACTGCTTGCTTACAGTGTAAATGGGGCAAATGCCCTGTTTGTCACTCCCTTAAAGCCAGCCCTGGTGGCCCACATGGGACCCCCAGTGGAACAGGATTGGATAGATCACTGCTTGCCTACAATATAAAAGGGGCAAATGCCTGGTTTGTCACCCTAATACCTGCCTTGGTGGCCCACATGGGATCTCCAATGGTGCACAATTGGATAGATCACTGCTTGCCTACAATTATAAAAGGGGCAAGTTCCCTGTTTGTCACCCCCCCAATTCCAGCCCTGGAGGCCCTCCAGTGGAGCACACTTGGATAGATCACTGCTTTCCTATAATATAAAAGGGGCAAATGCCCGTTTGCCAGCCCTGGTGGCCCACATGCGATCTCCAGTGGAACAGAATTGAATAGATCACTGCTTGCCTATGATGTAAAAGGGGCAAATGCCCATTTGCCAGCCCTGGAGGCCCTCCAGTGGGACAGGATTGGATAGATCACTGCTTGCCTACAATGGCACCCCACAGCTTTCGCCTGATCCTTTTCTTGCCTCCTATTGATCCTTCTCTCTTCTCCCTCCCCGCGCTTTTCCCAATTTGCAGGCCAGGAGCATCCCTTCGCATTATTGGGACATCTATCGCCATGGCAACCTAACCGCGATCCTGCTTTTTTTTGGATTTCCTTTGACGGCTCTCCGGGGAATTCTTAAGATTTTTTTTTTTTTATCTTAATTTTTTTTTTCTTTATTCTGGAACTTTGCGCCTATTCCGTGTTTCCGGCAGCGGCCTCGTTAGCGGGCTCCGGGCGTCATTGTGGCGCTCAAGGTGCTCGCAATCTGCACGCGTGGAAAATTAATTTGCTTTCAATTATCCGGCAGGTCCTTGTCGCAGGAGGCCGCGTAAAGGATCGAGCGTAATTACACAGCGCCACTGGGGAGAAGCAGGAGAAGGGACCTGTTGCTGAGGGCCCAGCTGAGCCACCGGGAGCCGCTGAGGATCGGGCCTCTGCTGCCCTTATATATATAATGTATGAGCAGTGCGGAGATCTGCTGGGTATAAACGGGCGATCCTTTTCTCTGCTTTGATCCTCTGTATTCCTAGAATTTGGAGCCATGTATGATTCCGATTCAAGGATCGGGCACCGGGTAACATACCTCTGCCGTATGTGTATATATATATATATCAGTGCAGGCACCCTTCTGCTGAGATTTGCTGGCAATAAACATGCGAGCCTTTTCTCTGCTTTGATCCTCTGTATTCCTATAATTTGGAGCCATGCATGGTTCCGATTCAAGGATCGGGCACCGGGTAATAAATATATATATATATATATATTATATATAATATATACAGGCACCCTTCTGCTGAGATTTGCTGGCAATAAACATGCGATCCTTTTCTCTGCTTTGATCCTCTGTAGACCTAGAATTTGAAACCAAGCAGGAATCATATTCAAGGATCGGGCCCCGGCTAACATACATGCTATCATTACATATATATGGCCAATGCAGGCACATCTCTGCTGAGATTTGCAGCTAATTCTCGTGCGATCCTTTTCTCAGGTTTGATCCTCTGTAGACATGGAATTGGGCTTGTGCATGGTTCTGAATCAAGGATCGGGCCTCGGATAATACTCATCTCTGCTGTTATTTTTAGATAATTCTCTGCAGGGCTGACCATGCATTAACTAAAAATCACAGCAGAGGTGAGTATTAGCCGGGGCCCGATCCTTGATTCAGAGCCATACACGGGTCCCCATTTCATGTCTACAGAGGATCAAAGCAGAGAAAAGCATCGCCTGTTTATTGCCAACAAATCTCAGCAGAAGGGAGTCTGCACTGGCCATATATATGTAATGTTAGCCGGGGCCCGATCCTTTAATCAGAATCATGCACGGGTCACAATTCTATGTCTACAGAGGATCAAACCTGAGGAAAGGATCGCACATTTAGCGCCAGTAAATCTCAGCAGAAGGGTGCCTGCATCAGCCATATATATGCAGTGACTGCAGAGGTGTGTTAGCAGGGCCGATCCTTCGTTTGGGACCCATTTACAAGTCTATAACAGAGGATCAAGCCAGAGAAAAGGATCGCATGTAATTCTCTGCAGGTCTGCTCGTGCGTTATCTAAAATCACAGCAGAGGCGAGTATTATCCGGGGCCCGATCCTTGATTCAGAACCATACACGGACCCCGATTGGATGTCTACAGAGGATCGAAGCAGAGAAAAGGATCGCATGAGAATTACCAGCAGAAGGTTGCCTGCACTGGCTATATATATTATATATATTTTATAGACCACAGAGGTGTGTTAGCCGGGCCCGATCCTTTATTCAGAATCATACACAGGTCCTGATTGGATGTCTATAGAGGATCGATGCAGAGAAAAGGATCGCATGAGAATTACCAGCAAATCTCAGCAGAGATGTGCCTGCATTGGCCATATATATGTAATGACGGCAGGTATATTAGCCGGGGCCCGATCCTTGAATCTGAATCATGCATGGCTCCAAATTCTAGGTCTTATAGAGGATCAAAGCAGAGAAAAGGATCGCCCTTTTATTGCCAGTAAATCTCAGCAGAAGGGTGCCTGCATCATCCATATATATGTAATTACGTCAGAGGTGTTAGCCAGGGCCGATCCTTCGTTTGGGACCCATTTACAAGTCTATAACAGAGGATCAAACCTGAGAAAAAGGATGGTACATTAATGCATGGCCAGACCTGCAGAGAAATAACGTGCGATACTTCTCAGGCTTGACTTGTAAATGGGTCACAAAAGAAGGATCGGCCCCGGCTAACACACCTCTGTGGTCATTACATATATATGGCAGATGCAGACACCCTTCTGCTGAGATTTGCTGGCAATAAAGGTGTGATCCTCTTTTCTCTGCTTTGATCCTCTGTAGACATCCAATCAGGAGCCATGTATGGTTCTGAAACAAGGATCGGGCCCCGGCTAATACTCACCTCTGCTGTGATTTTTAGTTAATGCATGGTCAGCCCTGCAGAGAATTATCTAAAAATAACAGCAGAGATGAGTATTATCCGGGGCCCGATCCTTGATTCAGAACCACGCACAAGCCCAATTCCATGTCTACAGAGGATCAAACCTGAGAAAAAGATCGCATGAGAATTAGCAGCAAATCTCAGCAGAGATGTGCCTGCATAGGCCATATATATGTAATGATAGCATGTATGTTAGCCGGGGCCCGATCCTTGAATAGGATTCCTGCTTGGTTCCAAATTCTAGGTCTACAGAGGATCAAAGCAGAGAAAAGGATCGCCTGTTTATTGACGGCAAATCTAAGCAGAAGGGCGTCTGCATCTGCCATATATATGTAATGACGTCAGAGGTGTGTTAGCCAGGGCCGATCCTTCTTTTGGGAGCCATTTACAAGTCAAGCCTGAGAAGTATCGCACGTTATTTCTCTGCAGGTCTGGCCATGCATTAATGTCCCATCCTTTTTCTCAGGTTTGATCCTCTGTTGTAAATGGGTCCCAAACGAAGGATCGGCCCTGGCTAACACACCTCTGATGTCATTACATATATATGGCAGATGCAGACACCCTTCTGCTGAGATTTACTGGCAATAAACAGGCGATCCTTTTCTCTGCTTTGATCCTCTATAGACCTAGAATTTGGAGCCATGCATGATTCAGATTCAAGGATCGGGCCCCGGCTAATATACCTGCCGTCATTACATATATATGGCCAATGCAGGCACATCTCTGCTGAGATTTGCTGCTAATTCTCATGCGATCCTTTTCTCTGCATCGATCCTCTGTAGACATCCAATCAGGACCTGTGTATGATTCTGAATAAAGGATCGGGCCCGGCTAACACACCTCTATGATATAGATATATATATATAGCCAGTGCAGGCAACCTTGTGCTGGTAATTCTCATGCGATCCTTTTCTCTGCTTCGATCCTCTGTAGACATCCAATTGGGGCCCGTGTATGGTTCTGAATCAAGGATCGGGCCCCGGATAATACTCATCTCTGCTGTGATTTTAGATAATGCCCGAGCAGTCCTGCAGAGAATTACATGCGATCCTTTTCTCTGGCTTGATCCTCTGTTATAGACTTGTAAATGGGTCCCAAACGAAGGATCGGCCCTGCTAACACACCTCTGATGTCATTACATATATATGGCTTATGCAGGCACCCTTCTGCTGAGATTTACTGGCAATAAACGGGCGATCCTTTTCTCTGCTTTGATCCTCTGTATACATCCAATCAGGACCTGTGTATGGTTCTGAATAAAGGATCGGGCCCGGCTAACACACCTCTGTGGTCTATAAAATATATAGCCAGTGCAGGCAACCTTCTGCTGGTAATTCTCATGCGATCCTTTTCTCTGCTTCGATCCTCTGTAGACATCCAATCGGGGTCCGTGTATGGTTCTGAATCAAGGATCGGGCCCCGGATAATACTCGCCTCTGCTGTGATTTTAGATAATGCCCGAGCAGACCTGCAGAGAATTACATGTGATCCTTTTCTCTGGCTTGATCCTCTGTTATAGACTAAATGGCTCCCAAACGAAGGATCGGCTCTGCTAACACACCTCTGCAGTCACTGCATATATATGGCTGATGCAGGCACCCTTCTGCTGAGATTTACTGGCGCTAAATGTGCGACCCTTTCCTCAGGTTTGATCCTCTGTAGACATAGAATTGTGACCCGTGCATGATTCTGATTAAAGGATCGGGCCCCGGCTAACATTACATATATATGGCCAGTGCAGACACCCTTCTGCTGAGATTTGTTGGCAATAAACAGGCGATGCTTTGATCCTCTATAGACATCGGGGACCCGTTTGTGGTTCTGAATCAAGGATCGGACCCTGGGCATCACACCTCTGCTGTTATTACATATATATGGCCAATGCAGACGCCCTTTTGCTGAGATTTGCTGGCAATAAACGTGCGATCCTTTTCTCTGCTTTGATCCTCTGTAGACATGGAATGGGGACCCATGTATGGCTCTGAATCAAGGATCGGGCCCCGGCTAATACTCACCTCTGCTGCCATTATTTTTTTTTTTATGCATGGGCAGACACGCAGAGAATTTAACATGTGATCCTTATCTCAGATTGATCCTCTTTTGTAGATACCGGTATCCGAAATGAAGGATCGGCCCTGCTAACACACCTCATTTTGCTGGCAATAAACGTGCGATCCTTTTCTCAGGTTTGATCCTCTGTAGACATGATATGGGGACTAATACTCACCTGCTGTCATTACATACCGTATATATGGCAGATGCAGACGCCCTTCTGCTGAGATTTGCTGGCAATAAACAGGCGATCCTTTTCTCAGGTTGATCCTTTATAGACATAGAATGGGGACCCATGTATGGTTCTGAATCAGGGATCGGGCTCCGGCTAATACTCGCCTCTGCTGTGACTTTAGTTAATGCATGGGCTGACCTGCAGAGAATTAGCGTACGATCCTTTTCTCTGGCTTGATCCTCTATAAATCTCCAATCGGAGCCTCTTCTGTGAATCTATATAATGTAGACGCAGTGCAGAGATCTGCAGGCAAAAACCTGCGATCCTTTTCTATGGTTTGATCCTCCGTAGAAATAAAACCCATGCATGGGTCTGAAACGAGGATCGGGGGGCCCTGGACCTGAAACGAGGATGGGGGGGGGCCCTGGACCTGAAACGAGGATCGGGGGGGGCCCTGGACCTGAAACGAGGATCGGGGGGGGGCCCTGGACCTGAAACGAGGATCGGGGGGGGGGCCCTGGACCTGAAACGAGGATCGGGGGGGGGGGGGGCCCTGGACCTGAAACGAGGATCGGGGGGGGGGGGGGGCCCTGGACCTGAAACGAGGATCGGGGGGGGGGGGCCCTGGACCTGAAACGAGGATCGGGGGGGGGGGGCCCTGGACCTGAAACGAGGATCGGGGGGGGGCCCTGGACCTGAAACGAGGATCGGGGGGGGGCCCTGGACCTGAAACGAGGATCGGGGGGGGGGGGGCCTGGACCTGAAACGAGGATCGGGGGGGGGGGGGGGCCCTGGACCTGAAACGAGGATCGGGGGGGGGGGCCCTGGACCTGAAACGAGGATCGGGGGGGGGGGGCCCTGGACCTGAAACGAGGATTGGGGGGGGGGGGGCCCTGGACCTGAAACGAGGATTGGGGGGGGGGGGGGCCCTGGACCTGAAACGAGGATCGGGGGGGGGGGGGCCCCTGGACCTGAAACGAGGATCGGGGCCGGGCTAAAACACCTCTGCTGTCATCATTTATGGCTAGTACAGGCAATAAAGGTTCGATCCTTTGATTTGATCCTCTATAAACCTGGAACTTGGTCCCACGCATGGTTCACGGAACGAGGGTCGGGCTCTGGCTAATTCTCGCCTCTGCTGTGATTGGCTAGTGTAAGACCTGCAGGCAATAAGCAAGCGATCCTTCTCTCTGATTTGATCCTCTATAGATGTGGAACTGGGACACATGCATTATAGATAACTTATGGGTAGTGCAGGCGCCCTGAGGCCCTCGGCAATAAATGTGCGATCCTTTGCTCTGATTTGATCCTCTCTGTAAATCTGTATTTAGGACCTGTCATTATATATTCTATACGTATAGTGGTGCAGGCAATAAATGTGCGATCCTTTGCTCTGATTTGATCCTCTCTGTAAATCATACTTAGGACCTGTCATTATATATTCTATACGTATAGTGGTGCAGGCAATAAATGTGCGATCCTTTGCTCTGGTTTGATCCTCTCTGTAAATCATACTTAGGACCTGTCATTATATATTCTATACGTATAGTGGTGCAGGCAATAAATGTGCGATCCTTTGCTCTGGTTTGATCCTCTCTGTAAATCTGTATTTAGGACCTGTCATTATATATTCTATACGTATAGTGGTGCAGGCAATAAATGTGCGATCCTTTGCTCTGATTTGATCCTCTCTGTTAATCTGTATTTAGGACCTGTCATTATATATTCTATACGTATAGTGGTGCAGGCAATCAACGTGCGATCCTTTGCTCTGATTTGATCCTCTCTGTAGATTATACTTAGGACCTGTCATTATATATTCTATACGTATAGTGGTGCAGGCAATAAATGTGCGATCCTTTGCTCTGATTTGATCCTCTCTGTAAATCATACTTAGGACCTGTCATTATATATTCTATACGTATAGTGGTGCAGGCAATAAATGTGCGATCCTTTGCTCTGATTTGATCCTCTCTGTAAATCATACTTAGGACCTGTCATTATATATTCTATACGTATAGTGGTGCAGGCAATAAATGTGCGATCCTTTGCTCTGATTTGATCCTCTCTGTAAATCATACTTAGGACCTGTCATTACATATTCTATACGTATAGTGGTGCAGGCAATAAATGTGCGATCCTTTGCTCTGATTTGATCCTCTCTGTAAATCATACTTAGGACCTGTCATTATATATTCTATACGTATAGTGGTGCAGGCAATAAATGTGCGATCCTTTGCTCTGATTTGATCCTCTCTGTAAATCATACTTAGGACCTGTCATTATATATTCTATACGTATAGTGGTGCAGGCAATAAATGTGCGATCCTTTGCTCTGATTTGATCCTCTCTGTAAATCATACTTAGGACCTGTCATTATATATTCTATACGTATAGTGGTGCAGGCAATAAATGTGCGATCCTTTGCTCTGATTTGATCCTCTCTGTAAATCATACTTAGGACCTGTCATTACATATTCTATACGTATAGTGGTGCAGGCAATAAATGTGCGATCCTTTGCTCTGGTTTGATCCTCTCTGTAAATCTGTATTTAGGACCTGGTAATGGACCCTCTCTTCTCTCATTTATATATGTTTATCTTTGCAGGCAATAAATGTGCGATCCTTTTCTTATGTTTTGATCCTCCGTAGACCTAGAAATGGGACCCATGCATAGGTCTAAAACGAGAATCGGGGGGCTTGGACCTGAAACGAGAATCGGGGGGCTTGGACCTGAAACGAGAATCGGGGGGGGGGGGGGGGGGCTTGGAACTGAAACGAGGATCGGGGCCTGGCTAAAACACCTCTGCTGCCATGATGTATGGGCAGTCAACGTACAATCATTTGATCGTCTATAAACACGGAACTTGTTCCCATGCATGGTCCACGGGAGGAGGATCGGGCTCTGGCTAATACTAACCTGTGATTCTAATGAATGGCCAATGCAAGACCTGCAGGCAAAAAACACGCGATCCTCCTCTCAGATTTGATCCTCTGTAGACGTGGAACTGGGACACATGCATTATAGATAACGTATGGGTAGTGCAGGCGCCCTGAGACCCTCGGCAATCAACGTGCGATCCTTTGCTCTGATTTGATCCTCTGTAGACATGTGCCTAGGACCTGTCATTATATATTCTATACGTATAGTGGTGCAGGCAATAAATGTGCGATCCTTCTCTGTAGACATGTGCCTAGGACCTGTCATTATATATTCTATACATATAGTGGTGCAGGCAATAAATGTGCGATCCTTTGCTCTGATTTGATCTTCTCTGTAGACCTGTACCTTGGACCTGGTAATGGACCCCCTCTTCTGTCATTATATATTATATACGTATATCGGTGCAGGCAATAAATGTGCGATCCTTTTCTGCAAACCTGGAACTCATGCATGGTCCTGAAATGAGGATCAGACCCTGGCTAACAGATATTAATGTGCGATCCTTTGAACTGGGGCCTGTGCCAGGTTCTGAACAGAGGATCGGGCCGGGCTAACAGACTCCTCTGCTGCTCTGAATGAAGGGGTCGTGCAGCGAGCTTCATGCAATAAATGTGCGATCCTTTGCTCTCATTTGATCCTCTGTAGACATGTGCCTAGGACCTGGCAATGGACCCCTCTTCTGTCATTATATATAATGTATGTATATCGGTGCAGGCAATAAATGTGCGATCCTTTTCTGTAGACCTGGAACTCCAGGGCCTGATCCTCCTTTCAGGACCGTGCATAACCGACATCTCTGATGATCCTCTTCATGTAATAAATGTGCGATCCTTTGCTCTGATTTGATCCTCTTTTTAGACATGTAGACCCATGGCATGGTTCTGAATCAAGGATCGAGGTCCTGGCTGATACTCGCCTCTTCTGTGGTTCTAGATGAAGCATGGGCACACAAGTGCGATCCTTTTCTATGTGAATTGATCCTCTTGGTAGGCGTGAAACCGGCTCCCAAGCGCGGTCCTGAGACAAGGATCGGGCCCAGCTCATCGGCGTCTCTTGTCCTTATATAAAACATATGGGCAGTGCAGGGAACCTGCAGACAGTAAACTTGCGGTCCTTCTCTGATTTGATCCTCTATAGTAATGGCATAGTGTCCCCTGCTTGGTCCTGAAATAGATGTGCGATCCTCTTCTGATTTGATCCTTGGTAGATGGTGAAGTAGTGACACATTCATGGTTCTCCAATAGAGGATCGGGGCCTAGCAAATGCACACACGGATTATGGATAATGTATGGGTAGTGCTGACAATAAGCGTTGCGATCCTTTTTCTCTGATTTGATCCTCTGTATTAATGGAATAGTGTCCCCTGCTTGGTCCTGAAATCGATGTGCGATCCTCTTCTGATTTTGATCCTTGGTAGATGGTGAAACGGGGACACGTGCATTGTTCCAATAGAGGATCGGGGCCGGGCAAATGCGCACATGGATTATGGATAATGTATGGGCAGCGCAGGCAATAAGCGTTGCGATCCTTTTCTCTGATTTGATCCTCGGTATTAATGGAATAGTGTCCCCTGCTTGGTCCTGAAATCGCTGTGCGATCCTCTTCTGATTTGATCCTTGGTAGATGGCAAAACGGGGACACGTGCGTGGTTCCGATAGAGGATCGGGGCCGGGCAAATACACACACGGATTATGGATAATGTATGGGCAGCGCAGGCAATAAGCATTGTGATCCTTTTCTCTGATTTGATCCTCTATAAACATGGAACTGGGACCCAGGACATGGCTTTAAAAGAAGGATCAAGCCCTGGCTAATAGACCCCCTCTGCTGCTATTTTATAATGTATAGTAGGGGCAGTGCCAGGACCCAACCAAAATGTGATCCTTTTCTCTCATTTGATCCTCTGTAGTAATGGAATGGCACTGTGTCCTGCATGGTCCCGAAATCCATGTGCGATCCTTTTCTGTGATTGATCCTTTGGTAGATGGTGAAACGGGGACACATGCATGGTTATCTAATAGAGGATCGGGGCCGGGCGAATGCACACACGGATTATGGATAATGTATGGGCATCGCAGGCAATAAGAATTGCGATCCTTCTCTCATTTGATCCTCTGTAGTAATGGAATAGTGTCCCCTGCTTGGTCCTGAAATAGATGTGCGATCCTCTTCTCTGATTTGATCCTTGGTAGATGGTGAAACAGGGACACATACATGGTTCTTTGATAGAGGATCGGGGCACCCCCCCCATGCAAGACAATGAAAGTTACGATCCTTTCCTCTCATTTCTCCGTATTCATGGAACTGGGTTCCCCTGCATGGTCCTGAAATCGATGTGCGATCCTTTTCTCTGATTTGATCCTTGGTAGATGGTGAAACAGTGACACATTCATGGTTCTCTGATAGAGGATCGGGGCTGGGCAAATGCACATACAGATTATGGATAATGTACAGGCAATAATGTGCGATCCTTTTCTCTCATTTGATCCTCTGTAGTGATGAAACCGTGTCCTCTGCCTGTCCTGAAATAGATGTGCGATCCTCTTCTGATTTGATCCTTGGTAGATAGATGGTGAAACAGAGGCATATGCATAGAGGATCAGGGCCTAGCAAATACACACACGGATTATGGATAATGTATGGGCATCGCAGGCAATAAGAATTGCGATCCTTCTCTTATTTGATCCTCTATAGTAATGGAATAGTGTCCCCTACATGGTCCTGAAATAGATGTGCGATCCTCTTCTCTGATTTGATCCTTGGTAGATGGTGAAACAGGGACACGTGCATGGTTCTTTGATAGAGGATCGGGGCAACCCCCCCCCCCCCCCCCCCATACAAGACAATAAAAGTTACGATCCTTTTCTCTCATTTGACCCTCCTCCCTATTCATGGAACTGGGTTCCCCTGCATGGTCCTGAAATCAATGTGCGATCCTTTTCTCTGATTTGATCCTTGGTAGATGGTGAAACAGGGACACATTCATGGTTCTCTGATAGAGGATCGGACCCTGGCAAATGCACACACAGATTATGGATAATGTACAGGCAATAATGTGCGATCCTTTTCTCTGATTTGATCCTCTATAAACATGGACCTGGGACCCAGGACATGGTTTTAAAATGAGGATCAAGCCCTGCCGAACATCTGCTGCCATTTTATAATGTACAATACGGGCAGTGCAGGACCCAACCAAAATTAAACTTGATCCTTTTCTCTCATTTGATCCTCTGTAGTGATGAAACAGTGTCCTCTGCCTGTCCTGAAATAGATGTGCGATCCTCTTTTTATTTTGATCCTTGGTAGATAGATGGTGAAACAGAGGCATATGCATAGAGGATCGGCTAGTAAATACACACGTATTATGGATAATGTATGGGTATCGCAGGCAATAAGAATTGCGATCCTTCTCTCATTTGATCCTCTGTAGTAATGGAATAGTGTCCCCTGCATGGTCCTGAAATAGATGTGCGATCCTCTTCTCTGATTTGATCCTTGGTAGATGGTGAAACGGGGACACATGCATGGTTCTCCGATAGAGGATTGGGGCACCCCCCCCCATACAAGACAATACAAGTTACGATCCTTTTCTCTCATTTGACCCTCCTCCGTATTCATGGAACTGGGTTCCCCTGCATGGTCCTGAAATCCATGTGCGATCCTCTTCTCTGATTTGATCTGATTTGATCCTTGGTAGATGGTGAAACGGGGACACATGCATGGTCCTCTGATAGAGGATCGGGGCACCCTCCCCCATACAAGACAATAAAAGTTACGATCCTTTTCTCTCATTTAACCCTCCTCCGTATTCATGGACTGGGTTCCCCTGCATGGTCCTGAAATCGATGTGCGATCCTTTTCTCTGATTTGATCCTTGGTAGATGGTGAAACAGTGACACATTCATGGTTCTCTGATAGAGGATCGGGGCTGGGCAAATGCACACACAGATTATGGATAATGTACAGGCAATAATGTGCGATCCTTTTCTCTGATTTGATCCTCTGTAGTGATGAAACCGTGTCCTCTGCCTGTCCTGAAATAGATGTGCGATCCTCTTCTGATTTGATCCTTGGTAGATAGATGGTGAAACAGAGGCATATGCATAGAGGATCGGGGCCTAGCAAATGCACACACGGATTATGGATAATGTATGGGCATCGCAGGCAATAAGAATTGCGATCCTTCTCTTATTTGATCCTCTATAGTAATGGAATAGTGTCCCCTACATGGTCCTGAAATAGATGTGCGATCCTCTTCTCTGATTTGATCCTTGGTAGATGGTGAAACGGGGACACATACATGGTTCTTTGATAGAGGATCGGGGCACCCCCCCCCCCATGCAAGACAATAAATGTTCCGATCCTTTTCTCTCATTTGACCCTCCTCCGTATTCATGGACTGGGTTCCCCTGCATGGTCCTGAAATCAATGTGCGATCCTTTTCTCTGATTTGATCCTTGGTAGATGGTGAAACAGTGACACATTCATGGTTCTCTGATAGAGGATCGGACCCTGGCAAATGCACACACAGATTATGGATAATGTACAGGCAATAATGTGCGATCCTTTTCTCTGATTTGATCCTCTATAAACATGGAACTGGGACCCAGGACATGGTTTTAAAATGAGGATCAAGCCCTGGCTATGTATGGGCATCGCAGGCAATAAGAATTGCGATCCTTCTCTGATTTGATCCTCTATAGTAATGGAATAGTGTCCCCTGCTTGGTCCTGAAATAGATGTGCGATCCTTTTCTCTGATTTGATCCTTGGCAGATGGTGAAACAGGGACACATTCATGGTTCTCCGATAGAGGATCGGACCCTGGCAAATGCACATACACAGATTATGGATAATGTGCAGGCAATAATGTGCGATCCTTTTCTCTGATTTGATCCTCTGTAAACATGGATGGGTTCCCATGCATGGCCCTGGCTCATTCTCGCCTCCGCTGTCATTATAATTTATGGGCTATGCAGACATCCAGGGACCTGCAGGCAACAGAGGTTCAAACGCTTGATCCTTCTCTTCTATTTTATCCTCTGTAAACATGGAACTGGGACCCGGATATGGTTTTAAAATGAGAATTAAACCCTGGCTAACGGACACCTCTGCTGCCATTTTATAATGTCTAGTATGGGCAGTGCCAGGACCCAACCAAAAATAAGCGATCCTTTTCTAATCCTTTGTAGTAATGGAACGGCGTCCCCTGCATGGTCCTGAAATCAATGTGCGATCCTCCTCTGATTTGATCCTCTGTAAATAAACATGGATGGGTTCCCCTGCATGGTCCTGGTTCATTCTCACCTGCATGGTCCTGAAATCAATGTGCGATCCTCCTCTGATTTGATCCTCTGTAAATAAACATGGATGGGTTCTCATGCATGGTCCTGCTTCATTCTCACCTGCATGGTCCTGAAATCAATGTGCGATCCTTCTCTGATTTGATCCTCTGTAAATAAACATGGATGGGTTCCCCTGCATGGTCCTGCTTCATTCTCACCTGCATGGTCCTGAAATCAATGTGCGATCCTTCTCTGATTTGATCCTCTGTAAATAAACATGGATGGGTTCTCATGCATGGTCCTGCTTCATTCTCACCTGCATGGTCCTGAAATCAATGTGCGATCCTTCTCTGATTTCATCCTCTGTAAATAAACATGGATGGGTTCTCATGCATGGTCCTGGTTCATTTTCTCACCTGCATGGTCCTGAAATCAATGTGCGATCCTCCTCTGATTTGATCCTCTGTAAATAAACATGGATGGGTTCTCATGCATGGTCCTGGTTCATTCTCACCTGCATGGTCCTGAAATCAATGTGCGATCCTTTTCTCTGATTTGATCCTCTGTAAATAAACATGGATGGGTTCTCATGCATGGTCCTGGTTCATTTTCTCACCTGCATGGTCCTGAAATCAATGTGCGATCCTTTTCTCTGATTTGATCCTCTGTAAATAAACATGGATGGGTTCCCATGCATGGTCCTGGTTCATTCTCACCTGCATGGTCCTGAAATCAATGTGCGATCCTCTTCTCTGATTTGATCCTTGGTAGATGGTGATACAGAGCCCTATGCATAGAGGATCGGGGCCCGGCAAATGCACACATGGATAATGTATGGGCAGCGCAGGCAAAAAAAACGTTACGATCCTTCTCTGATTTGATCCTTGGTAGATGGTGATACGGAGACCTATGCGTAGAGGATCGGGGCCCGGCAAATGCACACATGGATAATGTATGGGCAGCGCAGGCAAAAAAAACGTTACGATCCTTCTCTGATTTGATCCTCTCAGTATTCATGGAAATATATATTTTATTATTTTTAAGAATGTTAAACCGGAACTTCATCAAAATTTTATGAAAATGCCAAACATTTAAAAAAAAAAAAAACTTCTCCCCATCTAAATTTTAATATATTTTACATTTTTAGTCACTTATTCTTTCCTCCGCCAGGCTGCAACTCTGTTCAGGACTACGGGCGCCACCATCTTGCCTCAGAAGCATCACATGGAGAGGAGAGAGGGGATAAAGTGCAGGGGGCGGGGTTATAGCTGTGCTTTGCACAGACAGAGCAGAGCTGGGGTCAAACATACAAGATAAGCTTTTATTCAGGGTGAGGGTCCGGATTAATGTGGGCAATCTGTATGTACAGGGTGGGGGGAAACATATAAGATAGGCTCTTATTCAGGGTGAGGGTCCGGATTAATGTGGGCAATCTGTATGTACAGGATGTGGGAAACATAAGGCTCTTATTCAGGGTGAGGGTCCGGATTAATGTGGGCAATCTGTATGTACAGGGTGGGGGAAACATATAAGATAGGCTCTTATTCAGGGTAAAGGACCGGATTAATGTGGGAAATCTGTATGTACAGGATGTGGGAAACATAAGGCTCTTATTCAGGGTGAGGGTCCGGATTAATGTGGGCAATCTGTATGTACAGGGTGGGGGGAAACATATAAGATAGGCTCTTATTCAGGGTGAGGGTCCGGATTAATGTGGGCAATCTGTATGTACAGGGTGGGGGGAAACATATAAGATAGGCTCTTATTCAGGGTGAGGGTCCGGATTAATGTGGGCAATCTGTATGTACAGGATGTGGGAAACATAAGGCTCTTATTCAGGGTGAGGGTCCGGATTAATGTGGGCAATCTGTATGTACAGGGTGGGGGAAACATATAAGATAGGCTCTTATTCAGGGTAAAGGACCGGATTAATGTGGGAAATCTGTATGTACAGGATGTGGGAAACATAAGGCTCTTATTCAGGGTGAGGGTCCGGATTAATGTGGGCAATCTGTATGTACAGGGGTGGGGGAAACATACAAGATAGGCTCTTATTCAGGGTGAGGGTCTGGATTAATGTGGGCAATCTGTATGTACAGGGTATGGGAAACATACAAGATAGGCTCTTATTCAGGGTGAGGGTCTGGATTAATGTGGGCAATCTGTATGTACAGGGTATGGGAAACATACAAGATAGGCTCTTATTCAGGGTGAGGGTCTGGATTAATGTGGCCAATCTGTATGTACAGGGTATGGGAAACATACAAGATAGGCTCTTATTCAGGGTGAGGGTCTGGATTAATGTGGCCAATCTGTATGTACAGGGTGTGGGGAACATATAAGATAGGCTCTTATTCAGGGTGAGGGTGCGGATTAATGTGGCCAATCTGTATGTACAGGGTATGGGAAACATACAAGATAGGCTCTTATTCAGGGTGAGGGTCTGTTTTTTAAACTCTAGTCCAGAACTTATAAAGTGTTTTTTTTTTTTTTCCCCTGGATGTGACCTGTCCCGGGATAAAGCTTTTGGATGAGAAATGGCTTTTCTAAAATCCCGGCTGTCGGCGTGAAAGCTCAGAAGCGTGCGGCCGGCTGAGCTGTATTTGTGTAACACAATGCCGGTGACCAGGATGTGGCTTCAGCCGGGCTCAGCGACTCGTTAACCTGTTTGTGACTGTGGAGCCTCCTACCTGTACTGCGCCGTGGACTAGGTCGCAGCTATACGAATGTAGAGTCATGTGTAAGATCCAGTGGGAACAACTCGGCGCTTCTGTGTTCTGCGCTGCAGCATAGGTTGGAGCTCTGTGAATGTAGAATGTGTAGGGTCCAGTGGGTCGGACTGGTAGAAAAGGCTTGGTGCGTCTCTGTACTGCGCTGCAGAATAGGTTGGCACTATACGAATGTAGAATGATGCGTAGGGTCCAGTGGGTGAGACTGGCAGAAAAGGCTTGAATGCATGTCTGTACTATGCTGCAGAATAGGTTGGCACTATACAAATATAGGATCCAGTGGGTCAGACTGGTAGAATAGGCTTGGTGTGTCTCTGTACTGTGCTGCAGCATAGGTTGGCGCTATACGATTATAGGGTTCAGTGGGTCAGACTGGTAGAAAAGGCTTGGTGTGTCTCTGTACTGTGCTGCAGCATAGGTTGGCGCTATACGACTGTAGGGTCCAGTGGGTCAGACTGGTAGAAAAGGCTTGGTGTGTGTCTGTACTGCGCTGCAGCATAGGTTGGAGCTATAAGACTTTAGGGCCCAGTGGGTGAGACTGGTAGAAAAGGCTTGGTGTGTCTCTGTACTGTGCTGCAGCATAGGTTGGAGCTATAAGACTTTAGGGCCCAGTGGGTGAGACTGGTAGAAGAGGCTTGGTGTGTCTCTGTACTGCACTGCAGCATAGGTTGGAGCTATAAGACTTTAGGGCCCAGTGGGTGAGACTGGTAGAAAAGGCTTGGTGTGTCTCTGTACTGCGCTGCAGCATAGGTTGGAGCTATACGACTGTAGGGTCCAGTGGGTCAGACTGGTAGAAAAGGCTTGGTTTGTCTCTGCACTGCGCTGTAGCGTAGGTTGGAGCTACACAAATGTAAAATGACCTGTGAGGTCCAGGGGGTGAGACTGGTAGAAAAGGCTTGGTGCGCCTCTGTACTGCGCTGCAGAATAGGTTGGCACTATACAAATGTAAAATGTGTAGGGTCCAGTGGGTGAGACTGGCAGAAAAGGCTTGGTGCGTCTCTGTACTGCACTGCAGCATAGGTTGGTGCTGTACGAATGTAGAATGATGTGTAGGGTCCAGTGGGTCAGACTGGTAGAAAAGGCTTGGTGTGTCTCTGTACTACGCTGTAGAATAGGTTGGTGCTATTCGAATGTAGGGTCCAGTGGGTCAGACTGGTAGAAAAGGCTTGGATGCATCTCTGTACTGTGCTGCAGAATAGGTTGGAGCCATACAAATGTGTGTAAGCCCTGCTGAGGAAGATGCTTATTGGGAAAGGATTGCTGTTCTTTGTACTGCACTCCAGAATATGTGGGCGCTACAGTATATAGTAGATGGAAGACCATGTGCTAGCGCCTCTTGTGCTCTGTCTGATGGAAATGACCCTGTACTGCTCTCCAGAATATGTGGGTGTTATATAAATATAATGCCTGAGCCCTCCTGGGGCAGACACTAATGGAAGTGCTGTCTGTTGGGAATGGCTTGCTGCTGTTTGTACTGCGCTCCACTATATGTGGGAGCTATATGATCATGCAATAATGAATGGGCTCCAATGGGTCAGAAAAAAATGGGAATAGCTCACTGCTCTGTACTGCACTGCAGCGTATGTGGGCGCTATATAAATGTGTAATAATGCTTAGGCTCCTGTGGGTCAGAGAATCATGGGAATGAGCCGCTGCTCTCTGTACTGCGCTCCGGAATATGTTGGCACCATATAAATGTAGAATGTGTAAGACCTGCTGGGGCAGAAACTGATGGAAATGGCTGGCTGTTCATTGTACTGTGCTGCAGAATATGTTGGTGCTATATACATTAAATGTACGATCGTGCGTATGCTCCTCTCGCTGCTTTCTGCACTGCGCTCCAGAATATGTGTGAGCTATATAAATGTGTGTAATAACGCATAGGCCCCTATGGGTCAGTATAATGTGAATGGCTCTCTGTACTGCGCTGCAGCATATGTCGGAGCAATATGAATGGGTAATACATAGTCTCCTATTGGTGAGAATCATGGGAACGGCTTGCCGCTTTCTGTACTGCGCTGCAGCATATGTCGGAGCTATATGAATGGGTAATGCATAGTCTCCTATTGGTGAGAATCACGGGAATGACTTGCTGCTTTCTGTACTGCGCTGCAGCATATGTCGGAGCTATATGAATGGGTAATACATAGTCTCCTATTGGTGAGAATCATGGGAACGGCTTGCCGCTTTCTGTACTGCGCTGCAGCATATGTCAGAGCAATATGAATGGGTAATACATAGTCTCCTGTTGGTGAGAATCATGGGAATGACTTGCTGCTTTCTGTACTGCGCTGCAGCATATGTCGGAGCTATATGAATGGGTAATACATAGTCTCCTGTTGGTGAGAATCATGGGAACGGCTTGCCGCTTTCTGTACTGCGCTGCAGCATATGTCGGAGCTGTATAAATGGGTAATACATAGTCTCCTGTTGGTGAGAATCATGGGAACGGCTTGCCGCTTTCTGTACTGCGCTGCAGCATATGTCGGAGCTATATGAATGGGTAATGCATAGTCTCCTGTTGGTGAGAATCATGGGAACGGCTTGCCGCTTTCTGTACTGCGCTGCAGCATATGTCGGAGCTATATAAATGGGTAATACATAGTCTCCTATTGGTGAGAATCATGGGAACGGCTTGCCGCTTTCTGTACTGCGCTGCAGAACAGGTGGGAGCTGTATATAATAATGTATAATCTCCCTTGGCACTGAGGCTGATGGGAATTAACCACCGTGTTCTGTACTGCGCTGCAGCATATGTCAGAGCTCCGTAAACGTTTAGTCATGCGTAGGCTCCTGTGGGTTATACACATGGGAATGACTCACTGTTCTCTGTACTGCGCTGCAGAATATGTTGGAGCTTTATACCGTTCATGTAACCTAACGTGCGAGCTCCTCTAGAATCATGGGAATGACTCGCTGTACTGTGCTCCTGCATATGTGAGCTCTATATAAATGTAGAATGATGCATAAACCTCCATGGAGACTGATGACGAGGGCTCGCTGTTTGTACTGCGCTGCAGAATATGTTGGAGCTATAGTATATGGACCTAAGGCAGTGTACAAGCTCCTGGTGCCACGTCTCAGAATGGTTCTCTGTACTGCGCTCCAGAATATGTGGTTGCTATATGAATGTGTAAGCCTTGCTGGGGCAAAAACTGGTGGGAATGGTTGGCTGTTCTTTGTACTGCGCTGCAGAGAATGTTTGCACTATATACAGTAAGGATATGATCATGTGCAAGTACCTCCTGGACTTGTGGGAATGGCTCACTGTTAGTACTGCGCTGTAGTATATGTTGGAGCTACAGTACTTTATGGAGATGCAAGATGATGTGCAAGGAATGACTCTAGTTCTCTGTACTGCGCTCCAGAATAGGTGGTCGCTATATGAATGTGTAAGCCTTCCTGGGGCAAAAACTGATGGGAATGGCTGGCTGTTCTTTGTACTGCGCTGCAGAATATGTTTGCACTATACACCGTAAACATAGGATCCTGTACAAGCCTCCTCTGGACTCATGGGAATGGCTCACTGTTAGTACTGCGCTGTAGTATATGTTGGAGCTACAGTCCTGTATATAGATTTAAGATAATGTGCAAGCTCCTCCGGTGCTGTGTCTGATGGGAATGACTCTGTACTGCGCTCCAGAATAGGTGGTCGCTATATGAATGTTTAAGCCTTGCTGGGGCCGATGAGAATGGCCGGCTGTTCTTTGTACTGCGCTGCAGAACTGTTGGAGCCATATACAGTAAAGGTATGGTCACGTGCAAGCTCCTCTGGACTCCTGGGAATGGCTCGCTGCTTACTGTACTGCGCTCCAGAATAGGTGACCGCTATTGTAAATGTGTAACAAGGCCTAAGCCTCTCGTGGGTCAGAGGCATATGGGAATGGCTCGTCGCTGTCTGTACTGCGCTGTGGAGTATGTGGGCGCTATATAAATGCAGAATAACGTGTATGGCCTGCTGGGGCAGAAACTGGGAATTTCTTGATCTTTGTACTGTACTGCAGAATATGTTGGCGCTATTTAATTTAATTAATTTAATTTTAATGCATAGATGGCCATTGTATGCTTGCGCACACATAGGAATTCATCCTCCGCATTTAACCCATCCGTTGGGCGCTACAATAAATGCAAGATAATATGCATGCTCCTCTGGACTAAGTAATGGCTCGCCTCTCTCTCTATTTACTGCGCTCCAGCATATGTGTGAGCTATATGACTGTCAAATAATGCATAGGTTCCAATGGGTCAAAAAATGGGAATAGCTCTCTGCTCTGTACTGCGCCCCAGCGTATGTGGGAGCTATAGTAATGTGTAATAATGCTTAGGCTCCTGTGGGTCAGAATAATAGGAATGAGTCGCTGCTCTTTGTACTGCGCTGCAGAGTATGTTGGCGCCATATACATTAAATGCAAGATAATGTGCATGCTCCTCTGGACTAAGGAATGGCTCGTCTCTCTATGCACTGCACTCCAGTATATGTGTGAGCTATATGAATGCCCAATGCAAAGGCCCCTATGTGTCGGAATAATGGGAATAGCTCTGTGCTCTGTACTGCACTGCAGCCTATGTGGGAGATGTAGGCATGTGTAATAAAGCAAAGGCCCATACGTGTCGGAATAATGGGAATATCTCGCCTCTCTGTACTGCACTGCAGCGTATGTGGGAGCTATAGGAATGTGTAATAATGCTTAGGCTCCTGTGGGTCAGAGAATCGTGGGAATGAGTCGCTGCTCTCTGTACTGCGCTCGGGTATATGCTGGCGCTATCTGAATGTAGAATACTGTATAAGACCTGCTTGGGCAGAAACTGGTGAGAATGGCTGGATGTTCTTTGTACTACACTGCCTAATATGTTGCCGCTATATACATTAAATGTAAGATCATGCGTAAGCTCCTCTGGACTTGGGAATGGCTCGCTGCTTTCTGTACTGCGCTCCACCATATGTGGGAGCTATGTGATCGTGCGATAATACACGGGCTTCTATGGGTCAGAGCATCATGAGAATATCTCGCCTCTCTATGTACTGCACTCCAGCATACGTGAGTGCTATATGAATGCCTAATAATGCAAAGCCCCCTATATGCCGGGATAATGGGAATAGCTCACTGCTCTCTGTACTGCACTGCAGCATATGTGGGCGCTTTATAAATGTGTAATAATGCTCAGGCTCCTGTGGGTCAGAGAATCATGGGAATGAGTCGCTGCTCTCTGTACTGCGCTCCGGGATATGTTGGCACTATATAAATGTAGAATGTGTGAGACCTGCTGAGGCAGAAGCTGATGGGAATGGCTGGCTGTTCCTTGTACTACGCTGCAGAGTATGTTGCTATATACATTAAATGTAAGATCATGCGTAAGCTCCTCTGGGCTCGCTGCTTTCTGTACTGCGCTCCGGTATATGCTGGCGCTCTCTGAAGGTAGAATGTGTGAGACCTGCTGGGGCAGAAACTGATGGAAATGGCTGACTGTTCCTTGTACTACGCTGCCTAATATGTTGGCGCTATATACATTAAATGTAAGATCATGCGTATGCTCCTCGGGAATTGCTTGCTGCTTTCTGTACTGCGCCCTAGCATATGTGGGAGCTACATGACTGTGCGATCATACATGGTCTTCTATGGGTCAGAGCATCATGGGAATATCTTGCCTCTCTATGTACTGCACTCCAGCCTACGTGTGAGCTATATGAATGCCTGATAATGGCCCCTATATGCCAGGATAATGGAAAAAGCTCAATACTCTCTGTACTGCACCGCAGCATATGTGGGCACTATGTACATGGATGTTGGGGAGGGGGGATGTTGGCTACAGAAGGTGTGCAAAGATGGCTGATGAAGTCTAGGTAGGCAAAAGGCGTAGGGCAGCAGCAGAGTTTCCAGTGAGGGTGTAGGGCTGCAGCAGATAAGGGGGCGCCAGCGAGGGTGTAGGGCAGCAGCAGACACGGGGTGCCAGCGAGGGTGTAGGGCAGCAGCAGACACGGGGTGCCAGCGAGGGTGTAGGGAAGCAACAGACACGGGGTGCCAGCGAGGGTGTAGGGCAGCAGCAGACACGGGGTGCCAGCGAGGGTGTAGGGCAGCAGCAGACACGGGGTGCCAGCGAGGGTGTAGGGCAGCAGCAGACACGGGGTGCCAGCGAGGGTGTAGGGCAGCAGCAGACACGGGGTGCCAGCGAGGGTGTAGGGCAGCAGCAGACACGGGGTGCCAGCGAGGGTGTAGGGCAGCAGCAGACACGGGGTGCCAGCGAGGGTGTAGGGCAGCAGCAGACACGGGGTGCCAGCGAGGGTGTAGGGCAGCAGCAGCAGACGCGGGGTGCCAGCGAGGGTGTAGGGCAGCAGCAGACACGGGGTGCCAGCGAGGGTGTAGGGCAGCTGCAGGCTGTGATCCTTGGGCTACTAATGGGGGGATGTTGGCTACAGAAGGTGTGCAAAGATGGCTGATGAAGTCTAGGGAGGGCGAAAGGTGTAGGGCAGCAGCATACATGGTTGCCAGTGAGGGTGTAGGGCAGCAGCATACATGGTTGCCAGTAAGGGTGTAGGGCAGCAGCATACATGGTTGCCAGAGAGGGTGTAGGGCAGCAACAGGCACCTTTTGTGACCCTTGGGCTGCTGATGGGGGGATGTTGGCTACAGAAGGTATGCAAAGATGGCTCATGAAGAAGTCTAGGTAGGTGAAAGGCGTAGGGCAGCAGCATAAATGGTTGCCAGTGAGGCTGTAGGGCAGCAGCAAACACAGGGTGCCAGTGAGGGTGTAAGGCAGCTGCAGGCACCCCCTGTGACCCCTGGGCTACTAATGGGGGGGATGTTGGCTACAGAAGGTGTGCAAAGATGGCTGATGAAGTCTAGGGAGGGCGAAAGGTGTAGGGCAGCAGCAGACACGGTTGCCAGTGAGAGAGGAGGGTAGCTGCAGGCACCTCTGTGACCCTTAGTCTGCTTTTTTTGGGGGGGGGATATTGGCTACGGAAGGTGTGCAAAGATGGCTGATGAAATCTAGGTAGGTGAAAGGCATAGGGCAGCAGCATACATGGTTGCCAGTGAGGGTATAGGGCAGCAGCAGGCACCTCTGTGACCCCTGGGCTGCTTATGGGGGGGGGGGGGTGTTGGCTACAGAAGATGTGTAAGATGGCTGATGAAGTCTAGGTAGGTGAAAGGCGTAAGACAGCAGCATACATGGTTGCCAGTGAGGGTGTAGGGCAGCAGCATACATGGTTGCCAGTGAGGGTGTAGGGCAGCAGCAGGCACCTCTGTGACCCTTGGGCTGCTGATGGGGGGGGGGGGGGTGTTGGCTACAGAAGGTGTGGCTCATGAAGAAGGTAGGCGAAAGGCGTAGGGCAGCAGCAGCAGACATGGTTGCCAGTGAGGGTGTAGGGCAGCTGCATACATGGTTGCCATTGAGGGTGTAGGGCAGCAGCAGACACGGTTGCCAGTGAAGGTGTAGGGCAGCAGCAGACACGGTTGCCAGTGAGGGGGTAGGGCAGCAGAAGACATGGTTGCCAGTGAGGGTGTAGGGCAGCAGCAGACACTGTTGCCAGTGAGGGTGTAGGGCAGCGGCAGACACGGTTGCCAGTGAGGGTGTAGGGCAGCGGCAGACACGGTTGCCAGTGAGGGTGTAGGGCAGCAGCAGACATGGTTGCCAGTGAAGGTGTAGGTCAGCAGCATACCATATATGGTTGCCAGTGAGGGTGTAGGGCAGCAGCAGACACTGTTGCCAGTGAGGGTGTAGGGCAGCGGCAGACACGGTTGCCAGTGAGGGTGTAGGGCAGTAGCAGGCACCTCTGTGACCTTAGGCTGCTTCGTCAGCCATCTTTGCACAGAAGGTGTGCAAAGATGGCTGACGAAGTCTATGTAGGCGAAAGGCGTAGGGTAGCTGCAATACAAGCGTTGGCTAAATGCACCTCTGCACGCCGCATCCCTCCGGGTAGCTCCGGGTGTGTTCGGCACAGCGCCCTCTCTTTGCCATTATAACCCGGGTGCCCCTCCCCCTGCTGTGACCGCAGACTGCCCCCGGGCCGCTGTTTGCCTTTGTGTATCGTGTGATCCCGCTGCCGTGTTTGTCTTGGCGGTTGCGCACCGTGTTAGTGTAACCTTTTCCGTACACAATGCGGGCGCATCTAATCCCGGCTTACCCCGCTCCCCGGCCACCCGCCATTGTTCAGCGCGCCCAGCGCCTGGGTAAGCCAAATGCTTCTCCCAATTTTAAAGGGACGGCATTCACCAGCCGCGCGCACATGAAGATTGATTGCCCGGGGCCAGCGCAGCTCTGGTGCCTCCTGACTGGCACATAATGGGGACAGTCGCCTCCTAAGGACACAGAAAAAGGAATTTGTACTTGCCTTGTCTGATCTTCAGTGGGCACCCAGGTGGGTAAAGGCCCCTCGGTCTTAAGCCTTTCTGTGTGGGTGCCCGGCTCGCCCTCTTCAGTCCTCGTGAGCCCGGCTCAAGCCCTCCTTTTTGGCTGGCTTGTGCCCTCTTTGCCCCTTCCTGTGTGCCCAGCTCATGCCAATCTGGTCCTTCCTGTGTTCTTGGTTTGCCCTCTCAGTCCTTCCTGTTTGCCCAGCTCTTGCCCTCTTTTTGGCCAGCTTGCACCCTCTCTTGGTCCTTTCTGTGTGCCCAGCTTGCGCCCTCTGGGTCCTTTCTGTGTGCCCAGCTTGCGCCCTCTCTGGGTCCTTTCTGTGTGCCCAGCTTGCGCCCTCTCTTGGTCCTTCCTGTGTGCCCAGCTTGCGCCCTCTCTGGGTCCTTTCTGTGTGCCCAGCTTGCGCCCTCTCTGGGTCCTTTCTGTGTGCCCAGCTTGCGCCCTCTCTGGGTCCTTTCTGTGTGCCCAGCTTGCGCCCTCTCTGGGTCCTTTCTGTGTGCCCAGCTTGCGCCCTCTCTTGGTCCTTTCTGTGTGCCCAGCTTGCGCCCTCTCTTGGTCCTTTCTGTGTGCCCAGCTTGCGCCCTCTCTTGGTCCTTTCTGTGTGCCCAGCTTGCTCCCTCTCTTGGTCCTTCCTGGGTGCCCAGCTTGCGCCCTCTTGGTCCTTCCTGGGTGCCCAGCTTGCGCCCTCTGGGTCCTTTCTGTGTGCCCAGCTTGCGCCCTCTCTTGGTCCTTCCTGTGTGCCCAGCTTGCGCCCTCTGGGTCCTTCCTGTGTGCCCAGCTTGCGCCCTCTGGGTCCTTCCTGTGTGCCCAGCTTGCGCCCTCTCTGGGTCCTTCCTGTGTGCCCAGTTTGCGCCCTCTCTTGGTCCTTCCTGTGTGCCCAGCTTGTGCCCTCTCTTGGTCCTTTCTGTGTGCCCAGCTTGCGCCCTCTGGGTCCTTTCTGTGTGCCCAGCTTGCGCCCTCTGGGTCCTTCCTGTGTGCCCAGCTTGCGCCCTCTGGGTCCTTCCTGTGTGCCCAGCTTGCGCCCTCTGGGTCCTTTCTGTGTGCCCAGCTTGCGCCCTCTCTGGGTCCTTTCTGTGTGCCCAGCTTGCGCCCTCTCTGGGTCCTTCCTGTGTGCCCAGCTTGCGCCCTCTCTTGGTCCTTCCTGTGTGCCCAGCTTGCGCCCCTCTGGGGCCTTCCTGTGTGCCCAGCTTGCGCCCTCTCTGGGGCCTTCCTGTGTGCCCAGCTTGCGCCCTCTCTGGGGCCTTCCTGTGTGCCCAGTTTGCGCCCTCTCTTGGGCCTTCCTGGGTGCCCAGCTTGCGCCCTCTGGGTCCTTCCTGTGTGCCCAGTTTGTGCCCTCTCTTGGTCCTTCCTGTGTGCCCAGCTTGTGCCCTCTCTTGGTCCTTTCTGTGTGCCCAGCTTGTGCCCTCTCTTGGTCCTTTCTGTGTGCCCAGCTTGCGCCCTCTCTTGGTCCTTTCTGTGTGCCCAGCTTGTGCCCTCTCTTGGTCCTTTCTGTGTGCCCAGCTTGTGCCCTCTCTTGGTCCTTTCTGTGTGCCCAGCTTGCGCCCTCTCTTGGTCCTTTCTGTGTGCCCAGCTTGCACCCTCTCTTGGTCCTTTCTGTGTGCCCAGCTTGTGCCCTCTCTTGGTCCTTCCTGTGTGCCCAGCTTGTGCCCTCTCTTGGTCCTTTCTGTGTGCCCAGCTTGTGCCCTCTCTTGGTCCTTTCTGTGTGCCCAGCTTGTGCCCTCTCTTGGTCCTTTCTGTGTGCCCAGCTTGTGCCCTCTCTTGGTCCTTCCTGGGTGCCCAGCTTGCGCCCTCTGGGTCCTTCCTGTGTGCCCAGCTTGTGCCCTCTCTTGGTCCTTCCTGTGTGCCCAGCTTGTGCCCTCTCTTGGTCCTTTCTGTGTGCCCAGCTTGTGCCCTCTCTTGGTCCTTTCTGTGTGCCCAGCTTGTGCCCTCTCTTGGTCCTTTCTGTGTGCCCAGCTTGCGCCCTCTCTTGGTCCTTTCTGTGTGCCCAGCTTGTGCCCTCTCTTGGTCCTTCCTGTGTGCCCAGCTTGCGCCCTCTCTTGGTCCTTCCTGTGTGCTCAGTTTGCGCCCTCTGGGGCCTTCCTGTGTGCCCAGCTTGCGCCCTCTGGGGCCTTCCTGTGTGCCCAGCTTGCGCCCTCTCTTGGTCCTTCCTGTGTGCCCAGCTTGCGCCCTCTGGGTCCTTCCTGTGTGCCCAGCTTGCGCCCTCTCTGGGTACTTTCTGTGTGCCCAGCTTGCGCCCTCTCTGGGTACTTTCTGTGTGCCCAGTTTGCGCCCTCTCTTGGTCCTTCCTGTGTGCCCAGTTTGCGCCCTCTCTTGGTCCTTCCTGTGTGCCCAGTTTGCGCCCTCTCTTGGTCCTTCCTGTGTGCCCAGTTTGCGCCCTCTGGGGCCTTCCTGTGTGCCCAGCCTGCGCCCTCTCTTGGTCCTTCCTGTGTGCCCAGCTTGCCCTTTTTGTGCCCGGCCACTGTTTTGGTGGCCATGTGTGTCCTAATACTGAGCAGGTAACCGAGGCACCTGTGTGTATGTTGGCAGTGCCCACTGCGGGCAATGGCAGTGTATTTATCCCGGGGGATTGTGGGCCGTTTTCCCTGCAGGTGTCTGGGAGAGTTGCTTGCAGCTATATATAGCAAAAACTCAGCTTGTTGCTCATTTGCATCCAAAGCTCTTGAGCCGGGCGCCCAGGAATGTGTGCAAACCAATGCGCGAGGCCTACGCCACCATTGCGGCATCCCTGCTGTGCAGCACTGGCGCTCTGGGTTCTATTCCCACCACAGCCAGCATGTGGCACCGTGTACTCCTTCAATAAATAATCCATAATCATAATAATAATCATAATCTTTTTATTTTCTTCTTTTCTTTTTATTTTATTTCTTCTTCTTTTTATATTTTTATTTTCTTCTATTTTCTTATTTTTATTTTCTAGTTTCTTATTTTCATTTTCTTTTTGTTTTCTTCTTTTTCTTCTTATTTTATTTATTTTCTTTTTATTTTCTTTTTATTATTTAAAAAAAAAAACTGGTTTAGGCTGCAGTGCATGTAGATTGTCGGCTCTTTTACATCGCTGTGATGAAAAATGTAAAGTCCCAATGACGCCCATTGGTTTTCTAGTAAAGAAACCTATTTCTGGTGTAAAACACAAAGTGGTTCCATGCATTGGCAGCCAGACAGTGAAAAAATGTGCTCTAACCCTTCCTGGCTCTATCCTGCTGCAGACAATAAAGGTCGCCAATTGGGTGGCGCAAGGTGCGGCTATCGGCGTGCTGCCCTGTGATTGGTCGGGGGTTAGATCCACGCTGATTAAATGGCCATCAGACCGGTAAGGCGGTGATTGTATTTGGGCGTATTGGACAATCCATGGCGATGACGGCTCAGTAATCAATGGATAACGGCTTTGTGGAAACAATAAAGAGGACCTGTCAGCGGCATGCTGGGAATATGAACCTCCAACCCGATGCCCCGCACGATTTACAATCCGATCTGTCCAGTCTCTGTACAATTGAAACCAAGATTGTATGGGGATTGGATGATCGGATGTGGCTGGCAAATATCCTAAGACTATACCTAGGCATTATACACATTACAATCTGATCTGTCTAATCTTTCTAAATATATAAAAATATATTTTTATAAAATTTTAATTTATTTTTATTTTTTTTAATGTATATTTTTTTGTTTTAAATTTATTTATTATTTTTTTAAATGTGTTTTTTTTTTATTTTCATTTTTTTAAATGTATTTTTTATTTTTTTAAATGTATTTATTTATTTTTTATTTTTTTTAAATGTATTTATTTTCATTAATTTTTTAAAATGTATTTATTTTTTATTTTTTTAAATGTATTTATTTATTTTTTTATTTTTTTTAAATGTATTTATTTTCATTAATTTTTTTAAATGTATTTATTTTTTATTTTTATTTTTTTAAATGTATTTATTTTTTATTTTTATGTATTTTTTAAATGTATTTTTTTAAATGTATTTTTATTTTTTTAAATGTATTTTTTTTTTTAAATGTATTTATTTATTTTTTTTAAATGTATTTAAGTTTTAAATTGGTTATTCACTTCTACTATATGAGATGGGTTGAATAGGATTGTATAGGAATTGGACAGAGGAGATTGTAAGGAGTGTGGCTGGCTAAGCTCCTGAGACTAGATCTCTGCCATCTACATACATTACAATCTGATCTGTCCAATCTTCCTAATATAGGGTTATTCACTTAGTTTTACTATACACGATGGGTTAGATATGGATTGTATGTGTATTGGACAGATCAGATTGCGATAATATGGCTAGTGGTTAGAAAAGCTCATATCTTTGCCTCCTGCACGATCAGATCTGTCCAATTTTAATCCAATTGAACCCAGCCTCCAGTGTAAGCACACCGACTGACCCATGCATTAACTCTCATGTACGAAGTATTGGTAACATTGCGTAGAGATTGGATTGTAAGGTGTGTGTCTGGCAAAGCTCCTGAGACTAGTGCTATCTACATGCATTACAATCTGATCTGTCCAATTTTTTTATTTTATTTTAAATGGGTTAAGTTGGTATTCTTATGATTGATTGGATAAGATTGTATAGGGATTGGACAGATCGGATTGTGAATAGTGTGGTTGGAAAAGCTCCTCAGACCATATCTTTGCCTCCTGCCCACCTTACGATCGGATCTGTCCAATTTTAATCCAGTCGTACCAACTGACCCATGCCTCCACTCTCATGTACAAATTATAGGTAACATTGCGTAGAGATTGGATTGTAAGGAGTGTGGCTGGCAAAGCTCCTGAGCCTAGATCTGTGCCATCTACATACATTACATTCTGATCTGTCCAATCTTTGTACAATCGCACACAAGTGTAAGATTGTATGGGGATCAGATGGTGTGGTTGGATCGGTGCCATCTACATACATTACAATCTGATCGAGCAATAGGGAAAGATGGAGGAAATGTCCAAGAAAAAGCAATGAAAGCATCGAAGGATGGAGAGATGGTGAAAATAGAAAAAAGGGGAATGTGTTAAAAGAGAGAACGAGAGAATAAGAAAAGGAGAGATGACCGCGTAGAGCAGGGGAGCGTGACCTAGGATCCATATTTGGGATGCCCCAAGGGGTGGCCCTGGAGTCTTTTAGACTCCAAGGCCTCCGATGTTTTTCTTTTAACATTAAAGTGGACCCAAACCAACCGCAATCTATAGGATTCCCTCCCCCTGGGGCATTCTAAATCGGGATGCCCCACTGTGTAAGTGGCTGATCATTTTGGCGCTCCTGCACACCGCAGGGAAACCTGGGGAGCACTTTGTCTTCTATTGAAATTTACGAGACAATGGGGAGGCAGCCGCAGGTGATCTCATCATGGCCGCCCCCATGCACCACTGTCACTTTAATGCACCTTCCCTTTTAAAAGCCGGGATCAAACTCTTCACTTTTTTTATTTTTTTTATTTTCTATTGTTTTCATCGTCCGTCGCTATTGGCTGTCGTGCGCAGTGATGCATGATGGGCCGCCGTCAGCGGAGCCGGGATTAAATCTGAGCACTTTAAAGGAGAACTGAAATGATGACGTGGGCCTCCCGCTGCTTATGGGTAAACAGGCCGCGTGTTTATACAGCCTCCGGGGTGTTCTCTCCCCCAGGAGCCGCCCGACGCTGCAACTGCAACACGCTACTGCCGAGGATCCGCTCGCCGGGGGCCGGAATAGGACACTGCGGAAAAGAGAAGAACGAGAGAGAGAATGCGAAAGAGGGATGAAAAGAGATTAATCCGGACCCTCACTCTGAATAAGAGCCTATCTTATATGTTTCCCACACCCTGTACATACAGATTGCTCACATTAATCCGGACCTTCACCCTGAATAAGAGCCTATCTTATATGTTTCCCACACCCTGTACATACAGATTGCTCACATTAATCCGGACCTTCACCCTGAATAAGAGCCTATCTTGTATGTTTCCCACACCCTGTACATACAGATTGCCCACATTAATCCAGACCCTCACCCTGAATAAGAGTCTATCTTATATGTTTCCCACACCCTGTACATACAGATTGCTCACATTAATCCGGACCCTCACCCTGAATAAGAGTCTATCTTATATGTTTCCCACACCCTGTACATACAGATTGCCCACATTAATCCAGACCCTCACCCTGAATAAGAGTCTATCTTATATGTTTCCCACACCCTGTACATACAGATTGCTCACATTAATCCGGACCTTCACCCTGAATAAGAGCCTATCTTATATGTTTCCCACACCCTGTACATACAGATTGCCCACATTAATCCAGACCCTCACCCTGAATAAGAGTCTATCTTATATGTTTCCCACACCCTGTACATACAGATTGCTCACATAAATCCGAACCTTCACCCTGAATAAGAGCCTATCTTATATGTTTCCTCCTGTACATACAGATTGCTCACATAAATCCAGACCCTCACCCTGAATAAGAGCCTATCTTATATGTTTCCCACACCCTGTACATACAGATTGCCCACATTAATCCGGACCTTCACCCTGAATAAGAGCCTATCTTATATGTTTCCCACACCCTGTACATACAGATTGCCCACATTAAAAATCATCCTACCTGCATCTACTGCATGTTATGAGACATTAAACATCCAAGATGGTGGCTCATGGAGTATCAGGCAGCCTGCAAACAGGAAGTGTCTTCTGACTGTGTGGCTCTGCATTCTGGGACTGCTGACCTTTTTCCAATGCACGGCACGGCCTGCTTCACAAAGTCATTACATCTGGATATTCCGCCACAAGGTGGCGCAGTGCACTGCAGAAGACTTGTGGCTCCTCCCATATAAAAACCGGAATAACCCATAGACCCCCAGTGTTTCCTGCGGCCCTGCAAGTCTATTTCCACCCGTTTCCGGACCCTCTGGGCCTCCCGGCCTCGGCTGACAGATCGGGTGAGGGTAGAGGAGCACTAGGGTCAGGTGATCGGGGAGCGCTGCTCCAAGCCGCAGACCCTGCACCACAAAGGGGAGCCGGCCATAGGCTTTATGGTGAGCCTACTAGGGATGACGTCTCCTGCCTCCGCTATGTGAGGGGGCGAGTTTGTGCTTTGGGCTCTTGTGTTATTTTGTTCCCTTTCTTTTCCCCCTTCCCTGTGTCTCCTGTCACCTCTCCGCTCCCCTGGGCCCCGTCCGATGTCGCCCTCCTCTCTTCTCCCCGTCGGGTGTTCGCCGGGGGTTTTGCTTTTCCTCCCGCTTGCTGTGTACTTCGCTCCGTGGCGGGCGGCGCTATATTGCTTCACTTGCTGCGGCCTGTCATGGCGCTGGCCTGGTCACGTGGGCGCGCTTTTCGTGCTCTTCAGAGGGGCGGGGGATGACGCCATATGGAGAAAAAGCTGAGAAGATAAAGGGAAGACTTAGGGAAGGTGAGAATAAGGAGGTAGGTTCTGAATGTGGAAAATGAAAGGGGAGGATGTAGAGATGGTGATAAGGAAAGGGAGGGAAAGATAAACTAAAGTAGGTGAAAAAGGGAGATAGAAGGAAGATGACAATAGGAAGAGGGAATGTGAAAAGAGGGAATGTGAAAAGAAGGGAAGGTGAGAATAAGGGGGTAGGTTCTGAAAGATGGAGGGAATGTGGTAAATGAAAGGGGAGGATGTAGAGAAGGTGATAAGGAAGGGAGGGAAAGATAAAGTGAAAGGGTGAAAAGACAGGAAGAGCTAAAGTAGGTGAAAAAGGGAGATAGAAGGAAGATGACAATAGGAAGAGGGAATGTGAAAGGAGGGAATGTGAAAGGAGGGAATGTGAAAGGAAGGGAAGGTGAGAATAAGGGGGTAGGTTCTGAAAGATGGAGGGAATGTGGAAAATGAAAGGGGAGGATGTAGAGAAGGTGATAAGGAAGGGAGGGAAAGATAAACTAAAGTAGGTGAAAAGGGAGATAGAAGGAAGATGACAATAGGAAGAGGGAATGTGAAAAGAAGGGAAGGTGAGAATAAGGGGGTAGGTTCTGAAAGATGAAGGGAATGTGGAAAATGAAAGGGAGATAGAAGGAAGATGACAATAGGAAGAGGCAATGTGAAAAGAAGAGGGAATGTGAAAAGAAGGGAAGGTGAGAATAAGGGGGTAGGTTCTGAAAGATGGAGGGAATGTAGAAAATGGAAATAGGGTAAGAATGGGAAAAGGGGAGGATGTAGAAAAGGTGATAATGGAGGGAAAGATGAAGCGATGTGCAAAAGGGAAGAAGATCCAAAGTAGGTGAAAGGGGGCGATAGAAGGAAAATGACAATATGGAGGAAATTCTGAATGGATAAAG
Source organism: Gastrophryne carolinensis (assembly GCA_027917425.1). NCBI lineage: Eukaryota > Metazoa > Chordata > Amphibia > Anura > Microhylidae > Gastrophryne > Gastrophryne carolinensis. Next base: position 193,884,066 of record CM051243.1, read on the forward strand.
GGAAGGTGAAAAGAGAGATAGATGTAGAGAGATGAGAATAGGGGGTAGGTTCTGAAAGATGGAGGGAATGTAGAAGGGGGTGAGAATAGGGGGCAAAAGGGAGGATGTAGAGAAGGTGATAAGGGAGGGAAAGATAAAGTGATGTGCAGGGGGGAAAAGGGTGATGGAAGGAAAATTACAAAAGGAAGAGGAAAAGATAAAGGAGATGTAAAAAGAGTTGAAAGATATATATACAGAAGGTACAAATGGGGTAAGGAGACGACGCAGAGAGGTAGAGAATGGGCGTAGAGAAGATGCGGCGAGAGGAAGGTGAAAGGGGTGAGAGGAACAAAGCAAATGTACAAAAAAGAAAATGAAAAGAGATGAAGACCTTCACTAGAACAAGCCTGGGGTTTTGGCCCGCTTTAAAGGGGACGTCTAGCGTTAGAAACCGAGGCTCACCGTAATAATCTGTGATTTTGGTCCACTTTAAAGGTGACATCGAGCGTTATGATCAGAGATTCAGTATAATAAACCTGGGTTTTGGTCCGCTTTTGAAGGCGACATCTAGCCTTAGAAACAAAGGTTCACTGTAACAAGCCTGGGTTTCGGTCTGCTTTAAAGGGCACGTCTAGCCTATAAACCAAGGTTTACCGTAACTAAACAGCCTGGGTTCTGGTCCGCTGTAAAGAGGACGTCTGGCATTAGAAACTGAGGCGCACTGTAGTAATCCGGGATTTTGGTCCGCTTTAAAGGGGGAATCCAGCATTATAAACAGAGGTTCACTATAATGAGCCTGGGTTTTGGTCTGCTTTTAAAGGGCATGTCTAGCCTATAAATCAAGGTTTACCTGGGTTCTGATCCGCTGTGAAGGGGACGTCTAGCATTAGAAACCGAGGCTCGCTGTGATAATCCGGGATTTTGGTCCACTTTAGAGGGGACACCCTTCATTATAAACAGAGGTTCACTATAGTTTTGGTCCACTTGAAAGGGGACGTCCATAATTTATAACAGAGGTTCACTTTAATAGGCCTTGGTTCTGACCAGCTGTAAAGGGAAGGTTACCATTAGAAACTGAGGCTCACTGTAATAATCTGGGATTTTGGTCCACTTTTAAAGGTGACATCCAGCCTTCGAAACAGAGGTTCACTATAACAAGCCTGGGTTTTAGTCCGCTTTAAAGGGCACGTCTGGCCCTATAAACCCTATGTAACTAAACAGCCTGGGTTCTGATCCGCTGTAAAGGGCACGTCTAGCATTAGAAAGAAACCGAGGCTCACCGTAATAATAAAGCCGGGATTTTGGTCCACTTTAAAGGTGACGTCCGTTATGAACAGAGGTTCACTATAGTTTTAGTCCACTTTAAAGGGGACGTCTAGCATTAGAAACCGAGGTTCACCGTAATAATCTGTGATTTTGGTCCACTTTAAAGGTGACATCGAGTGTTATGAACAGAGATTCACTATAATAAGCCTGGGTTTTAGTCCGCTTTAAAGGGCACGTCTAGCCTATAAACCAAGGTTTACCGTAACTAAACAGCCTGGGTTCTGGTCCGCTGTAAAGGGGACGTCTGGCATTAGAAACTGAGGCTCAGTGTAGTAATCCAGGATTTTGGTCCGCTTTAAAGGGGGAATCCAGCATTATAAACAGAGGTTCACTATAATGAGCCTGGGTTTTGGTCTGCTTTTAAAGGGGACGTCTAGCCTTAGAAACCAAGGTTTACTGTAATTAAACAGCCTGGCTTCTGGTCTCCTTTAAAGGGGACGTCTAGCCTTAGAAACTGAGGTTCACTATAACCAGCCTGGGTTTTAGTCTGCTTTAAAGGGCATGTCTAGCCCTATAAACCAAGGTTTACCATAATTAAACAGCCTGGGTTCTGATCCGCTTTAAAGGGCACGTCTAGCATTAGAAAGAAACCGAGGCTCACCGTAATAATAAAGCCGGGATTTGGGTCCACTTTAAAGGTGACGTCCGTTATGAACAGAGGTTCACTATAGTTTTGGTCCACTTTAAAGGGGACGTCCATTATAAACAGATGTTCACTTTAAAGCGGACCAAAACCCAGGCCTATTAAAGTGAACCTCTGTTATAAATTATGGACGTCCCTTTAAAGTGGACCAAAATCCCGGCTTTATTACAGCACGGTTTCTAATGCCAGACATGCCCTTTAAAGCGTACCAAAACCCAGGTGTATTATAGTGAACCTCTGTTTCTAAGGCTAGAAGTCACCTTTAAAAGCAGACCAAAACCCAGGCTCATTATAGTGAATCTCTGTTTATAATGCTGGATTCCCGCTTTAAAGCGGACCAAAATCCCGGATTACTACAGTGAGCCTCAGTTTCTAATGCTAGACGTCCTCTTTACAGCGGACCAGAACCCAGGCTGTTTAGTTACGGTAAACCTTGGTTTATAGCGCTAGACATGCCCTTTAAAGCGGACCAAAACCCAGGCGTATTATAGTGAACCTCTGTTTCTAAGGCTAGAAGTCCCCTTTAAAGCAGACCAGAACCCAGGCTCTTTAATTACAGTAAACCTTGGTTTATAGGGCTAGAAGTCCCCTTTAAAAGCAGACCAAAACAGTGCACCTCTGTTTATAATGCTGGATTCCCGCTTTAAAGCGGACCAAAATCCCGGCTTACTACAGTGCGCCTCAGTTTCTAATGCTAGACGTCCTCTTTACAGCGGACCAGAACCCAGGCTGTTTAGTTACGGTAAACCTTGGTTTATAGCGCTAGACATGCCCTTTAAAGCGGACCAAAACCCAGGCGTATTATAGTGAACCTCTGTTTCTAAGGCTAGAAGTCCCCTTTAAAGCAGACCAGAACCCAGGCTCTTTAATTACAGTAAACCTTGGTTTATAGGGCTAGAAGTCCCCTTTAAAAGCAGACCAAAACAGTGCACCTCTGTTTATAATGCTGGATTCCCGCTTTAAAGCGGACCAAAATCCCGGCTTACTACAGTGCGCCTCAGTTTCTAATGCTAGACGTCCTCTTTACAGCGGATCAGAACCCAGGCTGTTTAGTTACGGTAAACCTTGGTTTATAGGGCTAGACATTTCCTTTAAAGCGGACCGAAACGTATTAAAGGGGACGTCCAGCCGCAGAAATTGATGTTCACTTTGATTTAAAGAGGAATGAAATCGGGTGAAGCTTGGGATTCCATTGACGGTAAATCCCGCGTTGGTGCCGCAGTGGGCGGGGCCCGTTTTGTATGTTGGGGCGGGGCTGACCTCTACGGCCCCTGACATTACTCTCTCTCATCCCATCGCCTCCCGCTAATTGCGCCGCGGCCGCCTCCCTCTGGACTGTTCAAACGCTCTTGCAGCGCCGGCGAGTGGAGACGACCTAATTAACCTCCCCATTAGTGGGCGTGACCTTCTGGCGCGGTGGACGCGGGCAATTAAAGTGACGGTCGGTGAGAATAAGAAGTCTCAGCAGTTTCCTAGTGGAAATGTAGAGTTGCCCTTTAAGTCACTAACCGCTTAAACCGGACCTTCACCATGATTTAATGAAAACCCCTAAACGATTCCCCAGCATCTAAAATTAATATATTTTTAAGTTTTTAGTCACTTATTCTTTCCCCCACTGGGCTGCAACTCTGTTCAGGACGTTAGGCTACGGGCGCCGCCATCTTGACCCAGAAGCATCACATACTGAGGAGAGGAGAGTGGGATAAAGTGCAGGGGGCGGGGTTATAGCATTATAGAGCAGAGCTGGTGTAAGGGAAAGGACAGCAATCCCAGAATGCAGAGCGACACAGAAGACACTTCCTGTTTGCAGGCTGCCTGATGCTCCATGAGCCGCCATCTTGGATGTGTAAAGGCTCATAACATGCAGTAGATGCAGGTAGGATGATTTTTAATGTGAGCAATCTGTATGTACAGGGTGTGGGAAACATATAAGATAGGCTCTTATTCAGGGTGAAGGTCCGGATTAATGTGAGCAATCTGTATGTACAGGGTGTGGGAAACATATAAGATAGGCTCTTATTCAGGGTGAAGGTCTGGATTAATGTGAGCAATCTGTATGTACAGGGTGTGGGAAACATATAAGATAGGCTCTTATTCAGGGTGAAGGTCCGGATTAATGTGAGCAATCTGTATGTACAGGGTGTGGGAAACATATAAGATAGGCTCTTATTCAGGGTGAAGGTCTGGATTAATGTGAGCAATCTGTATGTACAGGGGAAAACATATAAGATAGGCTCTTATTCAGGGTGAGGGTCCAGATTAATGGCTCTTATTCAGGTTGAAGGTCCGGATTAATGTGGGCAATCTGTATGTACAGGGTGTGGGAAACATATAAGATAGGCTCTTATTCGGGTTTAAGGTCCGCTTTATCTTAGTCTGTATGGGCCTGGCCCCTCCTAAGCCAATCAGGATGCGACCTCTACTTTTTATTCTGTTAGTGAGCTGCATCTGGGGGCTGCAGGAGAATTCTGTTACATCACAAGGAGAAGTTAAAGCGGACCTAAACCTCACTTGCGTGGCCCACAGGGAAACTATACAGACCTCACACCCTTAACAAAATTTGTAAAAAAAAGTGAGGGTGTTAATAGATTCTTTATTTTAGTATTTATCATATCAAAAACATCTCTGCTTCCTGAGGAAGTATAGATACGAAACGTGTTGGGATGTGGTGCTGCTCCTCCGTTAATGGCTGACCTGCAGCGCCAGCAGTTTCAAGGCATCAGCAGAGAAAGGACGATGAGGGCGACAGCATTGGCCCTCGGCAGAGAGAAGGAGCATCTGAAGCTGGAGAAAGAGGCGAGTAGAGGCACCAGCATCTGGAGAAGGAGGCAGCAGAGAAGGCACCAGCATCTGGAGAAGGTACCAGAGAAGCAGGCAGCACAGAAGGCACCAGCATTTGGAGAAGGAGGCAGCAGAGAAGGCACCAGCATCTGGAGAAGGTGCCAGAGAAGGAGGCAACAGAGAAGGCACCTGCATCTGGAGAAGGTGCTAGAGAAGGAGGCAGCACAGAAGGCACCAGCATCTGGAGAAGGTGCCAGAGAAGCAGGCAGCAGAGAAGGCACCAGCATCTGGAGAAGGTGCCAGAGAAGGAGGCAGCAGAGAAGGCACCAGCATCTGGAGAAGGTGCCAGAGAAGGCACCAGCATTTGGAGAAGGTGCCAGAGAAGGAGGCAGCAGAGAAGGCACCGGCATCTGGATAAGGTGCCAGAGAAGGAGGCAGCAGAGAAGGCACCGGCATCTGGATAAGGTGCCAGAGAAGGTGGCAGCAGAGAAGGCACCGGCATCTGGAGAAGGTGGCAGCAGAGAAGGCACCGGCATCTGGAGAAGGTGCCAGAGAAGGCACCAGCATCTGGAGAAGGTGCCAGAGAAGGCACCGGCATCTGGAGAAGGTGCCAGAGAAGGAGGCAGCAGAGAAGGCACCGGCATCTGGAGAAGGTGCCAGAGAAGGAGGCAGCAGAGAAGGCACCGGCATCTGGAGAAGGTGCCAGAGAAGGAGGCAGCAGAGAAGGCACCGGCATCTGGAGAAGGTGCCAGAGAAGGAGGCAGCAGAGAAGGCACCGGCATCTGGAGAAGGTGCCAGAGAAGGAGGCAGCAGAGAAGGTGCCAGAGAAGGAGGCAGCACAGAAGGCACCAGCCTCTGGAGAAGGAGGCAGCAGAGAAGGCACCAGCATCTGGAGAAGGTTGCAGCATTTGGAGAAGGTGCCAGAGAAGGAACCAGCATCTGGAGAAGGTGCCAGAGAAGGAGGCAGCAGAGAAGGCACCAGCATTTGGAGAAGGTGCCAGAGAAGGCACCAGCATCTGGAGAAGGTGCCAGAGAAGGCACCAGCATTTGGAGAAGGTGCCAGAGAAGGAGGCAGCAGAGAAGGCACCGGCATCTGGATAAGGTGCCAGAGAAGGAGGCAGCAGAGAAGGCACCGGCATCTGGAGAAGGTGCCAGAGAAGGAGGCAGCAGAGAAGGCACCGGCATCTGGAGAAGGTGCCAGAGAAGGCACCAGCATCTGGAGAAGGTGCCAGAGAAGGCACCAGCATTTGGAGAAGGTGCCAGAGAAGGAGGCAGCAGAGAAGGTGCCAGAGAAGGAACCAGCATCTGGAGAAGGTGCCAGAGAAGGAGGCAGCAGAGAAGGCACCAGCATTTGGAGAAGGTGCCAGAGAAGCAAGTAGCACAGAAGGCACCATCCTCTGGAGAAGGAGGCAGCAGAGAAGGCACCAGCATCTGGAGAAGGTGCCAGAGAAGGAGGCAGCAGAGAAGGTGCCAGAGAAGGAGGCAGCAGAGAAGGTGCCAGAGAAGGAGGCAGCAGAGAAGGCACCAGCATCTGGAGAAGGTGCCAGAGAAGGAGGCAGCAGAGAAGGTGCCAGAGAAGGAGGCAGCAGAGAAGGTGCCAGAGAAGGAGGCAGCAGAGAAGGTGCCAGAGAAGGAGGCAGCAGAGAAGGTGCCAGAGAAGGAGGCAGCAGAGAAGGTGCCAGAGAAGGAGGCAGCAGAGAAGGTGCCAGAGAAGGAGGCAGCAGAGAAGGTGCCAGAGAAGGAGGCAGCAGAGAAGGTGCCAGAGAAGGAGGCAGCAGAGAAGGTGCCAGAGAAGGAGGCAGCAGAGAAGGTGCCAGAGAAGGAGGCAGCAGAGAAGGTGCCAGAGAAGGAGGCAGCAGAGAAGGTGCCAGAGAAGGAGGCAGCAGAGAAGGTGCCAGAGAAGGAGGCAGCAGAGAAGGTGCCAGAGAAGGAGGCAGCAGAGAAGGTGCCAGAGAAGGAGGCAGCAGAGAAGGTGCCAGAGAAGGAGGCAGCAGAGAAGGCACCAGCATTTGGAGAAGGTGCCAGAGAAGGAGGCAGCAGAGAAAGCACCAGCATCTGGAGAAGGTGCCAGAGGAGGCAGCAGAGAAGGCACCAGCATCTGGAGAAGGTGCCAGAGAAGGAGGCAGCAGAGAAAGCACCAGCATCTGGAGAAGGTGCCAGAGGAGGCAGCAGAGAAGGCACCAGCATTTGGAGAAGGTGCCAGAGAAGGAGGCAGCAGAGAAAGCACCAGCATCTGGAGAAGGTGCCAGAGGAGGCAGCAGAGAAGGCACCAGCATTTGGAGAAGGTGCCAGAGAAGGAGGCAGCAGAGAAAGCACCAGCATCTGGAGAAGGTGCCAGAGAAGGAGGCAGCAGAGAAGGCACCAGCATTTGGAGAAGGTGCCAGAGAAGGCACCAGCATTTGGAGAAGGTGCCAGAGAAGGAGGCAGCAGAGAAGGCACCAGCATTTGGAGAAGGTGCCAGAGAAGGAGGCAGCAGAGAAGGTGCCAGAGAAGGAGGTAGCAGAGAAGGCACCAGCATTTGGAGAAGGTGCCAGAGAAGGAGGCAGCAGAGAAGGTGCCAGAGAAGGAGGTAGCAGAGAAGGCACCAGCATTTGGAGAAGGTGCCAGAGAAGCAAGTAGCACAGAAGGCACCATCCTCTGGAGAAGGAGGCAGCAGAGAAGGCACCAGCATCTGGAGAAGGTGCCAGAGAAGGAGGCAGCAGAGAAGGTGCCAGAGAAGGAGGCAGCAGAGAAAGCACCAGCATTTGGAGAAGGTGCCAGAGAAGGAGGCAGAGAAGGCACCAGCATTTGGAGAAGGTGCCAGAGAAGGAGGCAGCAGAGAAGGTGCCAGAGAAGGAGGTAGCAGAGAAGGCACCAGCATTTGGAGAAGGTGCCAGAGAAGGAGGCAGCAGAGAAGGTGCCAGAGAAGGAGGTAGCAGAGAAGGCACCAGCATTTGGAGAAGGTGCCAGAGAAGGAGGCAGCAGAGAAGGCACCAGCATTTGGAGAAGGTGCCAGAGAAGGAGGCAGCAGAGAAGGTGCCAGAGAAGGAGGCAACATTTGGAGAAGGTGCCAGAGAAGCAGGTAGCACAGAAGACTCCAGCCTCTGGAGAAGAAGGCTGCACAGAAGGCACCAGCATCTGGAGAAGGAGATGGCCTAGAAGTTGCTGTCAACGGAGGAGGTCCCGGAGAAGGAGGCGTTGGTGAAGGCCCCAGCGTTTGGAGAAGGAGGTGGCCTAGGAGGTGGCAGAGTAGGAGGTACCGGAGAAGGCCTCATGTGGATGAAACGGGACTGGGCCTCAGTTAGGCGTCATGTGGATGAGGAGGTGGCAGCAGAGCAGACACTAGTGTTGTTACTTGGCACCAGTTTGGGACCCGGAGAAGGAGATGGCAACGGGACCCAGGAGGCGGCGGCGGCGAGGATGGAGGACCAGAAACTGCGATGCTCTAGGGGTTGGTGGGAATTGTCCGGCCCTTTTAGGTGCAGCACATACACGCTTAGCATTGTGCTCTATAGCTTTCCTTGCGGCGGCTGGCGGGGGCGCGCAGGGTGCGGTTCCGGGACAGGGTCACGCGGCCAATCAGCAAGTCCGGTTTCTCCTCTCCGCTCTGTGTGTCACTGGCTAATCTGGCTCTGCCTGATCCCGGCAGCAGCCGCCGATTAAGTCACGCCGATGATGTCATCAGGTGTGTTACTGTGTAAACAGAGAATCGGGGACAACGTGAGAGCCGAGCCTGCGGCGGCCAGAAACCGCTGCACACCTTTCTCTCTGCTCCGGGTAGACGATCAGATCTGGACTCGCTCTCGGTCAGTCGTAATAAATCAAGGCAACTGGACTTGCTGTATTATTCCTGATGAAGTTTCACTCCATTCACGCCATTCGGTGTCTTCTGTAAAGAAACCTCTTCAAGTACAAACAGCAACGTCCTGTTGCCTTGATTTATTACTGAAGAGAGTTTGATCGGATATAAGACTCACCTTTTCCCAGCAGAGCTCCATCTGATGGGGGACAGGAAACTACTGCACCTCCCCTTCACACCATCAGTGAGCCCTGCATTAGAGAGATACTCACCTTTTCCCAGCTGAGGATTTGCTGGATGGGGATGATGAGCCTGGAGCTGGCAGATGGGGCCGTGCCGGTGACTCATTCCCCGGGGTCTGGTGCAGCGTGTGTCACGTATGACGAATCCCGCACACGGATGATGTGCGTCACACGTCGCCGCAATCTACAACCGCGCGCTGCATTGCTCTTAAACCATTACACCCACAGGGTGAGTGGGCGTGGCCTTTTCCAGATTCCTTGTGTGTACAGTGATGGCCGGTCACTCCCCTCTATTACACCTCCAGGATGGGGGCGTGGCCTTTTCCAGATTCCCCGTGTGTACAGTGATGGCCGGTCACTCCCCTCTATTGTTATACCTCCAGGATGGGGGCGTGGCCTTCTCCAGATTCCCTGTGTGTACAGTGATGGCCGGTCACTCCCCTCTATTGTTATACCTCCAGGATGGGGGCGTGGCCTTTTCCAGATTCCCTGTGTGTACAGTAATGACTGGTCACTCCCCTCTATTGTTATACCTCTGGGATGGGGGCGTGGCCTTTTCCAGATTCCCTGTGTGTACAGTAATGACTGGTCACTCCCCTCTATTGTTATACCTCCAGGATGGGGGCGTGGCCTTTTCCAGATTCCCTGTGTGTACAGTAATGACTGGTCACTCCCCTCTATTGTTATACCTCTGGGATGGGGGCGTGGCCTTTTCCAGATTCCCTGTGTGTACAGTAATGACTGGTCACTCCCCTCTATTGTTATACCTCCAGGATGGGGGCGTGGCCTTCTCCAGATTCCCTGTGTGTACAGTGATGAATGACCGGCATTGGTGCAGGAGTGATTTGTAAGGTGATTGGAGGAACTCGGGCCCGTCCATACAGGTCGGTGACATAAGCAGGGCAGTTAGGTCAGTTCTCCTTTCATAGGGTCCTGCTTATACCGGACCTTCACCAGGATTTATTGAAAAGCCCAAACCCTTATAAAACCATTCCCCAGCTTCTAACGTTAATACATTTTAAGTTTTTAGTCACTTATTATTCTTTCCCCCACTGGGCTGCAACTCTGTTCAGGACTCTAGGATACGGGCGCCGCCATCTTGCCTCAGAAGTATCACACTTACTGAGGAGAGGAGAGCGGGATAAAGTACAGGGGGGTGGGGTTATAGCTGTGCTTTGCTCAGACAGAGCAGAGCTGGGGTCAGGAAAAGGTCAGCAATCTCAGAATGCAGAGCAGCACAGTCAGAAGGCACTTCCTTTTTGCAGGCTGCCTGATGTTCCATGAGCCGCCATCTTGGATGTTTAAAAGCTCATAACATGCACTAGATGCAGGCAGGATGATTTTTAATGTGAGCAATCTGTATGTACAGGGTGTGGGAAACATATAAGATAGGCTCTTATTCAGGGTGAAGGTCCGGATTAATGTGGGCAATCTGTATGTACAGGGTGTGGGAAACATATAAGATAGGCTCTTATTCAGAGTGAAGGTCCGGATTAATGTGAGCAATCTGTATGTACAGGGTGTGGGAAACATATAAGATAGGCTCTTATTCAGGGTGAGGGTCCGGAATAATGTGGGCAACCTGTATGTAGAGGGGGGAACCCTACAAGATAGGCTCTTATTCAGGATGAAGGTCCGGATTAATGTGGGCAATCTGTATGTACAGGGTGTGGGAAACATACAAGATAGGCTCTTATTCAGGGTGAGGGTCCGGATTAATGTGGGCAATCCGTATGTACAGGGTGTGGGAAACATATAAGATAGGCTCTTATTCAGGGTGAGGGTCCGGATTAATGTGAGCAATCTGTATGTACAGGGTGTGGGAAACATATAAGATAGGCTCTTATTCAGGGTGAGGGTCTGGATTAATGTGGGCAATCTGTATGTACAGGGTGTGGGAAACATATAAGATAGGCTCTTATTCAGGGTGAGGGTCTGGATTAATGTGGGCAATCTGTATGTTCAGAGTGTGGGAAACATATAAGATAGGCTCTTATTCAGAGTGAAGGACCGCTTTAAGTTGGTCACCCTGTGGCCTACATAGCACAGACGTTGTTCTCTATGGTGCACCGCTTGAGTTGGTCCTTGGCCTCTCCACCTGTGACCTACATAGGACGGTGACATAAGGGGTAAGGTCAGTTCTCCTTTCATGGGGCCCTGCTTGAGTTGGTTACATCTCCTTGAGTTGTCCACATGTGGCCTACATAGCACAGAAGAGGTCAGGTCAGGGCAGGTGCAGCACTTGAGTTGGTCAACTCTCCTCAGCCTACATAGGTAGGAGACATGTGAGGTCAGGGCAGTTCTTCCCTTCTCTACCCACTGTTCTATGCTCAAGTTGGTCTCCTCTCCTTAGCCTGTATAGATTGATGACATGAGTCAGGGCAGATCTTCTCTACGGTTCACCGCTTTAGTTAGTCACATCTCCTTGGCCTGTCCACCTGTGACCTACATAGGACGGTGACATAAGGGGTCAGGTCAGTTCTCCTTTCATGGGGCCTTGCTTAAGTTGGTTACATCTCCTTGAAGCCTTCATAGAACCAAAGAGCAGTTCTCTATGATGCACCGCTTGAGTCTCGGCCTTTATAGGTAGGAGACATGTGAGGTCAGGGCAGTTCTTCCCTTCTCTGTCCACTGTTGGTCTCCTCCTCCTTTATAGATGGAGCCTATATAGATTGATGATGTGTGGTCAGGGTAGTTCTATATGGTGCACCACTTAAATTGGTCATATCTCCTTGGCCTATCCACCTGTGACCTACATAGGACGGGCACATAAGGGGGTCAGGGCAGTTAGGTCAGTTCTTCTTTCATGGGGCCCTGCTTGAGTTGGTTGCATCTCCTTGGGTTGTCCACATGTGGCCTACATAGAAGAGAAGAAGTAAGAGCAGTTCTTCTCTATGGTGCACCGCTTGAGTTGGTCACCTCTCCTTGGCCTGTCCACCTTTTTGACCTACATAGGACGGTGACCTAAGATAAGGGGTCAGGTTAGTTCTCCTTTCATGGGGTCCTGCTTAAGTTGGTTATGTCCACATGTGGCCTACATAGCACAGAGGTCAGGGCAGGTGCAGCACCTGAGTTGGTCAACTCTCCTCAGCTGATTTATAGATAGGAGACTCTATAGGGCAGTTCTCTATTGTTCATCGTTTGAGTTGGTCACCTCTCCTTGGCCTATATAGGTAGGAGACACCTGAGGTCAGGGCAATTTCTCCTACGGTGCACTGCTTGAGTTGGTTACATCTCCTTGGGTTGTCCACATGTGGCCTACATGGCACAGAAGAGGTCAGAGCAGGTGCAGCACTTGAGCTGGTCACCTCTCCTCAGCCTATATAGGTAGGAGACACGTGAGATCAGGGCAGTTCCTCCCTACGGCGCGTCGTCTATTGAGTTGGTCACCCTCTTGGCCTATCCACATGTGACCTACATAGGACGGGGGACTATAACGGGTCTTGGCAGTTAGGTTAGTTCTCCTTTCATAGGGTTCTGCTTGAGTTGGTTACATCTCCTTGGGTTTTCCACATGTGGCCTACATAGCACAGAGAAGGTCAAGTGCAGGTGCACCGTTTGAGTTGGTCACCTCTCCTCAGCCTGTATGGGTAGGAGACTTGTGAGGTCATGGCAGTTGTCTATGGTGCATCGCTTGAGTTGATCACCTCTCCTCAGCCTATATAGGTAGGAGACATGTGAGGTCAGGGCAGTTCTTCCCTTCTCTATCCACTATTCTATGCTCAAGTTGGTCTCTCCTTTTTTATAGAGCCTATATGGATTGACTGCCATGAGGTCAGGGCAGTTCTCTATGGTGCACCACTTGAGTTGGTTACATCTCCTTGGGTTGTCCACATGTGGCCTACATAGGATTGAGGCATAAGGGGTCAGGGCAGTTAAGCAGGGCCCCATGAAAGGAGAACTGACCTAAGTTTGTTACATCTCCTTGGCCTGTCCACATGTGACCTACATAGTACAGAAGAGGTCAGGGCAGGTGCACCGCTTGAGCTGGTCACCTCTCCTCAGCCTATATAGGTAGGAGACGTGAGGTCAGGGCAGTTATTCCCTTCTCTTTTCACTGTTCCATGCTCAAGTTGGTCTCCTCTCCTTTATAGGTAGAGCCTATATAGATTGACGTGAGGTCATGGCCGTTGTGCTCTATGGTGCACCGCTTGAGTTGGTCACATCTCCTTGCCCCCCCCCACCTGTGACCTACATTGGACGGTGACATAAGGGGTCAGGGCAATTAGGTCAGTTCTCCTTTTCATGGGGCCCTGCTTGAGTTGGTTGCATTTCCTTGAGTTTTCCACATGTGGCCTTCATAGAACAGAAGAAGTCAGAGCAGTTCTTCTCTATGGTTCACCGCTTGAGTTGGTCACATCCTTGGCCTGTCCACCTGTGACCTACATGGGACGGGGACATAAGGGGTCAGGGCAGTTAAGCAGGGCCCCATGAAAGGAGAACTGACCTAAGTTTGTTGCATCTCCTTAGGTTGTCTACATGTGGCCTACATGGTACAGAAGAGGACAGGGCAGGTGCACTGCTTGAGTTGGTCAACTCTCCTCAGCCTATATAGGTAGGAGACATGTGAGGTCATGGCAGTTCTTCCCTTCCCTGTCCACTGTTCTATGCTCGAGTTGGTCTCCTTTCATTTATAGATAGAGCCTATATACTGTAGACTGATGACGTGAGGTCATGGCAGTTATTCTCTACGGTGCACCGCTTGAGTTGGTCACATCTCCTTGGCCTTTATAGGTAGGAAAGGTCAGGGCAGTTCTTCCCTTCTCTGTCCACTGTTCTATGCTTGAGTTGGCCTCCTCCACCTCAGCCTATATAGATTGATGACGTGCGGTCAGGGCAATTCTTCAATATGGTTGACATGAGGTAAGGTCAGTTCTCCTTTCATGGGACCCTGCTTAAATTGGTTACATCACCTTGGCCTGTCCACCTGTGGCCTACATAGCACAGATGATGTCAGGGCAGGTGCACAGCTTGAGTTGGTCACCTCTGCCTAAATAGGTACGAGACGTGAGGTCAGGGCAGTTCTTCCCTTCTCTGTCCACTGTTCTATGCTCAAGTTGGTCTCCTTTATAGATGGAGCCTATATGGATTGATGTGAGGTCAGGGCAGTTCTCTATGGTGCACCACTTGAGTTGGTCTGTCCACCTGTGACCTACATAAGACAATGACATAAGGGGTAAGGTCAGTTCTCCTTTCATGGGGCCCTGCTTGAGTTGGTTACATCTCCTTTGGCTGTCCACATGTGGCCTACATAGCACAGAAGAGGTCATGGCAGGTGCACCGCTTGAGATGGTCACATCTCCTTGGCCTGTCCACCTGTGACCTACATAGGACAATGACATAAGGGGTCAGGTTAGTTCTCCTTTCATAGGGTCTTGCTTGAATTGGTTGCATCTTATTGGGTTGTCCACATGTGGCCTACATGGCACAGATCTCGGGGCAGGTGCACCGCTTGAGTTGGTCACCTCTCCTCAGCCTATATAGGTAGGAGACATGTGAGGTGAAGTCAGGGCAGGTGCACCGCTTGAGTTGGTCACCTCTCTTCAGCCTATATAGGTAGGAGACACGTGAGGTGAGGGCAGTTCTCTATGGTGCACCACTTGAGATCACATCTCCTTGGCCTGTCCACCTGTGACCTACATGGGCCTTTGACATAAGTGGTCAGGTTAGTTCTCCTTTCATAGTGTCCCGCTTGAGTTGGTTACATCTCCTTGAGTTGTCCACATGTGGCCTACATAGCACAGATGTCAGGGCAGGTGCACCGCTTGAGTTGGGTCACCTCTCCTTGGCCTATATAGGTAGGAGACACCATGTCAGGGCAGGTGCAGCACTTTGAGTTGGTCACCTCTCCTCGGCCTATATACGGTAGGTAGGAGACACGTGAGGTGAGGTCAGGGCAGGTGCACTGCTTAAGTTGGTCACCTCTCTTCTGCCTATATTGGGTAGACACGTGAGGTCAGGGCAGTTTCTCCCTAATGTGCACCTCTTGACTTGGTCACCTTCTTGGCCTATCCACATGTGGCCTACGTAGCACAGAAGAGGTCAGGGCAGGTGCACCACTTGAGTTGGTCACCTCTCCTGTGCATATATAGGTAGGAGACACATGAGGTCAGGGCAGTTCTCTATGGTGCAACGCTTGAGTTGGTCACCTCTCCTTGGCCTATCCACGTGTGGCCTACATAGCACAGAAGAGGTCAGGGCAGGTGGTCACCTCTCTTCAGCCTATATAGGTAGGAGACACCTGAGGTCAGGGCAGTTGTCTAAGGTGCATCGTTTGAGTTGGTCACCTCATTTTTGGCCTGTCCATCTGTGACCTACATAGGACAGGGACTACAGTATAACGAGTCAGAGCAGTTAGGATAGTTCTCCTTTCATGGGGCCCTGCTTGAATGGGTCACCTACTTGGCCTATCCACATGTGGCCTACATAGCACAGAAGAGGTCACGGCAGGTGCAGCGCTTGAGCTGGTCACCTCTTCAACCTATATAGGTAGGAGACATGTGAGGTCAAGGCAGTTCCTCCCTACGGTGTGTCTCTTGAGTTGGTCACCTCTTCTTGGTCTATCCGCGTGTGGCCTACATAGCACAGAAGAGGCCATGGCAGGTGCAGCACTTAAGTTGGTTGGTCACCTCTCTTCTGCCTATATAGGTAGTAGACACATAAGGTCAGGGCAGTTCTCTATGGTGCATCGCTTGATTTGGTCACCTCTCCTTGGCCTATATAGGTAGGAGACACGTGAGGTCAGGGAAGTTCCTCCCTAATGTGCACCGCTTGAGTTGGTCACCTCTTTTTGGCCTGTCCCATCTGTGACCTACATAGGACGGAGACTTTAACTGATCAGGGCAGTTAGGTAAGTTCTCCTTTCATGTGGACCTGCTTGAGTTGTTCACCTCTTTTTGGCCTATCCACATCTGGCCTACATAGCACAGAAGAGGTCAGGGCAGGTGCACCGCTTGAGCTGGGCAGTTCCTCCCTACGGTGTGTCGCTTGAGTTGGTCACCTCTTCTTGGCCTATCCACGTGTGGCCTACATAGCACAGAAGAGGCCATGGCAGGTGCAGCACTTAAGTTGGTTGGTCACCTCTCCTCAGCCTATTTAGGTAGGAGACACGTGAGGTCAGGGCAGTTCTCTATGGTGCACCGCTTGAGCTGGTCACCTCTCCTCAGCCTATTTAGGTAGGAGACACGTGAGGTCAGGGCAGTTCTCTATGGTGCACCGCTTGAGTTGGTCACCTTCTTCGCCTGTCCACCTGTGACCTACATAGGACGGGGACTCTAATGGGTCAGAGCAGCTAGGTCAG
Organism: Gastrophryne carolinensis; assembly: GCA_027917425.1. Lineage (NCBI taxonomy): Eukaryota > Metazoa > Chordata > Amphibia > Anura > Microhylidae > Gastrophryne > Gastrophryne carolinensis. The sequence continues at coordinate 193,900,115 of CM051243.1, forward strand.
TTTTCCTTTTATGGGGCCCTGCTTGAGTTGGTCACCTCTTCTTGGCCTGTCCACGTGGGGCCTACATAGGATGGGGACTATAACTGATCAGGGCAGTTAGGTCAGTTCTCCTTTCATGGGGCCCTGCTTGAGTTGGTCTCCTCTTCTTGGCCTATCCACATGGGGCCTACATAGGATGGGGACTATAACTGATCAGGGCAGTTAGGTCAGTTCTCCTTTCATGGGGCCCTGCATGAGTTGGTCACCTTCTTGGCCTATCCACGTGAGGCCTACAAATACAGGAGATGAGGCAGTTGAGCGCAGCCACGAGTCGTTATCTAAACTGCAGTCGAGTTGGAGAAAAACACATTTGGTATTCCCTCTCGGCGGGGAGGAAGTTTGCTGCATGTGGGAGGAATCGCATTGATTTGCGGGTGGAGGAACTTGTTAAGTGAGTTATTAAGCTGTGGTTGCTGAATTTCATTTCGTATATATTTTTTTTTTTCCAGCAAGCCTCTGCAGGAGAAGCATTTTTACCCTCTGTAGTAATTATCGGAGCACTTGAGTCCTCGCTGAGGGGGCTTGTGGTTGTCATGGCCGCTCCGATAGATGATTGCCGACGCAAAGCTTACGGGCCCTGCCATGAAACGTCCCCCCTGATGGTGGCCGTTCCCTCATCTGTATGGAGGGAGTTGGATTTTTGGACACCTGTTACTGTTCAGCCAAGAATAAGGAAAAGCTGTCTAGGAATTTGTCAATGGGAGGTGAGGAGGGTCCTTCCATGACTCCCAAACTGCCGGCCCATATGCGAGGATAACTCTGGAGACACATTGGCCTTTGCAGGTCTGGCCTCGTTTGGTGCTCCTTCAGTTGGCCACATTGCAGCCAATGTAATCTGTGGGATGTAAAGGGCCACCCCACCCCAGTGATAGATATTTATTTTTTATTATTTTTAGTCTTTGTAGTTGACCTTTTATTTAAACCGGACCTTCACCTTGAATAAGAGCCTATCTTATAGGTTTCCCACACCCTGTACATACAGATTGCCCACATTAATCCAGACCTTTACCCTGAATAAGAGCCTATCTTATAGGTTTCCCACACCCTGTACATACAGATTGCCCACATTAATCCAGACCTTTACCCTGAATAAGAGCCTATCTTATAGGTTTCCCACACCCTGTACATACAGATTGCCCACATTAATCCAGACCTTTACCCTGAATAAGAGCCTATCTTATAGGTTTCCCACACCCTGTACATACAGATTGCCCACATTAATCCAGACCTTTACCCTGAATGAGAGCCTATCTTATAGGTTTCCCACACCCTGTACATACAGATTGCCCACATTAATCCAGACCTTTACCCTGAATAAGAGCATATCTTATAGGTTTCCCACACTCTGTACATACAGATTGCCCACATTAAAAATCATCTTACCTGCATCTACTGCATTTTATGAGCCTTTAAAGTGGACCATCACCCTCCCGTGATCGGCCCGGGAATCTTATAGATAGATAGACGCCCCAAATCCCCTTACCTTGTCGCCTCCCTCGCGCCCCTCTAGACGTGCCCGCGCCGGCCGTCTGTGAATGGCCGGCGCGGGCGCGCGCGCGCGTCAAGAGTGACGCGCGGGAGGCGGCGGCGGCGGCGGCGGCGGAGGAGCCGCTTGTCCGTTGCTGTCAGATCGCTTGTCCGTCCGCGCTGATTGGACAGCGCGGCCACGTGGGAGCGGGGAGAGGTGAGTTTTCCGGGTGATCGGGGGGGGGGGGGGTTCACACAGCGGGGCACCCCGATCGGGGGTGCCCTACCGAAGTTGACCAAGACCCAGGATAGTCAAAATCCTGGGTGTTGGTCCACTTTAAACATTCAAGATGGCGGCCCATGGAGCATCAGGCAGCCTGCAAACAGGAAATGTCTTCTGTCGCTCTGCTATACACAGCTATAACCCCGCCCCCTGCACTTTATCCCGCCCTCCTCAGTATGTGATGCTTCTGAGTCAAGATGGCGGCGTCCGTATCCTAGAGTCCTAAACAGAGTTGCAGCCCAGTGGGGGAAAGAATAATAAGTGACTAAAAACTTTAAATCTATTAATTTTCGATGCTGGGGAATCGTTTTTTAAGGGTTTGGGCTTTTCATTAAATCGTAGTGAAGGTTTATGTATGCTACTGGTGCTGGCTAGTAGGGGAACACCATAAGGTGTGTACAAACTGGAACTAGAATAGTTGGGCTACCAGTGTGGACTAAAAAAAAAACCAATCAATAGATTTTTAAAAACGACCATAATAAGCCTTTATTAAACACTCACATTACAACATAAAAGCTAAGTAAAATACTAGTCAGATGTGAGGACTGAATGGTGAGGGGACCCGCCTCCTCTGCCTATCTGATCATTTTATAATTTGTTTTGCGCCCTGTTCACTAGTTCTTATTATCATATCCTTCAGCACAGCAGCACTTTTAACGACTGTACTTACTAAATTGTCGCAATATTTGAGAATATATATTCTTTTGCTGTTTTAGAGCCATATAATTGAAGGGTCCATCTCCCTAGTATTTTACTTGTTGTTTTTTAATTATCCTTGTCCTAGCCGCGTACACACATAAATATATATATATATATATATATATTGCATGTTGCATATATTGCATACTGCATGTTATGAGCCTTTAAACATCCAAGATGGCAGCTCATGGAACATCAGGCAGCCTGCAAACAGGAAGTGTCTTCTGACTGTGCTGCTCTGCATTCTGGTATTGCTGACCTTTTCCTGACCCCAGCTCTGCTCTGTCTAAGCAAAGCACAGCTATAACCCGTCCCCTGCACTTTATCCCACTCTTCTCTCCTCAGTAAATGTGATGCTTCTGAGTCAAGATGGCGGCGCCCGTATCCTAAAGCCCTGAACAGAGTTGCAGCCCAGTGGGGGAAAGAATAATAAGTGACTTAAAACGTAAAATACATTAATTTTAGATGCTGTGGAATAGTTTATGCCGTAATATACGGTATATGCAGAGGACTCCTCAGGGGAGGGTGTTTGGATAAAAGGGGCGTGGCCTGCCAGGGGAGGTGCTAACTAAAGACCAAATCTAGTAAAGGAGGAAGACAAGACGTCTACATGGCGTCTCTGTATTATTACAGCATTGTTTTTGCCTTAGACGACATTCACACCAGTCGCGTTTGCGCTTTTTTTTTTTTTTTTTTTTTTTTGAGGTTTGTTGCCGATTTTCTGCTGTTTTTACACTGCGGTGCCATGAAGGTGCCTCTGCTTGGTCCGGGCCCTTCCTCACTATTTCTTCTCGCTATTGCAGCGGGCACCACAGGGACCCCACTGGACTATTCCCAAACCATGATATAATAAAAATAAAAAAAATAAATAATAAAAATATATATATATTCTCAATCAATTTGTTTATATATCTTTGTATTTATATTTTATTTTACTGTTCCCAAACCATGACCTCATTCCGCTCCGTCATTGTGTGTGTGTGTGTGTGTGTGTATAGCCGGCGCCATTCCAGCCCCATACGCTGCGCCGCTTTATTTTTTTAGAAACTTTTTTTTTATTTTTTTATTTTTTTTTATACATAAAAATGGCAGCCGGCCGGCCGCTGCCGCCGCTAATCTGCGTCCTTACTAATTAATGGGCAGAGTGGTTGGCATTTGAGGCGAACATGCTGCTCATTCTAGGTTCTGGTTGTGCAGCATTTAAAGCGGACCTTCAAAAGCTTTCTTGCAACCTGCGGCTTTCCCGGTTGATGAAAAGGAAACAAAAAAAAGGCAATAGGGCCGAATTATCCATCAACGTGACCACTGGTGGCTGATGGGATTGACCTACCGAGCAAGCCCAGGTGTGTTGTGAACAAGCTGCCACCAATACATACTACATAAAAGTAGATAGCCCTGTATGTACATAACATAACCTTTATTAAGACTTAAAGTGGACCAAAAACCAATTTACTTGCCTGTATAGCCAATTATATGGTGCATTGTTCATATACATGCAAGTAAAAATTAGCATGGTCTTTGTATGGGCAGGTATAGAAAGTTGTATGGTTTACAAACAGGTAAGTAAAAAAAAAAAAAACTTGGTCCTTGTACAGGCCAGTACGAAATGCATTGTTCGTTGCATTGCTCATCTAAAGGCAAATAAAAATGAACACCTCTGTTTAACCAGGTATTAAAGTGGACCCAAAACCATGATTTTGACTGTCCCTGGTTTTGGCCCTTGCTCCTGAGGCACCCTGATGTGGGATGCCCCACCGATCAGGTTGCTGATCTTGGATTTGGGTTGATGGTCGGGCAGGTTGCTGATCTTGGATCTGGGTTGATGGTCGGGCAGGTTGCTGATCTTGGATCTGGGTTGATGGTCAGGCAGGTTGCTGATCTTGGACCTGGGTTGATGGTCGGGCAGGTTGCTGTACTTTTGTATTGGGCTGGACGAGGGCCAGGAAGGTTGCTGATCTTGGTTTTGGGTTGCTGATCTTGGATCTGGGTTGATGATCGGGCAGGTTGCTGACCTGGGTTGATGATCGGGCAGGTTGCTGATCTGGGTTGATGATCGGGCAGGTTGCTGATCTTGGATCTGGGTTGATGGTCGGGCAGGTTGCTGTACTTGGTATTGGGCTGGATGAGGGCCAGGAAGGTTGCTGATCTTGGATCTGGGTTGATGATCGGGCAGGTTGCTGTACTTGGTATTGGGCTGGATGAGGGCCAGGAAGATTGCTGATCTTGGATTTGGGTTGCTGATCTTGGATCTGGGTTGATGGTCGGGCAGGTTGCTGATCTTGGATTTGGGTTGATGGCTCGGGCAGGTTGCTGTACTTGGTATTGGGATGGTTGAGGGCCAGGCAGCTTGCTGATTCGGGTTGATTGGGGGGCCAGGTAGTATATCGACTTCTGGATTTGGGTAGGTTGAGGACCAGGCAGGATTCGGCCATTGAATTTGGGATGGTTGTTCAGGTGACTTGTACTTGGTATTGGGTTGGTTGAGGGTCCGCCACATTGGTTTTTTTTGGGGGGGTTGGGTGAGGGTCGTGCAGGTTGTTGCGGATATTGGATTGGTTGAGCGTGGGGCAGGTTGCACTCCTTGGATTTGGGTCTGTGAAGGGTTGGATTGCTTGCTATTCTTGAATTTGGGTTGATGGTCGGGCGGGTTGCTTTACTTGGTATTTGGTTGGTTGAGGGCCAGGCAGGTCGCTAATCTTGGATTTGGGTCAGTTGAGGGTCAGACAAGTTGACGGTCCTGGTATTGGTTTTGCTGAGGGTCGGGCAGCTTGCTGATCTTGGATTTGGGTTGGTTTAGGGCCCTGCAGGTGGCTGTTCCTGGATTTGGTTCGGTTGAGGGTCTTGCAGGTTGCTTATCTTGGCTTTGGGTTGAGGGCCAGGCAGGGGGGTGGTCTTGGATTTGGGTTGGGAGATAGGCAGGGTGGTGGTCTTGGATTTGGTTGGGGGCATGTTACAGTTCTGGGACGCAGGCTGAGCTTCGGTAGATCGTCGAATATTAGAAACAGCATTGCTGGGAACATGCAGCCTCTTCCTCGGAAGCTGGATCCTGCCTCCGGTCCTACTGACAGAGACAATGGAGATTTGTTCTGAAGCTTTTTGTTTCCCAAGGTCGTTTAGTCACCGACCCTTTTGTATCGGTTCTGGATATGCCAGAGAAATGGTGAATCATGTGTGTGATAATATATATCATTTATTCTACATCAAAATAAAATGTATAATCTAAAATAATAAAAAAAAAATATATAGATTATATAATCTAAAATTAAAAAAAAAAAAAAAAAAAAAATATATATATATATTCTAAAATAAAAAAAAAATATATATATATATATATATATAATCTAAAATAAAAAAAAAATATATATAAATATATAATTATATAATCTAAAATAAAAAAAAATATATATAAATATATAATTATATAATCTAAAATAAAAATATATATAAATATATAATTATATAATCTAAAATAAAAAAATATATATAAATATATAATTATATAATCTAAAATAAAAAAAAGAATAAAAAAAATATTTATATTATATAATCTAAAATAAAAAAAGAATAAAAAAATATATATATTATATAATCTAAAATAAAAAAAGAATAAAAATTATATATATTATATAATCTAAAATAAAAGAATAAAAATTATATATATATATATATATATATATATTATATAATCTAAAATAAAAGAATAAAAAAAATATATTCTAAAATAAAAAAAAGAATAAAAAAAAAATTATATTATATAATCTAAAATAAAAAAAGAATAAAAAAATATATATTATATAATCTAAAATAAAAAAGAATAAAAAAATATATATTATATAATCTAAAATAAAAGAATAAAAAAAATATATTCTAAAATAAAAAAAAGAATAAAAAAAAAATTATATTATATAATCTAAAATAAAAAAAGAATAAAAAAATATAATATAATCTAAAATAAAAAAAGAATAAAAAAATATATATTATATAATCTAAAATAAAAGAATAAAAAAAATATATTCTAAAATAAAAAAAAGAATAAAAAAAAAATTATATTATATAATCTAAAATAAAAAAATATATATTATATAATCTAAAAAAAAAAAAAAAAAAAAAAAAAAAATATATATATATATATATATATATATATATATATATATATATATATATATATATAATTACTAATTTTTAATACTAAAATTACGTGCTCTCCCAGTACTTAATTCTGGATACTGCACGCTCCTGCATAGGTGCTTCCCAGTGTAGAGGGGATGAGGTGGGCCCTCGCCAGGTGCAGGGGCCCCTGGAACCTGCCCGGGGATGCCCAGTGGCTGACTAAGACCATGCTTATTTTTACTTGCCTGTATAGGAACAATGCAGCTTTTTATAGCTGCCGATATGAAGACTATGCTTATTTTTACTTGCCTGTATGCAAACCCTAGACCCTATTTTACTTGCCTGTTCAGTGACACATATAACAGAAAGGACCCTCCTTTAATATTCTCCTGTATGTTGCGGCACTACATAGGCAGGGCCCCCTGTGCTGCAGGTGCTCTGCAGGGACAGTCCGGCCTTGTGTGAAGGTCGCAGTGTGATTTAATCTCTTGCCGCGCTCCCGGAATGACACAGAAAGGCGCGGCTCAGACAAAGCGCTGTTTGATCGGCGGCGGGTTTGCTGCGCCCGAGGGCGACGGGGACGACCTGCCCCGAAGGTGAAAAGGGAAAGTGAAGGGAGCGACCGGCTGGGCCAGTTCATCAGGGACTTGGCTGCGATTGTTTCAAAAGGGGGACCAATCAGATCTCGTGTGAAAAGCCAAGATTTTGGGGTCGGATCAAAGTGGAACCAAACCCAAGTCATCAGGGACTTGGCTGCGGGTCCGATTGTTTCCAAAGGGGGACCAATCAGATCGCGTGTGAACAACCAAGATTTTGGGATTGGATCAAAGTGGAACCAAACCCAAGTCATCAGGGACTTGGCTGCGATTGTTTCCAAAGGGGGACCAATCAGATCGCGTGTGAACAACCAAGATTTTGGGATTGGATCAAAGTGGAACCAAACCCAATATTTGCACTATGCTGGGTTTGGGTCCTTTTCTCAGGGGGATGTTTGGGATGCCCCGCTGTGTGTGTTTGTGTGTGTATAACCCCGAATCATCCCTGAAAACTTGCCTTACTCCGGGTGTGCGGGCTCTCGTCCAATCTGAGCCGTGCATATTAAAGTGGAATAAAAGCCACGGCCATCAGCTTGATTTCCCCAAAATCGGGATGCCCCGCTGTGTGGTCGCCCCATACACTTACCTTGTTTCCTGATCTAACAGCTCATGTGTGAGCCGCATCCCCGCTCTCCCTTCAGCGGGGTGTTTGCCTGCACCAGGCATTTGTGAATGTTGCTCCCTGTTAGAGGGAAGCCGGGGATGCGGCCACCAGCGCGCTCTGAGCCGCTCGCCTAAGACAAAAGCTTACGCGATGTGGTGTCAGCACCTCGAAGCGCGCTGATTGGACCATGCATTTGCCGTAGGACCAGAAAGAGGTGAGTTTCTTAGGGTGATCTGGGGTGTTACCCACATCGGGGTATCCCAAAACCAGAATAGTCAAAATCCTGGGTTTTGGTCCACTTTAGGAATGTGCAGGTTACACACATGGGGCATCCCAAGTCGGGATGGGTGGTAGGAACTAGGACGGCTTTTATTTTACATTTACTTATCATTGACTTCTCTGCTCACTTACTTGGGTTGGGGAGAGGTGCGGGAGCCTGTACAGTAAACCATTTCTGTCTGTCTGTCTTCCTAGTGAGCACCTCGGCTCGCTGACCCCCCCCCCCCGCACCTCTCCTCAGCTCACTGCCCCCACCGCACCTCTCCTTGGCTCACTGACCCCCCCCGCACCTCTCCTCAGCTCACTGACCCCACCCACCGCACCTCTCCTCGGCTCACTGACCCCCCCCCCGCACCTCTCCTCGGCTCACTGACCCCCCCGCACCTCTCCTCGGCTCGCTGACCCCCCCCGCACCTCTCCTCGGCTCGCTGACCCCCCCCCCGCACCTCTCCTTGGCTTGCTGACCCCCCGCACCTCTCCTTGGCTCACTGACCCCCCGCACCTCTCCTCAGCTCACTGACCCCACCCACCGCACCTCTCCTTGGCTTGCTGACCCCCCGCACCTCTCCTTGGCTCACTGACCCCCCGCACCTCTCCTCAGCTCACTGACCCCACCCACCGCACCTCTCCTTGGCTCGCTGACCCCCCGCACCTCTCCTCAGCTCACTGACCCCACCCACCGCACCTCTCCTCGGCTCACTGACCCCCCCCGCACCTCTCCTCGGCTCACTGACCCCCCCGCACCTCTCCTCGGCTCGCTGACCCCCCCCGCACCTCTCCTCGGCTCGCTGACCCCCCCCCCGCACCTCTCCTCGGCTCGCTGACCCCCCCCGCACCTCTCCTTGGCTCACTGACCCCCCGCACCTCTCCTTGGCTTGCTGACCCCCCGCACCTCTCCTTGGCTTGCTGACCCCCCGCACCTCTCCTCGGCTCACTGACCCCACCCACCGCACCTCTCCACGGCTCACTGACCCCCCCCGCACCTCTCCTCGGCTCACTGACCCCCCCGCACCTCTCCTCGGCTCGCTGACCCCCCCCCGCACCTCGGCTCGCTGACCCCCCCCGCACCTCTCCTTGGCTTGCTGACCCCCCGCACCTCTCCTTGGCTTGCTGACCCCCCGCACCTCTCCTTGGCTTGCTGACCCCCCGCACCTCTCCTCGGCTCGCTGACCCCACCCACTGCACCTCTCCTTGGCTCGCTGACCCCCCCCCGCACCTCTCCTTGGCTCGCTGACCCCCCGCACCTCTCCTTGGCTCACTGACCCCACCCACTGCACCTCTCCTTGGCTCGCTGACCCCCTCCCCGCACCTCTCCTCGGCTTGCTGACCCCCCCCGCACCTCTCCTCGGCTCACTGACCCCACCCACCGCACCTCTCCCCGGCTTGCTGACCCCCCCCCCCCCCCCTGCACCTCTCCTTGGCTCACTGACCCCACCCACCGCACCTCTCCTCGGCTCACTGACCCCCCCCCCGCACCTCTTCTCGTCTCGCTGACCCCTCTCCCCGGCTCGCTGAACCCCCCCCCCCCCCCCCCCGGACCTCTCCCTGGCTCGCTGACCCCCCGCACCCAATTGTGGGACTAACATCGAGCATATAACTGAGACCAGACCTTGGGGCTTCTTGGATTCTAATAACTCAGAAACCGGCCTCCCAGCTGACTTTGCTCCAGGGGTTAAAGTGAATGGTATCCGGCCTCCGCTGGATCGGCACGCCCTCGCCCCTTCTATATCTATGTATATTGTCATTGCTTTGTTGCTGCTGTGGAGAGCGATGCTGTTACAGATAATGTGCCGGGTTCTGACTATTTCTTTTTCTTTCAGACGATTATGGAGCAGTTTAACCCTTGTCTCCGGAATTTCATCGCCATGGGGAAGAACTACGAGAAAGCTCTGGCAAGTAAGTGACCGCCCCGCTCCCCCGAGCCCCACTCCACAGCAAACCCCATAACGGTAGAGGGGGATTTAGGGGCAACGAACAGGAAAGCCAAGGGTGTCATCTGCACTGAATAGTGATGGCCAGCGTGGTAAAGAGACTAACCATGTGTCACAGAAAACTCATGGGCGTCGCCAGGACTGGAATGTGGTTCTGGCACCAAATATCAAGGCTTTTCCGTGTGACACCCTTGGCTTTCCTGTGTAATAGATTTCAGATGTCACATGATTTGAACTTTTCCTGCCATGCTGTGTATAAAGTGGGCCAAAACCCCATAAATCACGGGGTGATCAACCTGTTGACGAGCTGAGGGTCACTTAAATGATTTGGAACCTGGTCAGGGGCCACAATGAATGGGCTCTGATTTTTTTTTCATTTGCAATCGCATAATGAAGATTTTCTATACCTTCCGACTTTTCAGGGTGGGAAATAGGGACACTTGTTAAATCGGGCCACGCCCCCTCATTGGCTGCATGAGGTCACGCCCCCTCGTTGGCTGCATGAGGCCACGACCCCCCCCCCCCCCACAACGAGGGACACGCTCCTCGTTGAGGGATGGGTGAGGCCACGCCCCCTCGTTGAGGGATGGGTGAGGCCACGCCCCCTCGTTGAGGGATGGGTGAGGCCACGCCCCCTCGTTGAGGGATGGGTGAGGCCACGCCCCCTCGTTGAGGGATGGGTGAGGCCACGCCCCCCTCGTTGAGGGATGGGTGAGGCCACGCCCCCTCGTTGAGGGATGGGTGAGGCCACGCCCCCTCGTTGAGGGATGGGTGAGGCCACGCCCCCTCGTTGAGGGATGGGTGAGGCCACGCCCCCTCGTTGAGGGATGGGTGAGGCCACGCCCCCTCGTTGAGGGATGGATAGGAGATACATTGTAACAGTTACAACAAGAAACACTTTGAATGGGCAAATCATTTATTGCTGCAGATCTGCATGTTACACCTCAGAGGGAGAAATGGGAACAACGAGGGCCACGCCCCCCGTTGGCTGGATGAGGCCACGCCCCCCGTTGGCTGGATGAGGCCACGCCCCCCGTTGGCTGGATGAGGCCACGCCCCCCGTTGGCTGGATGAGGCCACGCCCCCCCCTGGCTGGATGGGGCCACGCCCCCCACCCCTGTGGGCTGGATGAGGCCATGCACAGCCCCCCCACCCCTGTGGGATGGGTGAGGCCACGCCCCCTCGTTGAGGGATGGATGAGGCCACGCCCCCTCATTGAGGGATGGATGAGGCCACGTCCCCTCGTTGAGGGATGGATAGGAGATGCATTGTAACAGTTACAACAACAGAAACACTTTGAATAGGCAAATGAATAATTTATTGCTGCAGATCTGCATGTTACACCTCCAAAGAGGGACAAATGGGAACAACGAGCGACAGGGGGACATGGACTCAAGAGGGACAGTCCCTCCAAATCAGGGACACTTGGGAGGTATGGATTTTCTACAACAGTTAGTATCCCCGCAAACTCCACTCGTATGTCCCTCCACCACTCCCCTACGTAACAATCTAGCAATACACATGCTAGTCAACTTGCTCAATAGTCCCTTATTTATAGTCCTCCATAATCGGTCCCACATCTTAAAGTGAACCAAAGCCCCCCTGCGATCGGCCCTGGAATCTATAAGATTCCCGGGCCAATCTTTTGGAATGCCTGCTGTGTGATACCCCCCCCATGTTGCCCCATACACTTACCTTGTATCCCTCTAGCAGGGCCAGGCATTTGTGAATGGCCAACGGGGGCACGCTCCCTGTTAGAGGGGAGCGGGGGATGCCGCCACCAGCGCGTTCAGATCCGCTGGCCTTAGACGAAGGCTTAGATGACGTGACATCAGCGGCTCCGAGCGTCCTGATTGGACGAGCGGTCGCGCATGCGCCGTAAGACCGGGAAGAGGTGAGTTGGGCTCGGAGATCTGGGGGGATTCACACAGAGGGGCATTCCCAATCAGGTTTTGGTTCACTTTAAGTGTTATGTGTTTTTGTTTTTCCCTCGTCAGTGATTGATTCCAGTTCTTACTCTCTGGTTTTGTAAAGCGCGATGGGTTGCGCAACGCTGACACACTGCTGTCCTATATAACGGGTGTCGCCCGTCCCACTTGTCAGGTGTATTTTTGTATACAGGTAACAGCACAAGCAGATGTTCACCTCGCCCAGGAGAATACAGATCTCTGGGAACGTTCCCTGAGATTTTGATGGAGAGAACAGAAGCTAAATATAAAGCTAAAGAAGCTAAATATAGCACCATATGATATAGCTAAAAAAGCTAAATATAGTGCCATATGATAGAGCTAAAGAAGCAAAATATAGCACCATATGATAACCCTAAAGAAGCTAGATATAGCACCATATGATTTTGGAGTTGTCTTCTATCTGTAGGTTATAAGGGCTTGAGTTGGATTTTTTAGGGCTGCGTTTAATTGGAGAGTAGGCTTTAGCTCCGTTCATTTGGTGTTTTTTTTTTTAGGCTTTAGCTTTGGGTATTCCGTTCCGTTAGGAGTATGAGTCTGTAGTGAAGTTGAGGTTCTTGCTTTGCTTAGGCTTGGCTTTTGGTTCTGCGTTGATTTACAGAGTAGGCTTTAGTTGGAATCACATTCATTTCGAGAGTAGGCTCTGGCCTAGAAGCCTTTGGCTAATTTGGAGTGGTAGGTCTGTAGTGACCTTGAAGGTCTTGCCTTGCATAGGCTTTGATTTTTTTCCGGTGTCTATTTGAAGGGTTTGTTTTTGAGGGTTACGTTGATTTGGAGAACTTCAGTTCTAGAATTTTATGTTTATATTGTATTGTTGGATTTTGGGGCTGTGTTGATTTGGATAAGTTGTGATCTTACATTAATATCCAGTGTAGGTGTCAATTTTGGAGTTGCTCTGATTTTGAAGAGGGTTCATCTTGCATCTGGATATTACAATGGTTTCCCTTGTGCTGGCTTGGATTTTGAGGCTGTGTTGATTTGGAGAGAAGGCTTTAGTTTTGGGGGATTACGATAATTTGGTGTGTAGGCTTTAGCTTTGGGGATTCCCTTCATTTGGGAGTGTAGGTCTATAGTGAAGTTGAGGTTCTTGCCTTGAATAGGCTTGGCTTTTGGTTCCGTGTTAATATGCAGTGTAGGCTTCAGTTTTTGGGATCACATTCATTTTGAGAGTAGGCTTTGGCCTAGATGATTACGCTGATTTGGAGTGGTTGGGCTGTAGTGACCTTGAAGGTCTTGCCTTGGAGAGGCTTTGATTTTTGCCCGGGGTCAATTTGTAGGCTTTCGTTTTGGGGATTACGTTAATTTGGAGTGTAGAGTCTGCAGTGACCTTAGAGGCCTTGGATATGCTGTGATTTTTGCCTGGTGTCAATTTGGAGATTAGGCTAATCTTGGGGATTACGTCCATTTGGAGTGTAAGTCTGTAGTGAAGTTAAAGATCTTGCTTGCCTTGGATAGGCTTTGTTTTTTTGCTTGGTGTCTATTTGAAAAGTAGGCTTTAGTTTTTGTGGGTTACGTTGATTTGAAGGTTAAACTTCAGTTATAGAATTGCAAGATTCTAAATGATAGATTAATATTGGGTATAAAGAGCTTGTCTTGTTAGATTTTGGGGCGGTGTTGATTTAGAGAAGTGAGCATTAGTTGTGATCTTACATTAATATCCAGTGTAGGCTTTAATTTTGGAGTTGCTCTGACTTTAAAGGGTTCAACTTGTTAGTTGCAAGGGATTCCCTTACATTGGCTTGTATTTTGGGGCTGCATTGCATTGGAGAGTAGGCTTTAGCTTTGGAGATTACGTTCATTTTGGAGAGTAGGCTTTGGCACTAGAAGATTAGGATAATTTGAAGTGTAGGGTCTGTAGTGAAGTTAAAGGTCTTGCTTGCCTTGGATAGGCTTTGATGTTTTGCCTGGTGTCTGTTTGAAGAGTTCATTTTGAGGGTTATGTTGATTTGGAGGTTAAACTTCAGTTCTAGAATTGCAAGATGAATTCTAAATGATAAATGAAATTGTAATATGAAGAGCTTGTATTGTTGGAAGGGCCTGGATTTTGGGGCTGTGTTGATTTGGAGAAGTGGGGGCGTTGGTTGTGATCTTACATTACTATCCATTAGGTTATCCAGTGTAGCTGTAGTTGAGGAAGAGGGTTCATCTTGTATCTGGAAGTTACAAGGGTTTCCTTTGCGTGCAAGGTCCTTTTTTCGGGGATCACGTTGATGTATCCGACACAATGATTGAGTTTTAGGCTTGAAGAGTTTTTCTTGGGGAAAGATTTAAGTTTTTTTTTTTTTTTTTACTGAGTTAGACTTTCATTAATATAGAGTGTGGGCTTCAGTTTTTGACATGCTCTGGTTTTGTGGTGTAGGGTTCCTCTCACTTCTGGAAATTGGGTTTGTAGGACTGGCTTTGATTTTGATACTTATTGGGCTTTATCTTGTACCTGGAAGGCTTCAGTTTTGGGTATTGAACTTTATCTTGTATCTGGAAGGCTTTAGTTTGGGGTATTGGGCTCTAGGTATTGAGCTTTATCTTGTATCTGGAAGGCTTTAGTTTTGGGTATTGGGCTCTAGGTATTGAGCTTTATCTTGTATCTGGAAGGCTTTAGTTTTGGGTATTGGGCTCTAGGTATTGAGCTTTATCTTGTATCTGGAAGGCTTTAGTTTGGGGTATTGGGCTCTAGGTATCGGGCTTTATCTTGTATCTGGAAGGCTTTAGTTTTGGGTATTGGGCTCTAGGTATTGAGCTTTATCTTGTATCTGGAAGGCTTTAGTTTGGGGTATTGGGCTCTAGGTATTGAGCTTTATCTTGTATCTGGAAGGCTTTAGTTTTGGGTATTGGGCTCTAGGTATTGAGCTTTATCTTGTATCTGGAAGGCTTTAGTTTTGGGTATTGGGCTCTAGGTATTGAGCTTTATCTTGTATCTGGAAGGCTTTAGTTTTGGGTATTGGGCTCTAGGTATTGAGCTTTATCTTGTATCTGGAAGGCTTTAGTTTGGGGTATTGGGCTCTAGGTATCGGGCTTTATCTTGTATCTGGAAGGCTTTAGTTTTGGGTATTGGGCTCTAGGTATTGAGCTTTATCTTGTATCTGGAAGGCTTTAGTTTGGGGTATTGGGCTCTAGGTATCGGGCTTTATCTTGTATCTGGAAGGCTTTAGTTTTGGGTATTGGGCTCTAGGTATTGAGCTTTATCTTGTATCTGGAAGGCTTTAGTTTGGGGTATTGGGCTCTAGGTATCGGGCTTTATCTTGTATCTAGAAGGCTTTAGTTTTTGGGTATTGGGCTCTAGGTTTTGGGCTTTATCTTGTATCTGGAAGGCTTTAGTTTTGGGCATTTGGCTTTATCTTGTATCTGGAAGGCTTTCTGTGTGGAGCGTTAGGCTTCATCTTGTATCTGGTTTAAGGTCTTGCTTTAGGTGGCCTTGGATTCTGGAAATGTGTTGAGGGAATAGACTTTAGTTCTGGGGTTACTTCATTATTGGAGAATAAGGATGCTGCTCAGATTTGGTCTGAAGCTTCAATTTGGGTGACTGGAGCTCATTTTGCTTTAACCTCCAATTTTCGAAAATCTTTAATTTCAAGCATGGTCATGTGGCTATTGATAAATGTGAATATTACAAAGTCTAATTTGCGACTCCAAGTAAGGCATCCAACAGAACGAGATGCTTCTTTATGGCTGTATCAGACCTGCAGTGTTTTGGATGGCAAAAGGGACTCAACAGAGTGTCCATGATGGGTAAGCCAGTTTTCTGGTGACTATGCCTCCAGCCACCACTCGTAGATGTAATATTGGTGGTGGTTGATTAATGGTTGAATTGAAGCCAAATTTAGGAGGTCCCATTTATGTACAGTCGTTAAAGCTTGAAGTGCATTAAATTGGGTTTAACGGTTTCTCCTGTTCTTTCCAGGTGTCACATTTGCAGCGAAAGGCTACTTCGACGCTCTGGTGAAAATGGGAGAGCTGGCCAGTGAGAGTCAAGGCTCGAAAGAACTTGGTGAGTCCTACTGCCGTGGCCAACGGCGAGTCGTCAGAGCTGCATTTACCTGGGCGTCTGTATTGCCAGGCCTCGGGATCCTGAGAGATGTTTTAATATGCAATATACTGCTATACAGCTGCTCCTCAACGATCCAGCATAAATATTTTGGTTGAAACTGCTAAACCAGGGGTAGGGCTGGCACCAGCACAGGGCTAACCTGGGTGATCTTTAGGGGCCCACTCAGGCTCACACTTGGCCATTTTACAGTGGACCCGAATCGCCAATTCCCGGGGGTTGTATGTAGACCTGTTCATGGCCGGCCTCAGCAACATTGGAAAACTTGGCATGGAAGGGAGGCCAGTTGATGGAAACTTAGTCTTTAGTGGCACCGGAGCAAGCAGTAAGGACTGGAGGGCGATTGGTGGCAGTCAAGAATGCAACAAGGACTAGAGGGCGATTGGTGACTATAGGGAAGGCAATAAGGACTGGAGGGGGATTGGTGGCTATAGGGAAGGCAATAAGGACTGGAGGGTGATTGGTGGCAGTAGAGAAGGCAATAAGGACTAGATGATTGGTGGCTATAGGGAAGGCAATACGGACTGGAGGATGATTGGTGGCTATAGGGAAAGCAATAAGGACTGGAGGGTGATTGGTGGCTATAGGGAAGGCAATAAGGACTGGAGGATGATTGGTGGCTATAGGGAAGGCAATAAGGACTGGAGGGTGATTGGTGGCTATAGGGAAAGCAATAAGGACTAGAGGGTGATTGGTGGCTATAGGGAAGGCAATAAGGACTGGAGGTTGATTGGTGGCTATAGGAAAGGCAATAAGAACTGGAGGATGATTGGTGGCTATAGGGAAGGCAATAAGGACTGGAGGGTGATTGGTGGCTATAGGGAAGGGAATAAGGACTGGAGGGTGATTGGTGGCTATAGGGAAGGCAATAAGGACTGGAGGGCGATTGTGGCTATAGGGAAGGCAATAAGGACTGGAGGGTGATTGATGGCTATAGGGAAGGCAATAAGGACTGGAGGACCATTGGTGGCTATAGGGAAGGCAATAAGGACTGGAGGGCGATTGTGGCTATATGGAAGGCAATAAGGACTGGAGGGTGATTTTGCACGTTTCTCCCCTTTTGGTAGGATTGGTCATTTAGGCTCTTTCATGGTGGTCTTTTTCCAAGCCAACTATTGTAGAAGACCCTCAGGCCCTACACTAATGCTGCAGATAGTAGCAGGGTCCTTACTCTACTGGGCCTTGTACCAAATGGTTTGTGGTTCCTTACAGATATTTGCACGTTTCTCCTCCCTTGGGAAGATTGGCCATTTAGGCTCTTTCATGTTGGGCTCTTTTCAAAGCCAACCATTGTAGGGTCTGAGGGCCCTTTATTTTCAAAGCCAACCATCGTAGATGACCCGCAGATCCTACACTAATGCTGCAGATAGTAGCAGGGTCCTTACTCTACTGTGCCTTGTACCATACGGCATAAAGGGTCTTGACCTTGTACGAGATGTTTGGGGTTCCTTACAGATATTTGCACCTTTCTCCTCATTTGGGACAATTGGCCATTTAGGCTCTTTCATAATAGACTCTTTTCCAAGCCAACCATCGTAGGATCTGAGGGTCATCTCCACTGGTGTGGCTTCAGAAGTTTTTTGACCTTGTACCAGATTGTTTGTGGTTTGTTATTTGCCTGTTTCTCCACTTTTGGTAGGATCTGTCATTTAGGCCCTTTCGTAGGATCTTGGGGCCATCTCCACTTGTGCGGCACATAAGAAGCAGGGCCCGATTTACTCTACTGGTCACTGTCCCTACAGCGCAAATGGTTCTATCCTCCTCCTAGTTTGATCCCTTACAGACATTTTCTAGATGCTTGTGGCTCCTCAGACATTTGAACGCCCCTCTGCCTTTTGGTACAATCTGTCATTTTAGGCTTTCATGATCGGCTCCTTTCAAAAGCATCCAACCAACCATCATAGGATCTGAGGGTCATCTCCACTAATACTGCAGATAAGCAGCAGGGCCTGTTTTACTGTACTGCAGCGGTTTCTAAACCTTTGTATACCAAGTAGTTGCCACAAAAAGGAGGTGGGGTCGATGACTGTTACCAAAATAAGTAGGTCACTGGCTTTGATGCACTTTTCGAATGTTTTACTGTTTAAAATAACGAACCTATCACAGTGACTATTAGGGCACCCTTGAATAATGTGAAGTACTCCCTGGGGTATGTGTATGGGAGGATGAGAAACTGCGTTCTACTGCACACTGTTCCTATGACGTAAAGAGTCTTGAACATGTTGCAGATGTTTATGGTTCCTTGTAGACATTTACACGTTGTCTAAATTATTATTTGTTACAAAAGCAAATATTAGTGGTATTACAAATACAAATTATAGCAAATATTATAACAGATACAAATATCATAACAAATATGTTACTGTGCGTTTCAGTTGGGAGAGAGAGCTCCAAAATTGCCACTACCTTTCTTTTCCAACTGTGCCAGGCTGTTGGAGTGTGGATATTGGGCCCCAAAGTTTAGCAAAAACAAAATTATAGTTAAATTATTAAGCATTCAATATGCAAAACAGGGGAGGGAGGGTTAAAAAGAACATCTGGGGAAAAAACATGGGGAACGTTAAGGGGTAACTTGCTTCAGAATATCCCCCCAAAAATGGAGAACACAGGTTCCCCGTATATATATTCCCCCGAAATGGCGAATAGAGCTTCACAGAAAACACGGAAGCTGGAGAGATCAGGAGAAACGGTAAAGGAAAGGAGAGAAACATGGCGGACCATAGGGACCAGTGGCTTAGCCGGCCAAAAGCGCATGGGGTGGGGCCATTTGCTCTTTAAAACAGCAGATTTTCCTTGCGGAAGGCGCAAGTTGGCGCAAGAAGATGCTATTTGCGCTTAGTATTTGGTGTGATTGGCGTCTGGCATGTGCACGCAGCCATGAATCATGCACCTAGGTGGAATCGTTTGTGCTCCACCTGAGCGTTTTTGCACACAGACCAAGCATCAACCCTATTGTGGTTTTTCTTGGGGATGTTCGCACTTTTCTCCTTCTTTGGGAAGGTCTGCCATTTCGGTTCTTTTCCTGTCGGCCTCTTTCCAAATCCAACCATCGTAGGAGCCTGGGGTCACCTCCACTAGTGCAGAAGATAAGCATCAGGAGCCGTTGTTCCTCGGTAACAATGAAGGATCAATAACAGCCGCCATTAACCTTTTATCTCTAATAACCAGGCTGTTATTAGGACGGCTTTGTCACCCTTCTTTGTGGTTCGTTTCATTGCCACCTTCTAAGGACTTGCCTCAGGGATGGTCCTACCAGAGGATTAATGGAGGGGGTTATACTTCTTTAGGGTAGAGCACCGAGATGCCTAATAGAAACCTCTGGCCCTGTCCATGGTTATGTCACAAGGACCTTAACAGCATTTTGGACCTTAATAGCATTTTGGACCTGGACCTGAACAACCCCAGTTTTCTCTTTGCACTACTTTGCAAAACATGATCTAGATCAGGGGTTCCTTCCTATTTACGTCAATTACCATTTTCCAGTTACATCAAGTACCACTTGGGCAGTCCTGCTGGTTGGGAACCCCTGGTAGAGGTTGTTGAGTACCACCAGTGGTTAGAAACCCCTGATCTAAATCATTGCTGGGACCAGGGCCGGCGCCAAACCTGGGCAATTGCCAGGGCCCCTGGCATCTTCAGGGGCCCATTGAAGCTCACACATGGCCATGGTATTATTTAACAGTGGACCCAACCACCAAATCCTGGGTGTTGTGTGCAGTGCTGTTCATGGCTGGTAACAGGGGATGGTCAGCAGCAACAATGGAGGAGGGGGCCTGGCAACTGATGGAAGGTGGCGAGAACCAGGTGATGGCTGACAAGGACTGGAGGGTGATCAGCAGCAGGTGATGATCCATTTGTGGCAGCGGAGCTGAAAGGTGACATCGTGTGACTCATTACTTTGGGGCTCATTAAACAGCAGCCGCATAACCGCACAGCACTCGGGGCATACAGCACTGCCATACATGCAGCAGCCGCATAACCGCCCAGCACTCGGGGCATACAGCACTGCCATACATCAGCCGCATAACCGCCCAGCACTCGGGGCATACAGCACTGCCATACATGCAGCAGCCGCATAACCGCACAGCACTCGGGGCATACAGCACTGCCATACATGCAGCAGCCGCATAACCGCACAGCACTCGGGGCATACAGCACTGCCATACATGCAGCAGCCGCATAACCGCCCAGCACTCGGGGCATACAGCACTGCCATACATCAGCCGCATAACCGCACAGCACTCATGGCATACAGCACTGCCATACATACAGCAGCCGCATAACCGCACAGCACTCAGGGCATACAGCACTGCCATACATACAGCAGCCGCATAACCGCCCAGCACTCGGGGCATACAGCACTGCCATACATGCAGCAGCCGCATAACCGCACAGCACTCGGGGCATACAGCACTGCCATACATGCAGCAGCCGCATAACCGCATAGCACTCGGGGCATACAGCACTGCCATACATGCAGCAGCCGCATAACCGCAAAGCACTCGGGGCATACAGCACTGCCATACATGTAGCAGCCGCATAACCGCACAGCACTTGGGGCATACAGCACTGCCATACATGAAGCAGCCACATAACCGCACAGCACTCGGGGCATACAGCACTGCCATACATGCAGCAGCCGCATAACCGCACAGCACTCGGGGCATGCAGCACTGCCATACATGCAGCAGCCGCATAAACGCACAGCACTCGGGGCATACAGCACTGCCATACATGCAGCAGCCGCATAAACGCACAGCACTCGGGGCATACAGCACTGCCATACATGCAGCAGCCGCATAACCGCATAGCACTCGGGGCATACAGCACTGCCATACATGCAGCAGCCGCATAACCGCAAAGCACTCGGGGCATACAGCACTGCCATACATGCAGCAGCCGCATAACCGCACAGCACTCGGGGCATACAGCACTGCCATACATGCAGCAGCCGCATAACCGCACAGCACTCGGGGCATACAGCACTGCCATACATGCAGCAGCCGCATAACCGCACAGCACTCGGGGCGTACAGCACTGAAGTGGTCAGTTGGCGGGTTTCTCCGATCAAGGTGCCCTGAGGGAAAGGACCAAATCCCAGGATAGTCAAAATCCTGGGTTTTGGTCCACTTTAAGACTTTGTTGCCCAAGGGCCCCCCACAAACTTGGAGCCGGCCCTGGGTGGGACAATAGTTGTCACTCTATGGTTCACTATCCTCTAATCTGACCCATTCTCTTAGATCCTAAAACTGTGACTAAAGAGGAGCAACATCCCCTTTTGAGTCTATAAGACTTGAGCTTGATGCTGTTCTAATTCTTTTAAAGTGAACCAATCGACCCCAGCAGCCGGCTGGCCGCTAGCCGTCCCCGGATGCCCCACTGTGTGAACCCCCTTCCCCCATGCCCGGGGTGCCGGTAATCTTACCTGATCCGGCGGCTCCCCTGGTGGCCGCATCCCTGGCTTCTCTACAGCTGTGCGCGCTCCCGTGGCCAGACGTTCAGATAGACACGCGCACTCCATAGGGGAGCCGGGGATGCGGCCGCCTGTGCCTGCGTGCAGTTCAAATCGGCAGCTTTATGCCGCTCATTAGTATGCGCCGCATAAAGCACTGATTGGCCGAGCGCCTGCGCTGTGGGTACGGGAAAAATGGTGAAACTGGGCGTTCTGGGGGGTTTCGCATAGGGGGGCATCCCACATCGGGGCAGGGACCAATCACCAGCATAGATTATTTATAGCCTAAATATTAGGAATGATCACTTGTAGTCCTCACACTAGGTATACTGAGGAGATTTCCCAGCTATTGATTGCTCTTTATTGTTGGCACTGGAAGGATTGTGGGATATGCAGAGTTTTAGTTGTTTGTGACTGTATGTTGTCTTGCTGTTATTAATAAACATTGTATTATTCGTATTAGATTGTAAGTGTATTTTTGGTGCTTCCTGTTAATGTGGTGGAGCGGGAATCTTTTTTTTTTCCCCTTAGCTAATTTTTTGGTCTTGTAATTGTAAGCGGGGCCCTCACCTGTCCCCAAACATATGCGGCTTGTGATTTATTTATGATTTATTGGCCGGTGATCGGGGGGGGGGGTTGGGTGTTGTCCCATGTACCCGGGAGGGCAGATTTACAGCTCACACCAACAGTGCGGCTCCTGTGTAATGAATGGCGAACAATAGAGCTGCGAGTGTTATCTACCGCAACAGACAAAGCCATAAAATCATTCATGATGGCGACGCAACGATTTAATGGCTCGTACAGCGAAGGGGCGGCCAACAACTGGTCTCAGCTTATAGATATTAAGGCGGACCTCAACCCTTGATTTATCTGGGCTGGTTTTTGCAGCTGCTGCACATATGGCAATGCGGTTATGCGGCTGCTGCATGTATGGCTGTGCTGTGCAGTTATGCGGCTGCTGCACATATGGCAGTGCTGTGCGGTTATGCGGCTGCTGCATGTATGGCTGTGCTGTGCAGTTATGTGGCTGCTGCACATATGGCAGTGCTGTATGCCCCGAGTGCTGTGCGGTTATGTGGCTGATGCATGTATGGCAGTGCTGTGTGGTTATGTGGCTGATGCATGTATGGCAGTGCTGTGTGGTTATGTGGCTGATGCATGTATGGCAGTGCTGTGTGGTTATGTGGCTGATGCATGTATGGCAGTGCTGTGTGGTTATGCGGCTGCTGCATGTATGGCAGTGCTGTATGCCCCAAGTGCTGTGTGGTTAAGCGGCTGCTGCATGTATGGCAGTGCTGTGTGGTTATGTGGCTGATGAACATATGCCAGTGCTTTATGCCCGGAGGGCTGAGTGGTAATGTGGCTGCTGCATGTATGGCAGTGCTGTATGCCCCGAGTGCTGTGCGGTTATGCGGCTGCTGCATGTATGGCAGTGCTGTATGCCCAGGATGCTGTGCGGTTATGCGGCTGCTGCATGTATGGCAGTGCTGTATTCCCCAAGTGCTGTGCGGTTATGCGGCTGCTGTATGTATGGCAGTGCTGTATGCCCAGAATGCTGTGCGGTTATGCGGCTGCTGCATGTATGGCAGTGCTGTATGCCCCGAGTGCTGTGCGGTTATGTGGCTGATGCATGTATGGCAGTGCTGTATGCCCCGAGTGCTGTGCGGTTATGTGGCTGATGCATGTATGGCAGTGCTGTGTGGTTATGTGGCTGATGAACATATGCCAGTGCTTTATGCCCGGAGGGCTGAGTGGTAATGTGGCTGCTGCATGTATGGCAGTGCTGTATGCCCAGAATGCTGTGCGGTTATGCGGCTGCTTCATGTATGGCAGTGCTGTATGCCCAGGATGCTGTGCGGTTATGCGGCTGCTGCATGTATGGCAGTGCTGTATGCCCAGGATGCTGTGCGGTTATGCGGCTGCTGCATGTATGGCAGTGCTGTATGCCCAGGATGCTGTGCGGTTATGCGGCTGCTTCATGTATGGCAGTGCTGTATGCCCCGAGTGCTGCGCGGTTATGCAGCTGCTGACCATTTAAATCTCAAGCCCCAAAGCCTTTCAGTCTGCGGGTGCGCGCACTGATGTTTGCACCTGTGTGGATAGGCGAGTAGCTTCTTTGCGTCCAATTCCTCCCCCTTTCATAGAATGGTCTGGATCTCTCTATCCTCATTCATTTCGTTTTTTTTATTTTTTTATTTTTTATCCCTGTTCTTTCCCGGTGTTATTGTGTTTGAGGCCTCAACGCCGCTTTCCCTTGAACTGCGCTGAAAGAACATTGTGTGATGACGAGTGTGACAATCGCACTGCTCGCATGTGGGCTGCGCGCTGAGAAATGCCACTTCCAACGCTCGGTGTTTAGGAATAGGCGGCTCCACAATACACTGCCACCTCTCTGTACACAAAGATGCCATTGTTGTGTGTGTTCTCTTTATTCACTTTTTTTTTTTGTATGTTTTTTTATTGTTACATGCTTCATTCAACCCCCCCATTCTTCTTCTGTTTCTGCTTCTTCTTCTGTTTCTGCTTCTTCTTCTGTTTCTGCTTCTTCTGTTTCTGCTGCTTCTTCTGTTTCTGCTTCTTCTTCTTCTGTTTCTGCTTCTTCTTCTTCTGTTTCTGCTTCTTCTTCTTCTGTTTCTGCTTCTTCTTCTTCTGTTTCTGCTTCTTCTTCTTCTGTTTCTGCTTCTTCTTCTTCTGTTTCTGCTTCTTCTTCTTCTGTTTCTGCTTCTTCTGTTTCTGCTTCTTCTGTTTCTGCTTCTTCTTCTTCTTCTGTTTCTGCTTCTACTTCTTTTTCTGCTTTTTGTTTCTTCTGCTTCTTCTGTTTCTGCTTCTTCTTTTTCTACTGTTTCTGCTGCTTCTTCTTTTTCTACTGTTTCTGCTGCTTCTTCTTCTTTTTCTACTGTTTCTGCTGCTTCTTCTTCTTTTTCTACTGTTTCTGCTACTTCTTCTTTTTCTTCTGTTTCTGCTTCTTCTTCTTCTGTTTCTGCTTCTTCTTCTTCTGTTTCTGCTTCTTCTTCTTCTGTTTCTGCTTCTTCTTCTTCTGTTTCTGCTTCTTCTTCTTCTGTTTCTGCTTCTTCTTTTTCTACTGTTTCTGCTGCTTCTTCTTTTTCTACTGTTTCTGCTGCTTCTTCTTCTTTTTCTACTGTTTCTGCTGCTTCTTCTTCTTTTTCTACTGTTTCTGCTACTTCTTCTTCTTTTTCTACTGTTTCTGCTGCTTCTTCTTCTTTTTCTACTGTTTCTGCTGCTTCTTCTTCTTTTTCTACTGTTTCTGCTACTTCTTCTTCTTTTTCTTCTGTTTCTGCTTCTTCTTCTTCTTCTGTTACTGTTTCTGCTTCTTCTGTTTGTTTCTGCTTCTTCTGTTTCTGCTTCTTCTGTTTCTGCTTCTTCTTCTTCTGTTTCTGTTTCTGCTTCTTCTTCTTCTGTTTCTGCTTCTTCTGTTTCTGCTTCTTCTTCTTCTGTTTCTGCTTCTACTTCTTTTTCTGCTTTTTGTTTCTTCTGCTTCTTCTTTTTCTACTGTTTCTGCTGCTTCTTCTTTTTCTACTGTTTCTGCTGCTTCTTCTTCTTTTTCTACTGTTTCTGCTGCTTCTTCTTCTTTTTCTACTGTTTCTGCTGCTTCTTCTTCTTTTTCTTCTGTTTCTGCTTCTTCTTCTTCTTTTTCTTCTGCATCTTTTTTCTTTTGTGTATGACTTCTTTTACTAGGTTAGGTAAATGTTCTTCTTTATGGTCTAAATGTTTCCTCCCTTTTCTTTTATCATTGTCATCTTTTTGCCCCTGTTTTTGTTGGCACCCTTTTATTATTACCATTTATTTTTATATAGCTCTATCTTCTTTTGTAGCCCTGTACAAGACATACCTTCCACGTGTCCCTGATTTGGAGGGACTGTCCCTCATTTCAGGGCGCGGGGGGGGGGGGGGGCCGGGCTTCATTTACATACTGTCCCTCTTTGAATAGGCAAATCATTTGTTTATTGCTGCAGGTCAGTTTGTTACACCTCAGAGAGGAACAATATGTAAGTGAAGCCACGCCCCCCTCGTTGAGGGCTGGGTGAAGCCACGCCCCCCTCGTTGAGGGCTGGGTGAAGCCACGCCCCCCTCGTTGAGGGCTGGGTGAAGCCACGCCCCCCTCGTTGAGGGCTGGGTGAAGCCACGCCCCCCTCGTTGAGGGCTGGGTGAAGCCACGCCCCCCTCGTTGAGGGCTGGGTGAAGCCACGCCCCCCTCGTTGAGGGCTGGAGGAGGCCACGCCCCCTCGTTGAGGGCTGGAGGAGGCCACGCCCCCTCGTTGAGGGCTGGAGGAAGCCACGCCCCCTCGTTGAGGGCTGGAGGAAGCCACGCCCCCTCATTGAGGGCTGGAGGAAGCCACGCCCCCTCATTGAGGGCTGGAGGAAGCCACGCCCCCTCGTCGAGGGATGGATAGGAGATACATTGTAACAAGTTACAATAGAAACACTTTGAATAGGCAAATGAATCATTTATTGCTGCAGATCTGCATGTTACACCTCAAAGTGTTTTTTCTTCCAATCCATTCCACACACTCCTTACTCTCCTTACTCTTGGGTTTCCCTCCTCCTTGCTGATCACGTGACTGCAAGAAAGAATACAGGTGCGGCCCTCCGGCCCATAAGTAGCAGCTGCCCCTAATCAGATCAGTTTTTCTTTCTTGCAGTGGCAAGATGATGAAGATTCAGGAATTCACAACGTTTTGGCAGCAAGCGGGGGACTGAACCCTGTCGGCTCTCTGCGTAGCTTTATTCCCACGGATCCCTCAAGACCCAAGTTTATGCCTCCACAGCGTTGGCTGGTTTGGGGTCCGTGAAGGTAAGGTGGAAGCGCCGGGTTCTTGGGGCGCTTACAGAGTATAAGCTCTGGGCTGCAGGGTTTTCTCTGGTGTACCTGCTGAGGAATGTTTTTTATTTTTACCCAACCCTTCCTTCTTCCAGTTAGGCAGGCTTGTTTCATATAAAAAAAAAAAAAAAAAAAAGAAAAAAAAAGGTGCTTGCTTCGGCAGCACATATGCTAAGATTGGGCAATACCGAGAAGGGCAGCTCTGCGCAAGGATGACATGGAATTTAAAAAAAAAAAAAAAAAAAAAAGGGAAATTCCTTTTTATTTTTGTGTGTGTATATGCTTAAGGAGCAGGGCTGACGTCACGCAGGGGGCGGTGTTATCACGGACCCACGTGGTTGTGTTTCCTTCAGTACTCCTTCACTTGGTGGAAGGAGATCGCAGGTGGCTGGTTCTCTGCTGGAGCCAGGTAAGACAGACACAAGGCTGCGGCGGTTGTCGGAGGAGTGCCTTCGCTCCTCCAACCCCCCCCCTCCCCCCAAACAGCACTCGAAAGGGGGAGAAGGCCGGTGTGTCCTCCCGGCGGCGCCGCTCAGACAGGGGCCTTGCGGTCATGTAATAATCAGGCGGCTGCGGCGGTTGTTGGGGGGTCGGGTTAGCGGCCATTCCTGTGGCCTTGGCTACTATTGAACTTTTAAGTCGTTAAGATGGGGGGCGGCGCAGGCAGCTGCCCGAGCTATGAGGCTGTTTGTGTTTATATGATTAGGTTATGTTATGGCATTGGTCTTGTCTCCTAATCAGGGTGAAGACATACGGCAGTGGTGAGTGGATCATCTTGTTCACGTTCTTTTTTGGCCTATTAATTAATATGTAATTATCAGTCTTCAGTTGGATTACAATCATGATTGGTATTAAATATTTGTGAATATTTTTTAAATATTATTAAATATTTTTAAATAATATAAGATTTTAATATATATGGATATTGAATATCAAATATTGTAGATGTTATTAATGATCATCTATTATTGTTATTATTGTTGTTATTGTTATTATTGTTGTTATTGTTATTATTGTTGTTATTGTTGTTATTGTTGTTATTGTTGTTATTGTTGTTATTGTTGTTATTGTTATTATTGTTATTAATATTATTATTTTTTTATTAATTTTACTATTTTTTTTATTACCCATTATTAATGGTAGTATCTTTACGATCTTTTTGATCTTTATTGGTTTTAATTCTTGAAAGAATGGTTTAAAAAAAAAAAAAAGGGGGGGGGGTAAAATATGAGTATTAAATCATTTTCTCCTCTTTTTTATTTCTAGAATTGGAAGAAGGATAGAAAGCAGGGTTGCGGTTCCTCCCGGTCCCTTGTTTGGGGGATTGGTTTAGGCTTTGGGTCAGTTGGCCAATATTTAAAAAAAAAAAAAATAATAATAAACACCATGAGGGAGGCATCAGGGGATAGCGATACGGGCATCCCTCTTGAACAGGGCAGGATCTGCCCCTTATGCAGGCAGGATCCCCTGGGCGGTTTTGGCACGGTATGTTCCGCCTACGCCGTGAAGATCGGCCTAGATCATAACAGAGCGGCTGACCGGGTATCTAGCCCGGCTAATGCTGGAGAGAGCATTACGGCTCATCCATCTCCTGTTTCCCCTAAAGGGGGAGAAGGCAGTGAGGTGCAGACAGAATTTGCGCACAGATTGGATAATCTGGAAAGGCAGTTGTCTCTTGTATTACCAAGGAAGGCCGCACATTTGGAACCTGTGGCGGAGGAAGAGGATATGTTTGCCTCCTTTTGGGGAAGAAGAGGATGAGGAGTATTTGGACGAGCAGCCCTCTGAGGGCGAACTGCGGTCAGGAGAAGATAGTAACTCTATCTTATTTTCGTCCGATGAAGATCCTCTCCTTGGGGATGAAACAGAAGGTCTGCTTTCCGTGGTTTTTGATACCTTGAATATCTCCCCACCTGAGGTAGCGAAAAGAAGAAAGGACGACCTGTTTAAGCCTGTTAGGCAAAGGCAGGTGTTTCCAGAACAGCCACATTTTGAAACTTAAGGAAATCCTAATAAGCTACCGGCTGTTCCCAAGATCCTAGATTCTAGGTATCCATTTCCGGCAGACATGATTAAACTTTGGTCCTATCCACCTGAAGTGGACTCCCCAGTTGCAGGCTTGTCTAACACTTCGGTGATGCCGTCCGCTACTATGGGATCCCTTAGAGATCCCACAGAGAGGCGTGTGGATCAATTGGCCCGCCATGCTTTCGCCATGATAGGTTCTTTTCTCCGCCCCGTTTGTGCCACGGCCGTTGTGTCCCTGGCTTCGAGAAAGAATATGAAGAGGAATTTAGCCAGGGCTAAATCTTGCAGGCTGACCCAAGAGTCCAAGGACTTTAAGGACTGTTTGGACTGCATTTGCTATTACTGCGATGGAGGATGCGGTCAGGCTGGCGGCGAGAACTTCTGCTCTCCTTGTGGCTTTGCGCCGTTCATTGTGGCTTACGCAGTGGTCGGCGGATGCCGCCGCTAAGAAGGCGCTTACGGATCTACCCTTTTTAGGGAGCAGACTTTTTGGAGAAAAGCTGGACGGTATGGTGAAGGACGGCAAACTGCCTCAGAGGAGAAGGCCGACTCGGCCTTTTCAGAGGTCTTCGTCATTTCGGCCTTTTCGGAGGGGCAGAGGGGCCTTTCGGCCTTGCTCCCGTAGAGTTTTTTTGGGGTAGAGGGAGAGCACGTAATAGGGCAGGAGGGGCCTGGAGAAGTAGGCCTAAACCTCCAGCCAAGTCCACTCCAGCATGAGGGGGCGCCCTCACCCGAGCGGGTGGGGGGGCGGCTTTTGCTTTTTGCTCATATCTGGAGGCGCCACGTGGCGGATCTGTGGATCCAAGAGGTGGTGTCTTCAGGTTACAAAATCGAGTTTGCAGCCAGACCGCCCGCAAGGTTCCTTCGGTCAGGGGCATCCCGGAACCAGTCAAAGCTAGATGCCCTGAAGTCCGCAGTTCTGCACCTCCTTCAAAAAGGGGTGATTTGTCGAGTACCCCTTCAGGAAGAAGGTCAGGGGTTTTATTCCAACCTTTTTTTATGATTCCCAAAAAGGACGGGTCAGTTCGTCCCATTTTAGACCTGAAGGATCTCAACAGGTATATCCGCGTGAAACATTTCCGCATGGAGACGTTGAGGTCAGCTTTAACAGTAGTTCGACCCGGGGACCTTATGACTACCATAGACATAAGGGATGCGTATCTGCATGTGCCGATATTTCCGGGGCATCAAAGATTCCTGAGGTTTGCCCTGGAAGACCAGCATTTCCAGTTTGTGGCACTCCCGTTCGGGATATCCTCGGCTCCAAGGGTATTGACCAAGGTTTTGGCGGGTCTCATGGCAATCTTCAGGAGCCAGGGGATATGTATCGTCCCCTATTTGGACGATCTCCTAATTTCAGCCAGATCGCGTCAGCAGATTTTAAAGGACACGCAGACAGTCCGATCGACTCTGGAAGAATTCGGCTGGGTGATCAATTATCCGAAGTCCCATATCACTCCGGCGCCGGTAAGGAACTTCTTGGGTATGACTCTGGCCACTTTCCAAGTCCAGGTTTATCTGCCAGAGCAGAAGGCTCGGCTAATTCAGAATCAGAGTGCTTTCTGGCTTGCCGGCAGCCGACTATTTGGCTGGGAATGAGGTTAGTAGGCCTGATGGTAGCCTGCTTCGAGGCGGTACCTTTTGCCCAGTTTCACATGAGGCCCCTTCAATGGAATCAATTGGCAAGCTGGGATCGAGCCTCGCAGTCGCTGGATCAAGTCTTTGTACTAACGCCCTCGGCCAGACATTCTCTTCTGTGGTGGATGGACCCTCTTCATCTGTCTGTAGGCAGGTCCTTTTTGTCACCACAGTGGCAGATCGTTGCCACGGATGCCAGTCTCACAGGATGGGGCGGCATTTGGCAAACTCAGAAAATCCAGGATCAGTGGGGGCCGAGAGAGAATCAGCTTACCATAAATGTATTGGAGTTAAGAGCTATCCGGCTAGTGCTTCAGTATCTGACCCCCAGCTTAAAGGGGCGGGCAGTCCAGGTCCAGTCGGACAATCGGACGGCTGTAGCATATATCAATCATCAGGGGGGTACTCGGAGCAAGAGGGCTCTAGAAGAGGTAAGCCGGATTCTGACTTGGGCAGAGGAGAATGTTCCCTGCATCTTGACAGTTTTTATCCCAGGGGTAGTAAACCAGGAGGCCGACGCTCTGAGCAGGAAGGTTCTGCGTCGGGGAGAATGGTCCCTCAGTCGGAAGGTTTTCCAAGCCCTTTGTCTAAGCTGGGGGCGTCCGGAAGTGGATCTCTTTGCATCCAGACACAATCACAAGCGGCCAGAATTCATGTCCCTGTCGAGGGACCCTCTGGCCATAGCCACGGACGCCCTGTCAGTCCCTTGGGCAAGGTTCAAACTTCTGTACATTTTTTCCCCCGTTTCCGCTTCCGCTGAGTCGTGTACTAAGATAATTCAGGAGGGGGTACCTACCATTCTAGTAGCTCCCCATTGGCCAAGAAGAAGTTGGTTTTCGGACATAACAAGGATGGCGGTAGACCATTGGCGCCTACCAGTCGAGCCGGATCTTCTCACTCAGGGGGCGCTTCGGCACCCGAATTTACAGATGCTGGCTTTGACGGCTTGGCTATTGAGACCTCGGTCCTAGCAGAGAAAGGATTATCGGCTAAGGTCATTCATACCATGATTCAGGCCCGGAAGAAGTCTTCTTCCATGATTTACTACAGGGTCTGGCGGTCATTCATATCCTGGTGTGAGGCTAGGAATTTTTCATGCAGAAGGTATTCGATTTCTAGAGTTCTAGAATTTCTGCAGGATGGCTTAGAAATGGGCCTACGATTAAGCACCCTAAAAGGGCAGGTATCGGCTTTATCTATTTTTTTTTCCATAAATCTATCGCTAGTAATAGACTCATTAAGACTTTTTTTCAGGGAGTAACTCATGTCCGCGCTGCGCAAGTCTATCTTACCGGTATGGGACTTGAATTTGGTGTTGACGGCTCTACAGGGCGCTCCTTTTGAACCTATGATTGACGCTCCAATGAGCATTTTGACACTTAAAGTGGTATTTTTAGTGGCAATCACTTCTGTGCGGCGTGTTTCGGAGTTAGCCGCTTTATGTATGAAATCTCCTTATTTTGAGTTAAACCGAAAAACTACCTTGTCTTTGTGTAAGTCAGATTTTTTGCCTAAGGTCGTCTCTCCCTTTCATCTTAATCAGGAGGTAATTCTACCCTCCTTGTGCCCAGTTCCGGCTAATGCTAAGGAAAAGGCACTTCATTCTCTAGACGTGGTTAGAGCCATAAGGTATTATTTGGCAGCTACAGATGCCTTCCGCAAGACGGATTTTCTTTTTGTTATTTCAGAAGGACCAAGAAAGGGGCTTCCACTGGCTAAAGCCACTGTCAGTAAGTGGATTAGGCAGGCAGTAGGAAGAGCCTACTCGGCCAAGGGGAAGGAACCCCCTTTTCGGGTCACGGCCCATTCCACTAGGGCCATTGGGACTTCCTGGGCTTACCAGCACCAGGCTTCGGTGGAACAGGTCTGCAAAGCTGCCACCTGGTCTTCGGTTCATACATTCACCAAGTTTTACAAGGTGGATGTTAGAGCCTCAGCTGACGCTGTTGTTGGTCGGAAGATTCTCCAGGCAGTAGTGAAGTGAACTACCTGCCGTCTTCTGCGTTAGGGGATCCCGCCCATAGATGGCACTGCTTTTGGAGGTCCCAAGAGTAAGGAGTGCCTGGAATGGATTGAAAGAAAAAACACAATTCTGTGAGGTACTCACCTGTAGAATTGTTTTTTCTGGGAATCCATTCCAGGCACTCCGGCCCACCCGTTTGGGGTCATGTTATCTTCTGACGCTTCTCTGTTGGTGTTAATCTATTTTTTATTATTATTTCATGGCATTAAAAGAAAAAAAAAAGAGAGAAAAAAAAAAAGTAATATAACTTATTTTTTGAGAGCATTTTTTTGATAGAGTTGGATGTGTAGTAACATGGACTCTTATTAGGGCCTCCCGGCCTGTCTCTAGATTGTTTTTACTGCTTTTTAAGTAAACTGATCTGATTAGGGGCAGCTGCTACTTATGGGCCGGGAGGGCCGCACCTGTTTTCTTTCTTGCAGTCACGTGATCAGCAAGGAGGAGGGAAACCCAAGAGTAAGGAGTGCCTGGAATGGATTCCCAGAAAAAACAATTCTACAGGTGAGTACCTCACAGAATTGTGTTTTTCTATTGTTGTAACTTTTACAATGTATCTCCCAGCCATCCTTCAATGAGGGGGCGGGGCCTCATCCATCCCTCAATGAGGGGGCGTGGATTCAGCCATCCCTCAATGAGGGGGCGTGGCTTCATCCATCCCTCAATGAGGGGGGCATGGCCTCATTTGCATATTGTCTCTCTTTGAGGTGTAACATGCAGATCTGCAGCAATAAATGATTAATTCGCCTATTTAAAGTGTTTCTATTGTTCTAACTGTTACAATGTATCTCATCCATCCCTCAATGAGGGGGCGTGACTTCATCCATCCCACATTGAGGGGGCGTGGCTTCATTTACATATTGTCCTTCTTTGAGGTGTAACATGCTGATCTGCAGCAATAAATGATTTGCATTTGCCTATTCAAAGTGTTTCTATTGTCTGTATATATTGTATTGCTTATTGTATGCTCCCCTGTCCATCCATCAATGAGGGGACGTGGTTTAATTTAAAAATGGTCCCCTCAAAGCTCAAAGCAAATAAAGAACATAATACAGAACAGGAATGAGAACACGGCTCTTAAAAGCTTTTTTTCTTAAAGAGAAACAAACCCAAGATTCAAGTTTTCACATTTTTTTTTTTCTCTTTTCACTTTTTTCTTTTTTTTTTACATCCTCGCATGTTGTCTTTTTTTTTTTTTTTTGTTCTTGCTTTTGTTGCGCCCTTGTAGAGTTGTTGTTGTTACTATTATTATTATTTTGACTTATGTTTATAATATTTTCTAATATATTGTAGTAACAGTAATATAATGTAGTATTATAATGTAATATATATTATAATATAATAATGGCACCCGGATTGGCGGCCCTCTCCTTGTTGGGCCCCGGGATTGGCGGCCCTCTCCTTGTTGGGCCCCGGGATTGGCGGCCCTCTCCTTGTTGGGCCCCGGGATTGGCGGCCCTCTCCTTGTTGGGCCCCGGGATTGGCGGCCCTCTGCTTGTTGGGCCCCGGGATTGGCGGCCCTCTGCTTGTTGGGCCCCGGGATTGGCGGCCCTCTGCTTGTTGGGCCCCGGGATTGGCGGCCCTCTGCTTGTTGGGCCCCGGGATTGGCGGCCCTCTGCTTGTTGGGCCCCGGGATTGGCGGCCCTCTGCTTGTTGGGCCCCGGGATTGGCGGCCCTCTGCTTGTTGGGCCTCGGGATTGGCGGCCCTCTGCTTGTTGGGCCCCGGGATTGGCGGCCCTCTGCTTGTTGGGCCCCGGGATTGGCGGCCTTGGATCACTGGTAGCGGCAGATAAGGTGTCAGTGATGTGATTCACACACGGGTAACACAATAGAATGATTCAGGAGGAAGTTCTAGAACACCCATCAACCTTCACGCTGACATCTGATTGGCTGCTGCATCACTAATGTGTGTCAGTAATTGGCCTGACCTCTCGTGGTGAGGACCCGGACCCCCCAGGTTCCCCCGGATTGGGGCTGATGCTGCTCGTTGTGCAGCAGTTGCAATGCTGTAATGTGCAGCCGCACTTCCTCCCACACACAACAATTTCCTGACAATGTGCAACACGAGCATTACCCGCGCACAGCCGCTCGGCTCGCTCTCAAGGCAACAATGTAGCCGCTTTGTTTGTGTTTCAATGCCGGATTTTGCTCCCGGGGGTCCGCACATGCGCAGATGGGTTTCCACTATTGATTTTAGTCATTATGACGCTAAACAAGGCCGAGGAGTGTTATTTATTAACATGTATCGGGGACATGGCTCAAGAGGCCGGGGGCTGGTGACCGTGGGAACCGGAGAGAGAGGCCCAAGGGGCTGTTGACCGTCACAGCCGGAGAGAGAGAGGCCCAAGGGGCTGGTGACAGTGGGAGCTGGAGAGAGGCCCAGAGGGGTGGCGACTGTCGTGGCACAGAGAATGGCCTGTGGGCTATTAACCATCCGAACCAAAGAGAGGCCCAAGGGGCTGGTGACTGTGGGAGCCGGAGAGAGGCCCAGGGGGCTGGCGACTGCCGTGGCACGGAGAAAGGCCTGTGGGTTATTAACCATCAGAACCGAAGAGAGGCCCAAGGGGCTGGTGACCATCGAAGCTGCAGAGAGGCCCAAGGGGCTGTTGAAATTTGCAGCCGGAAAGAGAGCGGCCCAAGCGACTGTTGACCGTCTCAGCCAGAGAGAGAGAGGCCCAAGGGGCTGTTGACCGTCTCGGCCGGAGAGAGGCCCAAGGGGCTGGTGACTGTGGGAGCCGGAGAGAGGCCCAGGGGGCTGGCGACCGCCGTGGCACGGAGA
This sequence comes from Gastrophryne carolinensis, assembly GCA_027917425.1. Lineage (NCBI taxonomy): Eukaryota > Metazoa > Chordata > Amphibia > Anura > Microhylidae > Gastrophryne > Gastrophryne carolinensis. Next base: position 193,934,889 of record CM051243.1, read on the forward strand.
AAGGCCTGTGGGCTATTAACCATCAGAATCGAAGAGAGGCCCAAGGGGCTGGTGACCATCGAAGCTGCAGAGTGGCCCAAGGGGCTGTTGAAAGTTGCAGCCGGAGAGCGAGAGAGAGGCCCAAGCGACTGTTGACCGTCTCAGCCGGGGAGAGAGAGGCCCAGGGGGCTGTTGACCATGGGAGCCGGGGAGAGGCCCAGGGGGCTGTTGACCGCGGGAGCCGGGGAGAGGCCCAGGGGGCTGTTGACCGCGGGAGCCGGGGAGAGGCCCAGGGGGCTGTTGACCGTGGGAGCCGGGGAGAGGCCCAGGGGGCTGTTGACCGTGGGAGCCGGGGAGAGGCCCAGGGGGCTGTTGACCGTGGGAGCCGGGGAGAGGCCCAGGGGGCTGTTGACCGTGGGAGCCGGAGAGAGGCCCAGGGGGCTGTTGACCGTGGGAGCCGGAGAGAGGCCCAGGGGGCTGTTGACCGTGGGAGCCGGAGAGAGGCCCAGGGGGCTGTTGACCGTGGGAGCCGGAGAGAGGCCCAGGGGGCTGTTGACCGTGGGAGCCGGAGAGAGGCCCAGGGGGCTGGCGGCCGTGGGAGCCGGAGAGAGGCCCAGGGGGCTGTTGACCGTGGGAGCCGGAGAGAGGCCCAGGGGGCTGTTGACCGTGGGAGCCGGAGAGAGGCCCAGGGGGCTGGCGGCCGTGGGAGCCGGAGAGAGGCCCAGGGGGCTGGCGGCCGTGGGAGCCGGAGAGAGGCCCAGGGGGCTGGCGGCCGTGGGAGCCGGAGAGAGGCCCAGGGGGCTGGCGGCCGTGGGAGCCGGAGAGAGGCCCAGGGGGCTATTGACCGTGGGAGCCGGAGAGAGGCCCAGGGGGCTGTTGACCGTGGGAGCCGGAGAGAGGCCCAGGGGGCTGTTGACCGTGGGAGCCGGAGAGAGGCCCAGGGGGCTGGCGGCCGTGGGAGCCGGAGAGAGGCCCAGGGGGCTGTTGACCGTGGGAGCCGGAGAGAGGCCCAGGGGGCTGGCGGCCGTGGGAGCCGGAGAGAGGCCCAGGGGGCTGGCGGCCGCCTCAGCTGGAGAGAGGCCCAGGGGGCTGGCGGCCGCCTCAGCTGGAGAGAGGCCCAGGGGGCTGGCGGCCGTGGGAGCCGGAGAGAGGCCCAGGGGGCTGGCGGCCGTGGGAGCCGGAGAGAGGCCCAGGGGGCTGGCGGCCGTGGGAGCCGGAGAGAGGCCCAGGGGGCTGGCGGCCGCCTCAGCTGGAGAGAGGCCCAGGGGGCTGTTGACCGTGGGAGCCGGAGAGAGGCCCAGGGGGCTGTTGACCGTGGGAGCCGGAGAGAGGCCCAGGGGGCTGGCGGCCGTGGGAGCCGGAGAGAGGCCCAGGGGGCTGGCGGCCGTGGGAGCCGGAGAGAGGCCCAGGGGGCTGTTGACCGTGGGAGCCGGAGAGAGGCCCAGGGGGCTGTTGACCGTGGGAGCCGGAGAGAGGCCCAGGGGGCTGTTGAGCGTGGGAGCCGGAGAGAGGCCCAGGGGGCTGTTGACCGTGGGAGCCGGAGAGAGGCCCAGGGGGCTGGCGGCCGTGGGAGCCGGAGAGAGGCCCAGGGGGCTGTTGACTGTGGGAGCCGGAGAGAGGCCCAGGGGGCTGGCGGCCGTGGGAGCCGGAGAGAGGCCCAGGGGGCTGGCGGCCGCCTCAGCTGGAGAGAGGCCCAGGGGGCTGGCGGCCGTGGGAGCCGGAGAGAGGCCCAGGGGGCTGGCGGCCGTGGGAGCCGGAGAGAGGCCCAGGGGGCTGGCGGCCGCCTCAGCTGGAGAGAGGCCCAGGGGGCTGGCGGCCGTGGGAGCCGGAGAGAGGCCCAGGGGGCTGGCGGCCGCGGGAGCCGGAGAGAGGCCCAGGGGGCTGGCGGCCGCGGGAGCCGGAGAGAGGCCCAGGGGGCTGTTGACCGTGGGAGCCGGAGAGAGGCCCAGGGGGCTGGCGGCCGTGGGAGCCGGAGAGAGGCCCAGGGGGCTGGCGGCCGCGGGAGCCGGAGAGAGGCCCAGGGGGCTGGCGGCCGTGGGAGCCGGAGAGAGGCCCAGGGGGCTGGCGGCCGTGGGAGCCGGAGAGAGGCCCAGGGGGCTGGCGGCCGCCTCAGCTGGAGAGAGTCCCAGGGGGCTGGCGACTGCCTCAGCCGGAGAGAGGCCCAAGGGGCTTGCTACCCTTTAATAGGGAGCGTGCCCGCGCCAGCCAGTCACAAATGCCTGGGACGGGCACGCGCCCTGCTAGAGGGATTGAGGGGATGCGGTTCGCACATGCCCCGTTGGACCGGAAAACAAGGTAAGTGTATGGGGCGACCTGGGGGGTTTCACACAGCGGGGCATCCCGACTTTGGATGCCCCGGGGGGGGGGATCGATAGGCCTGGGAATCATATAAATTCCTGGGCCGTTCGGCTTGGGTTTTGGTCCACTTTAGGTCTCGAACCAAGTGCGTCCTGTTCTTTTAAAAGTATCCGTCTCTGGAAACGCTCCCATGGTGCTCGGCGAGCCAGGACTCGGAGGGGTTAATAACCCAATGCGTGAACGTCCTGCGTACTGAATTTAATTGTCGCTATAAAAGACAGGGAACCGGTTTGTAGGGGACTTTATTGCGCCAGCGGGGCCGTGCCATTATGCGGCAGCACTACCCGTTCTCCCAGAAATGTGATTAAAAATAGGAGCAGATAATGGTGATGCAATCTGCGAATTACATAACGACGCTCCTCTGCCTCCAAAACTGTTCCTGGCGATTGAGCATCAGACGCGACGGGTTCTGTAACACCGGTGAAAAAAAACAATGGCTCAGGGGGGCTAAAGTCACCCGTGTGGGGGAGGGGAAGGGGGTAATAAGCTCCACCCATAAAGGGCAACTATTGTATTACAATAGGAAATAACCTTTTTGCTCATACGGTCAACAGCCTCCTTGGGCCCCTCTTTCCTGCTCCGATGGTTGACAGCCCCTTGGGCCCCTCTTTCCGGCTCCGATGGTTAACAGCCTCCTTGGGCCCCTCTTTCCTGCTCCGATGGTTGACAGCCCCTTGGGCCCCTCTTTCCGGCTCCGATGGTTAACAGCCTCCTTGGGCCCCTCTCTCCAGCTCCGACAGTTAACAGCTCCCTTGGGCCTCTTTCTGGCTCTGATGGTTAACAGCCCCTTGGGCCCCTCTCTCCAGCTCCGACAGTTAACAGCCCTCTTGGGCCTCTCCTTCCAGCTCCGACGGTTAACAGCCCCTTGGGCCCCTCTCTCCAGCTCCGACAGTTAACAGCTCCCTTGGGCCTCTCTTTCTGGCTCCGATGGTTGACAGCCCCTTGGGCCTCTCCTTCCAGCTCCGACGGTTAACAGCCCCTTAGGCCCCTCTCCCCGGCTCGGATGAAAATCCAGCATGGTCAGTTGATTTGCCGCTCGGGTCAGTCGTGTGTGTGTCCTCGCAGCGTAGGCCCTGCTCCTACAGACTAGTGACTTGTTTAGGCCCGTCCCGCTTGGTCCAGTGCAAGCCAAGAAATAGATGCCCCTTCTAGGACCCCTTCTTGTTGGAACAGCTGTCCCTGCTCCAAAGCTTCATACCCAGTACTTTGTAAGTGGAACGGACTCCGCCCCTTGGGCCTTTCTCTCCGATTCGGACAATCAACAGCCCCCTTGGGCCTCTTTCCAGCTCTGACGGCTAACAGCCCCTTGGGCCCCTCTCTCCAGCTCCGACAGTTAACAGCTCCATTGGGCCTCGTTTTCCGTCTCCGATGGTTAACAGCCCCTTGGGCCCCTCTTTCTGGCTCTGATGGTTAACAGTCCCTTGGGCCCCTCTCCCGGGCTCGGATGAAATCCAGCATGGTCACTTGATTTGCCCCTTGGGTCAGTCGTGTGTGTGTGCTTGCAGCACAGGCCCTGCTCCTACAGACTAGTGACTTGTTTAGGCCAGTCCCCCTTGGTCCAGTGCGATCCGAGAAATGGAAGTCCCTTCTGGGACCCCTTCTTGCTGGAACAGCTGTCCCTGCTCCCAAGCTTCATGTCCAGTGCTTTGTAAGTGCACCGGACTTCGCCCCTTGGGTCTCTTTCTGGCTCAGACGGTCAACAGCCCCCTTGCACCTCTCTTTCCGGGTTTACAGCTCCTTTGGGCCCCTCTTTTCAGCTCCGATGGTTAACAGCCCCTTGGGCCCCTCTCCCTAGCTCGGTGAAAATCCAGCATGGTCAGTAGATTTGTCGCTCAGGTCAGTTGTGTGTGCTCGCAGGCCCTGCTCCTACAGACTAGTGACTTGTTTAGCCCAATCCCGCTTGGTCCAGCGCGAGCCGAGAAATGGGACCCTGAATATCTGACTCTGACCGGTTGGACACCTGCATGGCTACCACCAGGCCTTGGTGGCGCAAAGGATGCTGACTGAAGAGGGTATAAAAAGGCAGGTGAACCCCCCCCCTAGAGGACTGGATGGCTTGTCCAGCTGGTAGCTGAGGAGCGAAGCCACCAGCTCCTGGTGATATAACCCTGGTCCATTGGTGGGATTATATTAGGCCAGAAGCCAGACCAGTAGCGTTTTATATAACCGATAAGCTTCAGGATCAAAGTAAAGAGCAGCCCAAGATTAAGGTGTATATATTTAATCGCCTTAAGAGCACACTTGACAAATTCATACATACAATGGATATATACACCGGTCTGAAGTGGGTAAGTTACAATCAGAATGAGCAGATAAAATGTATGTCCGTTACCATACGTTTCTGGTCTCTAGTGATGTGATATAAATGGCTACGGGGGCGTGTAGAGCTTTCCGGATCCTGTTCCCTCCTCCACACAAGCCCACCCCCCCCCCCCCAGACAAAAAAGCCACTAGCTTCTGGTGATAAAGCCCCAGACCATTAGCATGTAATATAACTGAGAAGTTAAAATAACGATCAGCCCAAGATGAAGTTATATATATATATTCACCTTAAGAGCACACTAGACAAACTACATACATTACAATGAATAGATATATACACCGGTCTGAAGTGGGTACGTTAAAATCAGAATGAGCAGATGGAATGTATGTCAGTTACCATAAGTGTCTGAATATTATTGATGTAAATGGCTACAGGGGGCATGTAGAGCTTGCTGGATCCTGTTCCCTTCTCCGCATAAGACCACCCCAGACAAAAGTCAAGAGCAATGCCGCCATCTCCTCATATAGCCCTGGTCCATTGGTGGGATTATATTAGAAGCCAGCCCAATAGCGTGTAATATAACTGATAAGCTTCAGTATCAAAATAAAGATCAGCCCAAGATGTTATATATTCACCTTAAGAGCACACTAGACAAACTACATTAATACAATGAATAGTTATACATGCCGATCTGGAGGGCGAATTTAAGTGGGCAGAATGAGCAAATAAATGTCTGTCAGTTACCCTAAGTTTCTGGTCCTTAGTGATGTAAACGGCTACAGGGGGCACTTGCCGGATCCTGTTCCCTTCTCCACATAAGACCACCCTAGACAAAAGACGAGGAATGCCACCAGCTCCTGGTGATATACAGTCAGGGCCAGAAATATTTGGACAGTGACACAATTTTCGCAAGTTGGGCTCTGCATGCCACCGCATTGGATTTGAAATGAAACCTCTACAACAGAATTCAAGTGCAGATTGTAACGTTTAATTTGAAGGGTTGAACAAAAATACCTGATAGAAAATGTAGGAATTGTACACATTTCTTTACAAACACTCCACATTTTAGGAGCTCAAAAGTAATTGGACAAATAAACATAACCCAAACAAAATATTTATTTTCTCAATATTTTGTTGCAAATCCTTTGGAGGCAATCACTGCCTTAAGTCTGGAACCCATGGACATCACCAAACGCTGGGTTTCCTCCTTCTTAATGCTTTGCCAGGCCTTTCCAGCCGCAGCCTTCAGGTCTTGCTTGTTTGTGGGTCTTTCCGTCTTAAGTCTGGATTTGAGCAAGTGAAATGCATGCTCAATTGGGTTAAGATCTGGTGATTGACTTGGCCATTGCAGAATGTTCCACTTTTTTGCACTCATGAACTCCTGGGTAGCTTTGGCTGTATGCTTGGGGTCATTGTCCATCTGTACTATGAAGCGCCGTCCGATCAACTTTGCAGCATTTGGCTGAATCTGGGCTGAAAGTATATCCCGGTACACTTCAGAATTCATCCGGCTACTCTTGTCTGCTGTTATGTCATCAATAAACACAAGTGACCCAGTGCCATTGAAAGCCATGCATGCCCATGCCATCACGTTGCCTCCACCATGTTTTACAGAGGATGTGGTGTGCCTTGGATCATGTGCCGTTCCCTTTCTTCTCCAAACTTTTTTCTTCCCATCATTCTGGTACAGGTTGATCTTTGTCTCATCTGTCCATAGAATACTTTTCCAGAACTGAGCTGGCTTGTTGAGGTGTTTTTGGGCAAATTTAACTCTGGCCTGTCTATTTTTGGAATTGATGAATGGTTTGCATCTAGATGTGAACCCTTTGTATTTACTTTCATGGAGTCTTCTCTTTACTGTTGACTTAGAGACAGATACACCTACTTCCCTGAGAGTGTTCTGGACTTCAGTTAATGTTGTGAACGGGTTCTTCTTCACCAAAGAAAGTATGCGGCGATCATCCACCACTGTTGTCTTCCGTGGACGCCCAGGCCTTTTTGAGTTCCCAAGCTCACCAGTCAATTCCTTTTTTCTCAGAATGTACCCGACTGTTGATTTTCCTAATCCAAGCATGTCTGCTATCTCTCTGATGGATTTTTTCTTTTTTTTCAGCCTCAGGATGTTCTGCTTCACCTCAATTGAGAGTTCCTTTGACCGCATGTTGTCTGGTCACAGCAACAGCTTCCAAATGCAAAACCACACACCTGGAATCAACCCCAGACCTTTTAACTACTTCACTGATTACAGGTTAACGAGGGAGACGCCTTCAGAGTTAATTGCAGCCCTTAGAGTCCATTGTCCAATTACTTTTGGTCCCTTGAAAAAGAGGAGGCTATGCATTACAGAGCTATGATTCCTAAACCCTTTCTCCGATTTGGATGTGGAAACTCTCATATTGCAGCTGGGAGTGTGCACTTTCAGCCCATATTATATATATAATTGTATTTCTGAACATGTTTTTGTAAACAGCTAAAATAACAAAACTTGTGTCACTGTCCAAATATTTCTGGCCCTGACTGTATATCCCGGTCCATTGGTGGGATTATATTAGGTAAGAAGCCAGCCCAGTAGCATGTAATATAACCTATAAGATTCAGGATCAAAATAAAGAGCATCCCAAGATGATGTTTTATATATTTAATCGCCTTAAGAGCACACTAGACAAACTACATACATACAATGAATAGATATATATACCGGTCTGAAGGGCAAATTCAAGTGGGCAATCAGAATGAGCAGATAAAATATATGTCAGTTACCATAAGTTTCTGGATATTAGTGATATGATGTAAATGGCTCCATGGCCACGTAGAGCTTGCCGGATCCAGTTCCCTCCTCCTGCCCCCCAACAAAAGACAAGAGGGCCTTCATGCTTCTGACATTTATACACAGGTGAGACCCCCCTCCCCCTGGGAGGTCTAGCTATAAAGTAAAATGTGGTATAACTTTTTGATGCAAGGTCCTAGAGATCCGATCCGGTTGCCCAGTTGAATGATATGGCTCCTGTCCTGAATTTTATACGTCTTGGGCCCTGAACGACCTAAGACTCATGTACACAAGCGTTATGATTTCCAGACTGCAAAGATGTGATCCGTTTATGATTAATGTGCACCGTGGCTACAAAATTCTTTATTAAATCCTGGCCCCAGCGTGTCTGGGAGAAATTCTTGGAAGGAGGCTTGCCCGCACAGATTGCCCCCTGGATTCTTGTTGGCCTTTTCCAAAGAGCTAACAATTTAACATGTTATCGGGTTGCTATTGGATTGGTCCCTACTGTGACCTCATCTGCTTTAATTAGTAGTAAAGGTGTTTAGGACTCCCTGGTCCTTGGGGCTTACCTTCTCCTTGTTCTGATATGTTGGCCTGCTCAGACACCCGTTTTGGTCGTACACATTTACAAGCAGCAGTTATACGCAAATGTGTATGTAGGACCCAAGCCTATGTCCCCCCACGATGTAATGTAGAGGTAGTTCCCACGGCTCCTTCTATGTCGTATCCTTAGTGTCTTCACTATGTGTTTTTCTTATGAAGGGAACAAAATAAGCTTTAACCTGCTGATGAGCTTTTTGCGCCTGTTCCCATGTAACCCCTGCCAGCCATTATACCCGCCGAGCTAAACGCCCTCACGGTCTAGTCGTTACTGACTGAAAATCTTTCTCAGACGGTATCTGCCTATAGGAAAACGAGGTGCTGGAGGGCTTCGCTGTGACTGTTTTTTCTGCTCGCTGTTAAACGGTTTCTGCTTTATTGCTCCGATGTGCACCTGTGTTTGCTGTGAAAATAATGGCGTGAGAAAATAGGATTGGCAGCCTGTATTTTGCAGAATGTTTTGCAGGCACCCATGTGTGTGCTAATGCCTCGAGTCCACCGACGTCACTGCGACACAGAGATCACACTGTAGGGTGCCTTGACCCTGCGCGGCCCTTTCATTACCGCCAGTGAACAGAGCCCTGTCAGCCCCATAGTAATGCCACCAGCTCTAGCCCGGTTCGTTTTTGGGATTATATTGGGGCAGAAGCTAGCCGGGTAGTGCGTAATATAACTGAGAAGCACGGACAAGCGGGTTGGGGGATGAAGATCAGAGCAGCTTGAGATTAAGTTATGTTTAACCACTTTAAGAGCAAGCTAGACAAACTTTACATACAGTGAATGGATACATATACATGTCAGAAGGGAAAATACAATTGGGTAAGTTTTTGGTCCTCTATGAACTGATGCAGCTACGGGAGGGGGGTGTATTGCCTGCTGGTTCCTGCCCTTCCTCCAAACGTCCCATGTGACCTCCAGAGAAAAGACAAAGGGATCTGAGATCTTTAGGCCAGCCCAGGCATGAGCATGCGATGTTGAGATTAGTCGTTCAGCCGTCACCGGTCAACGTTCCTTAAAAGCAAACCCTGCGGGGTCTACCCTTAAGGTCTACCCTTAGCAAGGTTCCACTTTGACCCCGTTTTAGGTGGTCCGAACCTTTTTGAAGGTTGAAAGACATACCAGCACCTCCCATGTTTGTTCATAGTCGTATTTGTGGCCCGGTTCCACTCTGCCATGTTTAGGTGGGTTTTGATGGGCGTACACGACTACGCATGTCTTTACTTGGCCTTGCTTTGGTCAGGTGGATCTGTGAGGTGTGGAGCATTAATTACGACGCTGCATGTTCATTGGAGTAAAAGTCTACCCTTGGCAGGGCTCCACTTGGCCACTTTTAGGTGATGCAAACCTTTTTTAAGGTTTAAAGACATACCAGCACCTCCCATGTTTGTTCATAGTAGTACTTGTGGCCCGGTTCCACTTTGCCATGTTTAGGTGGGATTGGGTGGGAGTACAAGACTACGCATGTCTTTACTTGGCCTTGCTTTGGTCAGGTGGATCTGTGAGGTGTGGAGCGTTAATTCATGCTCATGATTCACTGCATGCTCATGGGAGTAAAAGTCTACCCTAGTTCGTCTGGTACATATTTTTGGGACGGGAGGTGGACCTGTGATGGTTGGAGGAGAAATTTTAAACCTAATGTTGGTCCCTAGTACAAGTTGCTACTTGGTTATGTTTTTAGATGAGGTTGCCTCGTGAAGGTTGGAGGGCAAATTCTTACACCGCCTATTAGTCATAGCACAAGTTGCCACGTCGTCCTGTTCTTAGGCAAGGTTGACATGAGAGTCGGACATTCTCATGTTTAGGAGATGTTGACCTTGAGGACTAATTCCAAGTGGAGCCAAGTGGTGCCATGAATATGTCCCAACCTCAGGATAAAAAAAACGGCATTTTCTTTATTCCATGGCACGGCCTGCTTCAGTATTCATAACAGTTGGGTTATTCCGCCACAAGGTGGCGCAGTGTACTGCAGAAGAGCTGTGGCATCTCCCGGCCCCCTATAAAAACGGGATTAACCATAGAGTTCCCAGTGTTTCCTCTGCAGTGAAACTGCAAAGATAGAAGATGGCTCTCTCTCTATGCGCAGGTGAGCGAGACAACCAAGCCTGCAGCCCTGCAAGTCTATTTCCACCCGTTTCCAGACCCTCTGTGCCTCCCAGCCTCGGCTGACGGATCGGGTGAGGGTAGAAGAGCACTAGGGTCAAGTGCTCCTGGAGCGCTGCTCCAAGCCGCAGACCCTGTACCACAAAGGGGAGCCGGCCATAGGCTTTATGGTGAGCCTACTAGGGATGCGGAGTTCCTGTCCTAGCTTCTGAGGGGGTGAGTGTTTTGGGGACTTTGTCCCCATCTTTTTCTTTTCCTTCAGGGGTTCCCCCCCCCCTTCTGGCCGGGATACTCGCCGCTGCCTTCTCTTCTCTCTTCCCTCCCCCCTGACTTTGTTCGGTGGGGGGGCAGATGGTAGCGGCAAGTGGTATTAGTTGTGGTGTTTTGGCCGCTTAGTGTGTTTTTGGCCGCCGCGCCGCTTTGTACTGCGCTCCGCAGCTGTGAGGTGCTATAACCTGTGGGGTTTTTGCATTGTCATGGCGCCGGCGGGGTCACGTGGGTGCCGTTTCCGCGCTCCTCGGGGGGGGGGGGGGGATGACGCGTACCGCATCGTCCTCCTGCGGCCCGCCCCTCGAGGTACCTCTGCCGGCGCCATTTTGGATTAGCTGCGCATCTGGATTTCTCCCTTCCGGGCTGCAGCGCTGTTTCCTCCAGTGTGTTGCTAAATCCTACGGTCTGTGCCTTGGTCCGTGAGTCCCCCTTGGGGGGGGGGGGGGTTATTGGTCTTGTGGGGCATGTGCTGCGGGATGCTCATGTGTCGTTTTTACTTATGTCTTTCAGGCGGGATACCAGTGGGTTGTGGTTTCTCTCGCCTCTACTCCTTCCTCCCCCTCATCTTATCTTATCTGGGGCATCCCGTAGGAGAGCATCCCGGGTGACTTTTGTATTAGCCTTTACCCAGCGCTGGCCTATTGCGCCTGTATTAATCACCATATGGAGGCTTCTGGGGATAGCGTGCTTGGGGTCCTTCGGGGCAATCCCGGCTGTGTTCCATGTGTGGGGTATCCTCTATCAGCAATGATGTCACGGTGTGCGTGCCGTGCGCTCAAAGTGTCCTTGCACTCCAGCTTGGTTTGCCTGCATCGCTTCCCAGCTCTGCGCCCCCTTCAGCATCACCTACCCCCCCCCCCCCCCCCCACTGCTGCAAATAGCTCCCAGTGAGGGGGATGCTAGCAGGGGGTCGCAGTCTGATCTGGCACTTCGTGTGGCCAACATTGAGAAGCAGCTTGCCGGGCCTATTCCTAGGAAGGCTTCTGGCAAGAAGCGGCACCTGACTTCCACACCCTCCCGCTCCATAGAGGAGTATGAGGAATTTGATGCCACTGGTGGACTTTATTCCCTAGAGGAAGGGGAACTGCTCCAGGACTGCTCCAGGACTTGACTCCTCAGCAGGAGGGTTGCGATAGACCCTGGGTCTGCGTCCAGGGAGGAATCATGGTACCCTGAGGACACTGACAATCTGCTGTCACAAATGTTTGAAATCTTGCACATTGCCCCCCCCCCCCCAAGGTGGCTAAGAAGAAGCAGGGTGAGCTTTTTCATCCGAGTAAACGGTGTCTGGAGTTCCCATTTCACTTCTATGGTGCTTAGGGAGTGGGAACGGGCTGCCCGCTGTGCCCAAGGGATTGGATAAGAGGTATCCGTTTCCTGCTGATCTAGTAAAGCGTTGGTCCTGTCCCCCTGTCCCCCTCCTCTCAAGGACCCCCAGGCGCCCTCACCCATTCGGGTGGGGGGGCGGCTTCAGCTCTTTGCTCACGTCTGGAGGTTCCACGTTTCAGACCGGTGGATTCAGGAGGTGTACTCCGGTTAAAAGATAGAGTTTGCAGCCTCGCCGCCCCCAAAATTCATCAGATCCCGGATGTCTTTAAACCCCTTGTCAGCTCAAGGGTTACTTTAGGCGGTCCAATGCCTGTTGGAGTCAGGGGTCATTTGTTCGGTGCCCCATCAAGAACAGGGTCAGGGGTACTATTCCAATCTCTTCACGGTCCCCAAAAAGGACGGCTCTGAGGCCCATTCTGAACTTGAAGGGCCTCAACAAGTTTGTCAGATTCAAACATTTTCGCATGGAGACGCTACGCTCTGTTGCCGTTACCCTTTGCCCGGGCGATTTCATGGCCACCGTGGACATCAAGGATGCTTATCTTCATGTGCCTATCTTCCCAGGTCATCAGAGATTTCTGAGGTTTGTGCTGGAGGATCAACATTACCAGTTTGTGGCCTTACCATTCGGTATCGCCTCGGGTGTTCACCAAGGTGCTGGCGGGGGTGTTGGCTCTGCTGCGAACACCGGAGCTTTAGCATCCTTCCCTACCTGGACGACATCCTCATTGTGGTTCAGTCCTTTCATCAGGCCGAACAGGACACCCAGGTGGTGATCTCCACTCTGGAGTCCTTCGGCTGGGTGATCAATTTTCCCAAGTCTTCACTGTCCCCGTCCTTGGTGAGGTCCTTTCTGGGCATGACACTGGATACCTCTCAGGTCAAGGTGTTCCTTCCTCAGCAGAAGGTGGAGGGTCTTCAGAAGCAGGCACGGGCTCTGCTCTTGTGTCCTCATCCCTCCATCCGTCTGGAGATGCAGTTGGTGGACCTGATGGTGTCCTGCTTCAAGGCGGTCCCCTTTGCTCTGTTTCACATGAGACCTCTTCAGTTGCACCTCTTGTCAGTCTGGGATCGGGACCCTGTGTCCCTGGATCAGGAATTTGCTCTGTCTCCTCTGGCCAGGCAGTCCCTTTCGTGGTGGCTGGACTCAAGGAATGTTCTGGTGGGCAGGACCTTCCTGCCCTCGTGCTGGGAGACTGTCACCACGGATGCCAGTCTGATGGGCTGGGGTGGCTTTTGGAAGTCCCTACAGTTCCAGGGTCGTTGGGGCCCCCACGAGGCCCATTCTCCCATCAATGTCCTGGAACTGAGGGCGATTAGGTTGGTTCTGTCCCACCTGACCACATACCTTCGGGGTCGGGCTGTTCAGATTCGCTCAGACAACCAGACAGCGGTTGCCTACATCAACCATCAGGGAGGGACTCGGAGCAAGCGAGCTTTCAAAGAAGTGTCTCTGATACTGTCTTGGGCGGAACAGAATGTCTCCTGCATCTCAGCGGTATACATTCCGGGGGTGGAGAACCAGGTGGCGGACTCCCTGAGCAGAGGGACGTCTCATCTGGGGGAATGGTCCCTCAACTACCAGGTGTTCCTCTCCCTGTGTCACCACTGGGGTCAGCCGGATGTGGACCTGTTTGCGTCCCGTCACAATCACAAACTTCCCAGGTTTGTCTCCCTGTCTCAGGATCCTCCGGCCTTCGCCACGGATGCACTGGCAATGCCTTGGATGAAGTTTCGGCTTCCCTATGTGTTCCCTCCGTTCCCTTTACTGGGCGGGGTCATGCGCAAGATTGCCCAGGAGGGGGTGTCAGCCATCCTGGTGGCCCCCTGTTGGCCAAGAAGGGTGTGGTTCGCAGGTGTCGTGCAGTTGGCAGTCGACCAGCACGTCTTGCCCAGGGATCCAGATCTTATCGCTCAGGGACAGCTACGCCATCCCAATTTACAAACACTAGCTTTAACGGCTTGGCTGCTGAAACCTACATCTTGACAGAGAAGGGGTTGCCTGCCTCTGTTGTGGATACCATGATTCGAGCTAGGAAGAAGTCCTCGTCCTTTATCTATTACAGGGTCTGGCATGCTTACATTGCCTGGTGTGAGTCCAAGTCTCTTCCCTGTTGGGTTTTTTCCATTCCCAGGATTCTGGAATTTTTGTAACATGGTTTGGATTCTGGCCTTCAACTAAGTACCCTCAAAGGCCATGTTTCAGCTCTGGCAATTTTTTTCCAAAGATCCTTTGCCAACCACCGGTTGGTTAAAACTTTTTTCCAGGGTGTTACTCATGTGCGTCCGCCACGTAAGCCTATGCTACCAGTCTGGGACTTGAATCTGGTGTTGTCTGCTCTTAAGGTAGCCTTTTTGGTGGCTATCACTTCTGTAAGGCAAGTTTCTGAGCTGGCGGCGCTTTCCATCAAACCTCCTTATTTTGAGAGGCATCAGGATAAGGTGGTGTTTCAGCTTAAGCTGGATTTCTTGCCTAAGGAGGTGTCTGCCTTTCATCTCAATCAGGACATTGTCTTGCCTTCATTGTGTCCTAATCCTGCTAATTCCAAGGAGCGGACACTGCATTCTCTGGATGTGGTCAGGGATGTGGTCAGGGCTCTGAAGTTTTATTTGGTCGCTACTGAGCCTTTCAGGAAATCTGATGCTCTTTTTGTTCTCACTTCTGGACCTAGGAAGGGTTTGCCTCCGGCTAAATCCACTATCAGCAAGTGGATCCGTCAGGTGGTGGTTCAAGCCTATTCTGCTAAGGGGAAGGAACCTCCCTTTAGAATTACTGCTCATTCCACTCATGCTTTTGGTGCCTCTTGGGCTTTTCAGCACCAAGCTTCTGTTGAACAAGTTTGCAAGGCCGCTACTTGGTCTTCTGTTCATACTTTTTCCAAGTTTTACAAGGTTGATGTTAAGGCCTCAGCTGATGCTGCTTTTGGCCGCAAGGTGCTTCCGGCGGTAGTGACTTGAACTGCCGGCCGTTACTCATTGGGGATCCCACCCTACTTTTGGACACTGCTTTTGGATGTCCCAACTGTTATGAATACTGAAGCAGGCCGTGTCATGCACTAAAGAAAAAAGCAATTCTGTGAGTACTCACCTGTAGAATTGTTTTTGTTCTTGCATGGCACGGCCTGCTTCGACCCACCCTTATCGTTATTCTTGGTTGCTTCTTTATGGTGATTGTTCCAAGTTGATTGGGGTTTTTTACATTTTTTACCTTTTATTCTCTCCCGGCTTCTTGTCTCACCGCTTGTCTACGCTGGGAACTCTATGGTTAATCCCGTTTTTATAGGGGGCTGGGAGATGCCATAGCTTGTTTTTGAGGTGAGGTTGGATAACCAATTCTTAAACCTAATGTTGGTTGTAGCACAAGTTGCCGCTTGGTTAAGGTCAAGACGAAGCTGACCACCGTTGTCTCAACCAGGTAAAGCCAGTCGAAGCAGAATACCAGGAATACCACCCTAAATCAACCTGTAGACCCAAAAGATCTGCACCCTACTCAACCTACAGACCCAAAGTATCTGCCCCCAACTCGGCCTACAAATCCAGTGACTCTGCACATATCTAAACCAGATTTAATGGATCTCTACACCCAGCTCAACCTATAGACCCAATGGAGGTTGATTTGTGAGGATTGGACATGCTTATGGCTCCACTAGCCATGAGTATGTACAACCCTCACAAATCAACTTCACCTGAAAACAGAACCAAATGGCATCCTGTGTAAAACTTTTACTCTCTGACCAACCCCTAAAACCTTTTTTAAAAATGTTCTTTGATACAGTTGTTGTTAAATCCATCGGTTTCGGTATCCCGGGTTTCGGTTTTGTTTGCCCTAGTTGGAAACCTCCAGGTAACTTTGGCAGCCAGACCTGTTTGGAGATACAGCGAGGGCGCACAAAGAGCTCATTGACTCTCGAAACGTAGCAAATGTTTTGTGACGCGGATGATGACCCTCCGCTAATGGCGGGATGTTGTTGTTTACAGTGAGACGTGGCTTGTATCTGTTTGTTCTTCATATATAATGAGGGTCACATTCTACCAGGGTGATCTGGCTTAAAGGAGACCTGTTGTAAGTTGTCGCCCATGATCGTCGCAATTCTTTCCAGCTTTCTTGAAAGGTGTGATGCACGCAGCATCTACGCCGCCTTCATTTGTAATGTCCTTATCCATGAGAGGGCTTGGCGCTCCCCAGATGCCCTCAGCTATTCATCTTTCTTGGGCAACCACCATCACCCCCTCCCTGGTGCCAAAGGTTACCAGCACACCGTTAAATGCAATTAGTCGTCGTTACTGTTACAGGGTCTGTTCAGAGGTGAGCGCACTCTTCTATCTCCCCTGATGTTACAGTAACTCTCCGCTCCAAGCATGCAAACAAGATGATTATACGTTAAAATCCGCTCTGTGACGGGGCTTGAACAATGCCCGGAGGAGCGGCGGGGGAGCGTGGCTGATGGGATTAATGGGAAAACCACTGACCTAAATTCTGAGAATAATTTGATTTCCTAGTGACATGAGGAGCCAATTTCAGAATTACAAAAAAAAAAAATCTTGATCTAATTAAAAGGAGAGCGATTGCCGCAGATAACCTATTAGCCGCTCTATCTCTTGTCTGTAAAGAGGGAGCGTGGCTGCTTCGCCGTCGCAGTTTGTGATAGAAACGAGGCGACTGGGCCTAGTCCTGGGCTGTTTCTGCAGCTTTTAAACATTTAAGAGGACCTGTCGTGCCTGAATAACTAGACCCACAGACCTGTTATTCTGTCATATATCAGTATATCTGTGCTACCTCCAAATGTGGAGATCTATGGAGCTCTACTACATCCACATCCACATCCACCTCTTTGTAATTGTACTACCTACAAACGTGGAGCTCAATGTAGCTCTATTGTCTCCAAACGTGGAGCTCCGTGTAGCTGTACTGTCTCCAAACTTTGAGCTCCATGTAGCTGTATTGCCTCCAAACGTTGAGCTCCATGTAGCTGTACTATGTCCAAACGTGGAGCTCCATGTAGCTTTACTGTCTTCCAAACATGGAGCTCCCTGTTGCTGTATTGCCTCCAAACGTGGAGCTCCATGTAGCTTTGTCTCCCAAATGTGGAGCTCCATGTAGTTTTACTGCCTCCAAACGTGGAGCTCCATGTAGTTTTATTGCCTCCAAACGTGGAGCTCCATGTAGCTGTATTGTCTCCAAATGTGGAGCTCCATGTAGCTGTATTGTCTCCAAATGTGGAGCTCCATGTAGCTGTACTATGTCCAAACATGGAGCTCCATGTAGCTGTATCGACTCCCAAAGTGGAGCCCTCTGCCTGGCAATGAGCATAGAAGAGACACTGGTCATGGGCTGGCAGCGTAGGAGTCCAGGTAAAGATGAAGGTGACCACCTTTGTCCCAACCAGGTAAAGTCAGTTGAAGCAGAATACCACCTTAAGTCAACCTGTAGACCTAATGACTCTGCACCCAACTCAAACTACAGACCCAATGGATCTGCACCCAACTCGGCCTACAGACCCAATGGATCTGCACCCAACTCGGCCTACAGACCCAATGGATCTGCACCCAACTCAACCTACAGACTCAATGAATCTGGACCCAGCTCAACCTATAGACCCAATAGATCTGCCCCTAACTCAATCTACAGACCCAAGGGATCTCCATCCCCACTTAACCTACAGACCCAAATGTATCTGCACCTAACTCGGCCTTCTAGACCTAATGGATCTGTAGTCAACTCTGACAGACCTAATGGTTCTATGCCTAACTCGAACTACAGACCCAGTGTATTTGACCCAACTCGGCCTACAGACCCAATGGATCTGCCTCTAATTTAAACTACAGACCCAAGGGATCTCCATCCCCACTCATCCTTCAGGCCCAAATATATCTGCAGCTAACTCAACCTTTTAGACCAAATAGATTCAAATGGTTCTCTCCGACAGACCTAATGGCTCTGTGCCCAACTCGACCTACAGACCCAGTGTATCTGCCCCAACTCGGCCTACAGACCCAGTGTATCTGCCCCAACTCGGCCTACAGACCCAATGGATCTGCCCGTAACTCACCCTACAGGCCTAATAGATCTGCCCCTAACTACAGACCCAAGGGATCTCCACTACCACTCATCCTACTGACCCAAATGTGTCTGCACTAACTCGGCCTTCTAGACATGGATCTGTATTCCACTCTGACAGACCTAATGGCCCTGCGCCCAACTCCGCCTACGGATCCAATGAATCTGGACCCAGCTCAACCTACAGACCCAATAGATCTGCCCCTAATTCAACCTACAGACCCAAATGTATCTGCACCTAACTCATCCTTTTAGACCTAATGGATCTGTACTTAACTCCGACAGACTTGATGGCTTTGCGCCCAACTCCGCCTACATACCCCCCAATGAAGATGCACCCAACTCCACCTACAGACCTAATGGCTCTGGACCCAGCTCAACCTACAGACCCAATAGATCTGCCCCTAATTCAACCTACAGACCCAAATGTATCTGCACCTAACTCATTCTTTTAGACCTAATGGATCTGTACTCAACTCCGACAGACCTAATGACGCTGCGCCCAACTCAGTCTACAGACCCAATGGATCTGCACCCAACTCGATGTACAGACCCAGTGAATCTGGACCCAGCTCAACCTACAGACCCAATAGAACTGCCCCTAACTCCGCCTACAGACCCAAATGTATCTGCAACTAACTCATCCTTTTAGACCTAATGTATCTGTACTCAACTCTGACAGACCTAATGGCTCTGCGCCCAACTCAACCTACAGATCCAATGGATCTTCACCCCCAACTCAGCCAATAGGACCATTGGATCTTTACTCCCAACTCAACCAATAGGACCAATGGGTCTTCATCCCCAACTCGATCATTAGAATCAATGGATCTCCACCCAAACTTAACCTACAAACCCAATTCCTCTGCACCTAACCTGTCCAAATGAATATACCACCCAACCCAACCTGGGGACCCAATAGATCTGCACCCCAACCCAAACCCCAGACCCAGTGGATCTGTCTGATGTCTGTGGAGGTTGTTCAGCTCTAATCCCGCTGTTTTCGGTATAATTTAGAAGCTACGAGGGTTTTAGGATAGACATTTGTCGGGTGATGAGATGAGGGTGTTCATCTGATCCTCTTTATATAGGTCATATTTAGTTTTTCTTCCTCTCTCGGCGTCGCCATGATTTCTTCACCTCTCTTATATTTTATAATAATGACACGGTTTGATCACACATTTGTAGGTGACACTATCTCTTTAAGAGAGTGTAAAAATTCCATGCAAGGATTGGCCGGGGACCGGAAGCCATTCATGCGTGTGAGACCCGCCACCCCACCGCGCACCTTCAGTATACATATTAAATTTACAGTCCAGCGACCCGGGGACTTCCTGTTACAGCGATTCCCCGAATAGAGGCGCCCCCCCCCCCCCCGCGGGATTGCTGCATTAGGAGGAATTATCAGCGGTGACACAAAAGCGAGCAGCGCCTGCGCTCCCCTGGGGGCGCTCTGCAACGTATTGTTTGTGTTTGCAACATTCTGGGCCACAGATTGTTTTGTAATCTCTTACAAGGTGAACGTGAGGCCATCAAGATGGTCGCCGAGGTTCTCGCTTCTGCCGAAGGCGCAGGACGCGATTGAGCATCCTGTACTCTGAGCATCCTGTGTTGGCAATCTGTATGTACGGGGAGGGGGACATATTAGATAGGCTCTTATTCAGGGTGAGGATCTGGATTAATGTGGACAATCTGTATGTACAGGGGGAAACATACAAGATAGGCTCTTATTCAGGGTGAAGGTCCGGATTAATGTGGGCAATCTGTATGTACAGGGGGAAAACATACAAGATAGGCTCTTATTCAGGGTGAGAATCCAGATTAATGTGGGCAATCTGTACAGGGGGAAAACATACAAGATAGGCTCTTATTCAGGGTGAGGGTCCGGATTAGTGTGAGCAATCTGTATGTACAGAGTGGGGGAAACACACAAGATAGGCTCTTATTCAGGGTGAGGGTCCGGATTAGTGTGAGCAATCTGTATGTACAGAGTGGGGGAAACACACAAGATAGGCTCTTATTCAGGGTGAAGGTCCGGATTAATGTATGTTTCCCCCACCCTGTAAGTACAGATTGCTCACACTAATCCGGACCCTCACCCCGAATAAGAGCCTATCTTGTATGTTTCCCCCACCCTGTACATACAGATTGATCACAAGGCTCTTATTCAGGGTGAGGGTCCTGATTAGTGTGAGCAATCTGTATGTACAGTGGGGGGGGGGGAACATACAAGATAGGCTCTTATTCGGGGTGAAGGTCCGGATTAATGTAGGCAATCTGTATGTACAGGGGGAAAACATATAAGATAGACTCTTATTCGGGGTGAGGGTCCAGATTAATGTGAGCAATCTGTATGTACAGGGGGGAGGAACATACAAGATAGGCTCTTATTCAGGTTGAAGGTCCTGTTTAATCGTAGAGGCGTTCTTGGGATGCCCCAGGTGTGTTTTGTTATAAGGGACATAATGTTTTTTGACTTAAGGTCCACTTTAATTATGATGAGCTCTCCTCCATAACACACAAAGTGCCAAAGGTGTATTTTTTAACCCCTTGGCTTTAGGAATTGTGGAGAAGCTCTCCAGGTGAGGTTCTGATGTTTTTCAATGAGGTTATTCACCAAAGTGTAGAGAGCTCTACCCATAGGGCAACACACTCTCCAACATGGAGAGGGGACGTGATGAATGGTGGTAAATTGGGGTTAAAGTGGACCTTCTGTAAACCCCGTCTGGAGAGGGTCCCAAACAAACCTTTAGTGGTTCCCTCTACTTTGCATTTTTCCTTTAGAATGTGAAGTTCTAGATGAAATAAACTTTGAAATTGAGCCTTTGAAGCCATTAAAGTGGACCAAACCCAAGTGTGATTAGCCAGGAATCTATAAGATTCTTGGGCTGATCCATTCCCTCCACTTGGGGCATCCGAAATTGGGATGCCCCGCTGTGACACCCCCCCCCCTCCCAGGTCACCCCATAAACTTACCTTGCCATTTGTGAACCGCCGGCACGCTCGGAGACGCTGGCCTTAGGCGGGGTGACGTCAGCAGCTCTGCGCGTGCTGATTGGATGAGCGGATAGTCAAAATCCTGGGTTTCGGTCCACCTTAAAGTAGCAGTATCGCAAAAATTTGCATTAAAAAAGATAAATAATTAAATAGCCGCACAATAGCTTCTAGCATGTGTATAAATAATGTGGCGATAGAAAAAGGAAAAAATATCTGCCTTTCTTTTAAATTGTATAATGACAATGGCTCAGTCCATTTGCTGAATAGGGGGATCTGCTGGGTTGTATTTAGCAACACTGGTCTCCTGACACTGTAATCAGTGGTAACGGCTGTGTGTGTGTGAGGTGAGACCAGGTGACTCAAATGTGTAAAATCTATACAAAATAAACTAAACTGACTGAAAATAACTGAAATTCTTCTTTGAATAACTGTGCAGGAAAATCTAAAGGTATTAAAGTGGAACAAAACCCTGAGTGGCCGACCCTGAAGTCTATTAGACCCGGCCATTGACCTTGCCCCTTGGGCATTCTAAATCAGGATGCCCCACTGTGTGAAACGACCCCTGGATAACCACAGATCCCCCCATTTTTCTGGCGCGCTCACGCAGATAGTCATTTAGACAGGCCGGGCGGCCAGGAAGGTTACTGCTCAGGCTCCCCATCTGCGTGCAAACAGCGCTGATTGGATGAGAGCCCGCGCCTGCGCTGTGGGACAGGGAAAGGTACGTTTTCACAGGCGAACTTGGGGATTTCACATATCAGGGCATCCCAAGTCGGGATGCCCCTAGGGGCACAAAACAAAACTCCAGATAGCGAAAATCCTGGGTTGGGCTTTGCTCAAAACACACAAAGCTGAAAGAAAGATCATATGGAAAAATGAAAAATAAGGATATGAAAGAGAAAATGGTAAACTGAAAGATTCTGCAGCAGAGCCAACATGAAGGGAAAACTGTCAAAATAAAAAAATGTTTAGAGCAAAAAAACAGGATGTAAACATAAAAATCCAATTCTGAAATAAATAACCCCCCCCCCCCCCCCCCCCAAAAAAAAAAAAAAAAAAATTGACGAGTCTGAGATTCGAACCAATGACTTTCTGGATCAAACTGACATTGAATTTACCAATGAGCTAAATGACTTCTAGAGCTTTTCTCTCTGTTTTAGATATGAGTTCTGGCCAGGCAATGTTGTTATCTTATGCTGGACGGCTGCCAGCACTGAACAGCTGATACTTTGATACATTGTTTCCCCCCTCTCCTCAGCGTGGAACAGGCCAGAGTGTCAGGCCCCGACACTCAGCAGACATAAACACGAGCTATTAGTCTCCAGCTGCACAACACAGTCATCATTTTTTTCTACATTTGTAATTCTTACTCCAACACTTACCTACATTCAAAGTACCATTTAAATATAAGTCACCAAAATAATTTCGCGATACTGCTCCTTTAAGGCCAGAAGGCTGGAGGTCTGGCGTAATAAGAGCTAAATAGGGTCGGGGAGGGGGGGGGGGGTCCATGTAGTATACCCCACCCCCGAGCAGCCGCCTGCTCAGCAGCGGTAAGTGAGGATTCAGCCGCTTGGTTCGGCGGCTTCTGAATTGATATTCGTCTTTTAGAGATCGGTTTAAGATTCTAGAACCGCACAGGTTAAGATTGTATAGCGGGGTAATGAGAGCCCCGGTTTGCCCCGCCTTTAATCTAGCCCCGCCTACTGTAAACCCTAATGCTGCAGGGGCCCTGGACAAACCTCAAAAGATGCTTCTGTGGTCCGCTTTATTTTTCCTCTTGCATTTCTATTTTCAGTATTAAGTGGGATAGTGGGAAGCTTATACCTAATGGGTTAAACCCCAGTGTCCGATCTCCTGGAAGAGTGAGAATTTGCTTGGAAAGGAATTTACCTTCTTTCTTCGTTTTCTTCCTTTTTCTTTCTTCCTTCTTCTCCTTTCTTCTTCTTCCTCTTTCTTCTCCTTCTTCTTTTTTTTTCTTCTTCTCCTTCCTCCTTCCTTTTTCTTCTCCTTCCTCCTTTTTCTTATTTCTTCTTTTTCTTCTTCCTTCTTTTTCTTATTTCTTCTTTCTTCTTCCTTCTTTTTATTTTCTTTCATTTTTTTATTATTTCTTCTTTCTTCTTCCTTCTTTTTATTATTTCTTCTTTCTTCTTCCTTCTTTTTCTTATTTCTTCTTTCTTCTTCCTTCTTCTTTTTCTTATTTCTTCTTCCTTCTTCTTTTTCTTATTTCTTCCTTCTTCTTTTTCTTATTTCTTCTTCCTTCTTCTTTTTCTTATTTCTTCTTCCTTCTTTTTATTATTTCTTTCATTTTTTTCTTATTTCTTCTTTCTTCTTCTTTTTCTTATTTCTTCTTCCTTCTTTTTATTATTTCTTTCATTTTTTTCTTATTTCTTCTTTCTTCTTCCTTCTTCATTTTCTTATTTCTTCTTCCTTCTTCTTTTTCTTATTTCTTCTTCCTTCTTCTTTTTCTTATTTCTTCTTTCTTTTTCCTTCTTCTTTCTTTCTTCTTCTTCTTTTTCTTATTTCTTCTTCCTTCTTCTTTTTCTTATTTCTTCTTTCTTCTTCCTTCTTCTTTTTCTTATTTCTTTCTTTCTTCTTCTTTTTTATTTTTTCCCCCTTTTACCACCAAGAACCTCAAGGCTGGGGATGGCTGGTCCCTGGGCCGCTACAACGTTTTCTGCCGATCAACAACTTGTAGATTAGGAAAAAATGAGCCTTCAAATAGTTTTTAGAGCCATTAAGTGGAGCGAGTTGGTTCGGCAGCTTCTGAATTGACATTTGTCTTTTCAAAATTGGCTTAAGAATTGCTGCAGGGCCCCGGACAAACCTCAAAAGACGCTTCTGTGGTCCCCTTTATTTGTCCTCTTGCATTTCTCTTTTCAGTTTTAAGTGGGAAGCTTATACCTAATGGGTTAAACCCTAGTGTCCGATCTCCTGGAAGGCGGCACCTTCTCCTAAGAGTGAAAATTTGCTTGGAAAGGAATTTACCTTCTTCTTCCTCCTTCGTCTTCTTCTGTCTTCTTTTTCTCCATTCTTTCTTCCTTTTCTCCCTTCTTCTTTATTCTTTTTCTTCTTTCTCTTTCTTCCTTCTTTTTTTCCTTCCTTTCTTCCTTCTTCCTTCTTTTCTTCTTTCTCCCTTCTTCTTCTTTTTCTTCATTCTTTTTTTTTTCTTTTTTCTCCCTGCTTCTTTCTTCTTTTTCTCCCTGCTTCTTTCTTCTTTTTCTCCCTGCTTCTTTCTTCTTTTTCTCCCTGCTTCTTTCTTCTTTTTCTCCCTGCTTCTTTCTTCTTTTTCTCCCTGCTTCTTTCTTCTTTTTCTCCCTGCTTCTTTCTTCTTTTTCTCCCTGCTTCTTTCTTCTTTTTCTCCCTGCTTCTTTCTTCTTTTTCTCCCTGCTTCTTTCTTCTTTTTCTCCCTGCTTCTTTCTTCTTTTTCTCCCTGCTTCTTTCTTCGTTTTCTCCCTGCTTCTTTCTTCGTTTTCTCCCTGCTTCTTTCTTCGTTTTCTCCCTGCTTCTTTCTTCGTTTTCTCCCTGCTTCTTTCTTCTTCTTCTCCCTGCTTCTTTCTTCTTCTTCTCCCTGCTTCTTTCTTCTTCTTCTCCCTGCTTCTTTCTTCTTCTTCTCCCTGCTTCTTTCTTCTTCTTCTCCCTGCTTCTTTCTTCTTCTTCTTTTTCTTCTCCTTCTCCTTCTTTTTCTTTCTTCTTCTTCTTGCTTCTTCTCCTTTTTCTTCTTGCTTTTTCTCCTTCTTTTTGGCCGGTCCCTGGGCCGCTACAACACTTTCTGTAGATCATCAACTTGTATATCAAGAGAAAATGAGCTTTGAAATAGAGGTTTCGGAGCCATTAAGGGGAGCAGGTTGGTTCGGCGGCTTCTGAATTGACATTTTGTCTTTTCGAAATTGGCTGAAGCGCCTCGGACCGTACAGGTTAATATTGTGTAGTGAGGCGAGTGGTGACCATGCGCCGAGGCTCTGGTCACAGGGCCGCGTACGGGAAGAGAAGCTCTGAGGGGGCACACGGGGCAATCTCATCACTCTCAGGAGGAAATGACAGATTGATCATCTGCGGAGAGAGAGAGAGCTCCGATGCTTTTCAGTTCTAGTTTATCCCATCTGGATGTTTTTCATCAGTGTATTCACCAACCTCAGCTGGGTGCAGATATATGGTTAGTCGTCCTGGTGCCTCTTATTACACAGCGTGTTCGGGTGTTGAGTCGTTAGCGTTTGCAGAATTCTTTTACTTTTAAATGCCTTTTGATGTTTCTTTATAGAAATAACTGAGGGACCTTCGCCTTTGTCGTCGTTTTTGTTGTCTTCTTCGTCTTTGTCATTGTCGTTTTCTTTGTCATTGTCGTCTTTGTCATTGTCGTCTTCTTCGCCGCCTTTGTCATTGTCGTCTTCTTCTTCGTCGCCTTTGTCATTGTCGTCTTCTTCTTTGTCATTGTCTTCTTTTTCGTCTTTGTCATTGTCTTCTTTTTCGTCTTCTTCTTCTTCGTCTTTGTTGTCGTCTTCTTCTTCGTCTTTGTTGTCGTCTTCTTCTTCGTCTTTGTTGTCGTCTTCTTCTTCGTCTTTGTTGTCGTCTTCTTCTTCGTCTTTGTTGTCGTCTTCTTCTTCTTTGTCGTCTTCGTCGTCGTCTTCTTCTTTGTCGTCTTCTTATTCTTCGTCTGTCGTCTTCTTCTTCATCTTTGTCGTCTTCTTCTTCTTCGTCTTCTTCTTTGTCGTCGTCGTCTTCTTCTTCTTCGTCTTTGTCATCGTCTTCTTCTTCGTCTTTGTCTTCTTCTTTGTCTTTGTCATCGTCTTCTTCTTTGTCATCGTCTTCTTCTTTGTCATCGTCTTCGTCTTTGTCATCTTCTTTGTCTTTGTCATCGTCTTCTTTGTCTTTGTCGTCATCTTCTTCTTTTTCTTCGTCTGTCGTCTTCTTCTTTTTCTTCGTGTCTTCTTCTTCGCCTTTGTCGTCGTCTTTGTCGTCTTCTTCGTCTTTGTCGTCTTCTTCGTCTTTGTCGTCTTCTTTGTCTTTGTCGTCTTCTTTGTCTTTGTCATCGTCTTCTTCTTTGTCATCGTCTTCTTCTTTGTCATCGTCTTCTTCTTTGTCATCGTCTTCGTCTTTGTCATCGTCTTCTTTGTCTTCGTCTTTGTCGTCATCTTCTTCTTCGTCTTTGTCGTCTTCTTCTTTTTCTTCGTGTCTTCTTCTTCGCCTTTGTCGTCGTCTTCTTCTTCGCCTTTGTCGTCGTCTTCTTCTTCGTCTTTGTCGTCGTCTTCTTCTTTGTCGTCTTCTTCTTCTTCTTCGTCTTTGTCGTCGTCGTCTTCTTCTTCTTCGTCTTTGTCGTCTTCTTCTTCTTCGTCTTTGTCGTCTTCTTCTTCTTCGTCTTTGTCGTCTTCTTCTTCTTCGTCTTTGTCGTCTTCTTTGTCTTTGTCATTGTCTTCTTCTTTGTCATCGTCTTCTTCTTTGTCATCGTCTTCTTCTTTGTCTTTGTCATCGTCTTCTCCGTCTTTGTCTTTGTCATCGTCTTCTTCGTCTTTGTCGTCATCTTCTTCTTCGTCTTTGTCGTCTTCTTCTTTTTCTTCGTCTGTCGTCTTCTTCTTTTTCTTCGTGTCTTCTTCTTCGCCTTTGTCGTCGTCTTCTTCTTCGTCTTTGTCGTCGTCTTCTTCTTCGTCTTTGTCGTCTTCTTCTTCTTCGTCTTTGTCGTCTTCTTCTTCGTCTTTGTCTTCTTCTTTGTCATCGTCTTCTTCTTTGTCTTTGTCGTCTTCTTCTTTGTCTTTGTCATCGTCTTCTTTGTCTTTGTCATCGTCTTCTTTGTCTTTGTCGTCTTCTTCTTCGTCTTTGTCGTCTTCTTCTTCATCTGTCGTCTTCTTCTTCGTCTTTGTCGTCGTCTTCTTCTTCGTCTTTGTCGTCTTCTTCTTCTTCGTCTTTGTCGTCTTCTTTGTCTTTGTCATCGTCTTCTTTGTCTTTGTCATCGTCTGCTTCTTTGTCATCGTCTTCTTCTTTGTCATCGTCTTCTTCTTTGTCATCGTCTTCTTCTTTGTCATCGTCTTCTTCTTTGTCATCGTCTTCTTCTTTGTCATCGTCTTCTTCTTTGTCATCGTCTTCTTCTTTGTCATCGTCTTCTTCTTTGTCATCGTCTTCTTCTTTGTCATCGTCTTCTTTGTCATCGTCTTCTTCTTTGTCGTCTTCTTCTTCGTCTTTGTCGTCGTCTTCTTCTTCGTCTTTGTCGTCGTCTTCTTCTTCGTCTTTGTCGTCGTCATCTTCTTCTTCGTCTTTGTCGTCTTCTTCTTTTTCTTTGTCTGTCGTCTTCTTCTTTTTCGTCGTCGTCTTCTTCTTCGCCTTTGTCGTCGTCTTCTTCTTCGTCTTTGTCGTCTTCTTCTTCTTCGTCTTTGTCGTCTTCTTCTTCTTCGTCTTTGTCGTCTTCTTCTTCTTCGTCTTTGTCGTCTTCTTCTTCTTCGTCTTTGTCGTCTTCTTCTTCGTCTTTGTCGTCTTCTTCTTCGTCTTTGTCGTCTTCTTCTTCGTCTTTGTCGTCTTCTTCTTCGTCTTTGTCGTTGTCTTCTTCTTCGTCTTTGTCGTCGTCTTCGTCTTTGTCGTCTTCTTCTTCTTCGTCTTTGTCGTCTTCTTCGTCTTTGTCGTCTTCTTCGTCTTTGTCGTCTTCTTTGTCTTTGTCGTCTTCTTTGTCTTTGTCGTCGTCTTCTTCTTTGTCATCGTCTTCTTCTTTGTCATCGTCTTCTTCTTTGTCATCGTCTTCTTCTTTGTCTTTGTCATCGTCTTCTTCTTTGTCTTTGTCATCGTCTTCTTTGTCGTCTTCTTCTTTGTCGTCTTCTTCTTCTTCTTTGTCGTCTTCTTCTTCGTCTTTGTCGTCGTCTTCTTCTTCGTCTTTGTCGTCGTCTTCTTCTTCGTCTTTGTCGTCGTCTTCTTCTTCGTCTTTGTCGTCGTCTTCTTCTTCGTCTTTGTCGTCGTCTTTGTCTTTGTCGTCGTCTTCTTCTTTGTCATCGTCTTCTTCTTTGTCATCGTCTTCTTCTTTGTCATCGTCTTCTTCTTTGTCATCGTCTTCTTCTTTGTCATTGTCATCGTCTTCTTTGTCGTCGTCTTCTTTGTCGTCTTCTTCTTCTTCTTTGTCGTCTTCTTCTTCGTCTTTGTCGTCGTCTTCTTCTTCGTCTTTGTCGTCGTCTTCTTCTTCGTCTTTGTCGTCGTCTTCTTCTTCGTCTTTGTCGTCGTCTTTGTCGTCGTCTTCTTCTTTGTCATCGTCTTCTTCTTTGTCATCGTCTTCTTCTTTGTCATCGTCTTCTTCTTTGTCATTGTCATCGTCTTCTTTGTCGTCGTCTTCTTTGTCGTCTTTTTCTTCTTCTTTGTCGTCTTCTTCTTCGTCTTTGTCGTCGTCTTCTTCTTCGTCTTTGTCGTCGTCTTCTTCTTCGTCTTTGTCGTCGTCTTCTTCTTCGTCTTTGTCGTCGTCTTTGTCGTCGTCTTCTTCTTTGTCGTCGTCTTCTTCTTTGTCATCGTCTTCTTCTTTGTCATCGTCTTCTTCTTTGTCATCGTCTTCTTCTTTGTCATTGTCATCGTCTTCTTTGTCGTCGTCTTCTTTGTCGTCTTCTTCTTCTTCTTTGTCGTCTTCTTCTTCGTCTTTGTCGTCGTCTTCTTCTTCGTCTTTGTCGTCGTCTTCTTCTTCGTCTTTGTCGTCGTCTTCTTCTTCGTCTTTGTCGTCGTCTTTGTCTTTGTCATCGTCTTCTTCTTTGTCATCGTCTTCTTCTTTGTCATCGTCTTCTTCTTTGTCATCGTCTTCTTCTTTGTCATCGTCTTCTTCTTTGTCATCGTCTTCTTCTTTGTCTTTGTCATCGTCTTCTTTGTCGTCTTCTTCTTTGTCGTCTTCTTCTTTGTCGTCTTCTTCTTCTTCGTCTTTGTCGTCTTCTTCGTCTTTGTCGTCTTCTTCTTCTTCGTCTTTGTCGTCTTCTTTGTCTTTGTCGTCGTCTTCTTCTTTGTCGTCGTCTTCTTCTTTTGTCATCGTCTTCTTCTTTTGTCATCGTCTTCTTCTTTGTCATCGTCTTCTTCTTTGTCATCGTCTTCTTCTTTGTCATCGTCTTCTTCTTTGTCGTCTTCTTCTTTGTCTTTGTCGTCTTCTTCTTCTTCGTCTTTGTCGTCTTCTTCTTCTTCGTCTTTGTCGTCTTCTTCTTCTTCGTCTTTGTCGTCTTCTTCTTCTTCGTCTTTGTCTTCTTCATCGTCGTCGTCTTCTTCTTTGTCGTCGTCTTCTTCTTTGTCATCGTCTTCTTCTTTGTCATCGTCTTCTTCTTTGTCATCGTCTTCTTCTTTGTCATCGTCTTCTTCTTTGTCTTTGTCATCGTCTTCTTTGTCGTCTTCTTCTTTGTCGTCTTCTTCTTTGTCGTCTTCTTCTTCTTCGTCTTTGTCGTCTTCTTCGTCTTTGTCGTCTTCTTCTTCTTCGTCTTTGTCGTCTTCTTTGTCTTTGTCGTCGTCTTCTTCTTTGTCGTCGTCTTCTTCTTTGTCGTCGTCTTCTTCTTTTGTCATTGTCTTCTTCTTTGTCATCGTCTTCTTCTTTGTCTTTGTCGTCTTCTTCTTTGTCTTTGTCGTCTTCTTCTTCGTCTTTGTCGTCTTCTTCTTCTTCGTCTTTGTCGTCTTCTTCTTCTTTGTCGTCTTCTTCTTCTTCGTCTTTGTCGTCTTCTTCTTCTTCGTCTTTGTCTTCTTCGTCGTCTTTGTCTTCGTCGTCGTCGTCGTCTTCTTCTTTGTCGTCGTCTTCTTCTTTGTCGTCGTCTTCTTCTTTGTCGTCGTCTTCTTCTTTGTCGTCGTCTTCTTCTTTGTCGTCGTCTTCTTCTTTGTCGTCGTCTTCTTCTTTGTCGTCGTCTTCTTCTTTGTCGTCGTCTTCTTCTTTGTCGTCGTCTTCTTTTTTGTCGTCGTCTTCTTCTTTGTCGTCGTCTTCTTCTTTGTCATCGTTTTCTTCTTTGTCTTTGTCATCGTCTTCTTTGTCTTTGTCATCGTCTTCTTTGTCTTTGTCGTCTTCTTCTTTGTCGTCTTCTTCTTCGTCTTTGTCGTCTTCTTCTTCATCTGTCGTCGTCTTCTTCTTCGTCTTTGTCGTCGTCTTCGCCTTTGTCTTCTTCTTCGCCTTTGTCATCGTCTTCTTCTTTGTCATCGTCTTCTTCTTTGTCATCGTCTTCTTCTTTGTCATCGTCTTCTTCTTTGTCATCGTCTTCTTCTTTGTCATCGTCTTCTTCTTTGTCATCGTCTTCTTCTTTGTCATCGTCTTCTTCTTTGTCATCGTCTTCTTCTTTGTCATCGTCTTCTTCTTTGTCATCGTCTTCTTCTTTGTCATCGTCTTCTTCTTTGTCATCGTTTTCTTCTTTGTCGTCTTCTTCTTTGTCTTTGTCGTCTTCTTCTTTGTCGTCTTCTTCTTTGTCGTCTTCTTCTTTGTCTTTGTCGTCTTCTTCTTTGTCTTTGTCGTCTTCTTCTTTGTCTTTGTCGTCTTCTTCTTTGTCTTTGTCGTCTTCTTCTTTGTCTTTGTCGTCTTCTTCTTCGTCTTTGTCGTCTTCTTCTTCGTCTTTGTCGTCTTCTTCTTCGTCTTTGTCGTCTTCTTCTTCGTCTTTGTCGTCGTCTTCTTCTTCATCTGTCGTCTTCTTCTTCGTCTTTGTCGTCGTCTTCTTCTTCGTCTTTGTCGTCGTCTTCGCCTTTGTCTTCTTCTTCGCCTTTGTCATCTTCTTCGCCTTTGTCATCTTCTTCGCCTTTGTCATCGTCTTCTTCTTTGTCATCGTCTTCTTCTTTGTCATCGTCTTCTTCTTTGTCATCGTCTTCTTCTTTGTCATCGTCTTCTTCTTTGTCATCGTCTTCTTCTTTGTCATCGTCTTCTTCTTTGTCATCGTCTTCTTCTTTGTCATCGTCTTCTTCTTTGTCATCGTCTTCTTCTTTGTCATCGTCTTCTTCTTTGTCATCGTCTTCTTCTTTGTCTTTGTCGTTTTCTTCTTTGTCTTTGTCGTCTTCTTCTTTGTCTTTGTCGTCTTCTTCTTTGTCTTTGTCGTCTTCTTCTTTGTCGTCTTCTTCTTTGTCGTCTTCTTCTTTGTCGTCTTCTTCTTTGTCTTTGTCGTCTTCTTCTTTGTCTTTGTCGTCTTCTTCTTTGTCTTTGTCGTCTTCTTCTTTGTCTTTGTCGTCTTCTTCTTTGTCTTTGTCGTCTTCTTCTTTGTCTTTGTCGTCTTCTTCTTTGTCTTTGTCGTCTTCTTCTTCGTCTTTGTCGTCGTCTTCTTCGTCTTTGTCGTCGTCTTCTTCTTCATCTGTCGTCTTCTTCTTCGTCTTTGTCGTCGTCTTCTTCTTCGTCTTTGTCGTCGTCTTCGCCTTTGTCTTCTTCTTCGCCTTTGTCATCTTCTTCGCCTTTGTCATCTTCTTCGCCTTTGTCATCGTCTTCTTCTTTGTCATCGTCTTCTTCTTTGTCATCGTCTTCTTCTTTGTCATCGTCTTCTTCTTTGTCATCGTCTTCTTCTTTGTCATCGTCTTCTTCTTTGTCATCGTCTTCTTCTTTGTCATCGTCTTTTTCTTTGTCGTTTTCTTTTTTGCATCGGGACGACAAGATCATGCGTTAAATGACAAATTTGAAACTGCAGAACGAGGTTGAGAAGTCATTCTATTTTATAATACATGGGAGCTTGTCGCCAGAAACATTAGGTTTGAACCTGGGCTCCGCTAGTGGACCTCATACAACAACATTCTGGCAAATGGTATTGGTCCCATCAATGGTTGCTTAACTATAGCAGATAAAATTGTAGGGGATCATTGGAGTTACAAGCTTGACTTACTTTAGGTATGGTGACCGGTGGCATTATGACGAGTGGACATTTTCACAAGTCCGCAAACATTTCTATCACCAGCTTTTACACTTCCAATGAGTTCAGTTTGATTTAAATAGTGTTCTTAGGTTGTATCTCCTCTAAGACGCATTTTCCTTTACGGGGTCTTTAACTCCATAGCGAATGTCCTTTTTATAATTTGCATATTGGCGTAATCTGCCAAATGCCGGGAGGATAGAAGTGTTTGAGGTTCGCCATGGAGCAATATGAGAGCTTGTCCTCAAAGGAATTGGGTTAGAACCTGAGCTCAGTTAGTGGACCTCATACAACAACATTCTGGCTAATGGTATTGGTCACATCAATGGTTGCTCAACTGTAGCTGCTAAAATTGGAGGGGATCATGGGAGTTACAAGCTTGACTTACTTTAGGTATGGTGACCGGTGGCATTATGACGAGTGGACGTTTTCACTAGTGTGCCAATATTTCTATCACCAGCTTTTACACTTCCAATGAGTTATGTTCAATTTTAAATGGTGCTCTTGGGTTGTATCTCCACTCCTTTGCAGAGTCTTTTAACTCCATAGCAAATGTCCTTTTTTCAATTTGCATATTGGCGTTGGGGGCTAGGCTCCGCCTGACCAGTTAGGGAATGCCATGAGGATGGAAGTGTTTGAGGTTCACCATGGAGCAATATGAGAGCTTGTCCTCAAAGGAAATGGGTTAGCACCTGAGCTCAGCTAGTGGACCTCATACAACAACATTCTAGGTAATGGTATTGGTCACATCAATGGTTGCTCAACTGTAGCTGATAAAATTGTAGAGGATCATGGGAGTTACAAGCTTGACTTACTCTAGGTATGGTGACTGGTGGCATTATGACGAGCGGACATTTTCACTAGTGTGCCAACATTTTTATCACCAGCTTTTACGCTTCCAATGAATTCGGTTCGATTTAAATGACGCTCTTGGGTTGTGTCTCCTCTAAGAAGCTGAGTCTTTGACTCCATTGACAAGATACAAATATCCGCCGCACCAGTAATACCCAATCAATAGCCTTTGTGTGCAGTATTCTAGCTGAATTAAACACTATAGATACCAGAAAAGTTGGAGGTGGCCCACGCACCCCCACAACAACACCAGAAACAAACCACTGCATAATTACATTGAATAATATTTTATTAATAACGCAAAAGACAATAATAAAAAAAAATAAATGCAAAAAGTATATTCAGTACCGTAAAGTGCAAATGCAATCACATCCAAGAAATGCTCCCAAATCCCAATATATCTATAGCAAAAACAAGCTTCCCCCACTAATCATATGATGGATGCTCAATAATCTGTACCATAAAGTGCATGTGCAACAAAAAGCGTAGTATTCATATAAACCCCATGGTGGAAGAGAACCTGAAGAGCAAAGCATTGAAGATATCGAGATAAAATAAAAATATCACTGATTCATGAATCCAGTGCAGTACTCCCCTGTCAACTCGCATGTCCCGTGACGGTGGCGACCCGCCACTTCCTCGGGGGAAGATTCCGAAAAGGTTTTTCTTTGGATATATTGGGATTTGGGAGCATTACTTGGATGTGATTGCATTTGCACTTTATGTTTCTGAATATACTTTTTGCACATGCACCTTGCACTTTGGGATATATTAGCAATATAGGTATTTTGGATGGCTTTATAGTATTATTATAGGCATTGAGGAACAACTTATTTTTGGATTCTATATTAATGAGGAACTTGTGCAGTAACCCCCGCACAAGATGGTGTCATGTAGTTGTGTGTTTTTTTTTATTTTTTATTTATTATTGTCCTTTGTGTGGTTGCCCAATTATGATTATTATTATTACAATATTATTTTATTATTATGAATAATAAAATAATATAATATTAATAAAAAATATAATATTAATATTAAAAAATAATAATGTTCACTGTAATTATGCAGTGGTGCGGTGTTTTTTTCGGGTGTTGTGGGGGTGCTTGGGACACCTCCACTTTTTCTGGTATCTATATTCTTGAACTCCATAGCGAATGTCTTTTTTATAATTTGCATATAGGCGTAATCCGCCATGGGCTAGATTCCGCCTGACCAGTAAGGGAATGACTAGCCAGCTGTTGGGGCCTGGTTTAGAATGCAGAGCTAGTTGTTGGGTCTAGGCTTAGGATGAAGATCCAACTGTTGGGGCCAGGTTTAGAATGATAAGCTAACTGTTGGGGCCTGGTTTAGAATGAAGAGCCAGTTGTTGGGTCTAGGTTTAGGATGAAGATCCAACTGTTGTGTCCAGGTTTAGAATGATGAGCCAACTGTTGTGTCTAGGTTTAGAATGATGAGCCAACTGTTGGG
This sequence comes from Gastrophryne carolinensis, assembly GCA_027917425.1. Classification (NCBI taxonomy): domain Eukaryota; kingdom Metazoa; phylum Chordata; class Amphibia; order Anura; family Microhylidae; genus Gastrophryne; species Gastrophryne carolinensis. Next base: position 193,968,719 of record CM051243.1, read on the forward strand.
GCCAGGTTTAGAATGAAGAACCAGTTTTTGGGTCTAGGTTTAGGATGAAGATCCAACTGTTGGGGCCAGGTTTAGAATAATGAGCCAACTGTTGGGCCTGGTTTAAAATGAAGAGCCAGTTTTTGGGTCTAGGTTTAGGATGAAGAGCCAAATTTTGGGGCCTGGTTTAGAATGAAGAGCCAGTTGTTGGGTCTAGGTTTAGAATGAAGAGCCAGTTGTTGGGCCTAGGTTTCCCTGCTCCGCCTGACCAGTAAGGGAATGCCGCGAGGATGAAGTGCTTGATGTTCACCTTGGTCTTTTGTTCCCTCTCTATCGCATTGCCTGTTCAGAAGAGGCAGCATGTAGGTATCAGCCAACCCTCGCTCCTCATCTGCATGCTTTGAAAATGTAGCATCTTGCCTAGAAATATGTCCGCCCACTTTTCACGCTCCCCCGATCTCCACATCAGACTATCCGGCTTATTACAAAGAGCGATGGCCATGCGAGAGGAATGCCTGTCTGGTCGCCTTCGCTGATGGCTTATCACTCTTTGTGGAGTCAAATAAGCCAGATGACTAACTTTCCCTTCTCTGGCCCGGGAATTAACCAAGGCCTGACCTCTCATTCCCACCATCCCCCTTTCAATTAATGATCAGCCCCCCCATCATACCTTTCTAATGCATGAAACCTCTGCCTTTTATGAACTAGTCTCTAACATCTTTTCTATTACTTTTTCCCTTCTCTCTATCACCGCCTGCTCCGCGGATCAGGGGATGTTCTCTTCCAGATGGCAGAAGTTCACCGGCAGATCCAAAATCAGCTAGAGGAGATGGTAAGTGCCTGCTCCTGGCAACTAGGAAGTGATCTGTGCACAAATCATCTGAGCGACTATGTGAGCTTTGGGTTAGTGAGCTCAGCAACGAAAACCCAACCCCCCCTCCCAATCATGGGAGCCAGGTTAAGGATGAAGAGAAAGTTGATACGGCGACGTTTGGGATGAAGCACCAACTGTTGGGTCAAGGTTCAGGATAAACGGTCACCGGCAGGTTTAGGATGGAGAGCCAGCTTTTGTTTAGGATGAAGAGACCACTGTTAAGATCATGTATAGGAACCAACCTCTGGCGCCAGGTTTAGGATGAAGAGCCAACTGTTGGGTCCAGATTTAGAATGAAGATCCAACTGTTGGGTCCAGATTTAGAATGAAGATCCAACTGTTGGGTCCAGGTTTAGAATGAAGAGCCAACTGTTGGGTCCAGGTTTAGAATGAAGAGCCAACTGTTGGGTCTAGGTTTAGAATGACGAGCCATCTGTAGGGTCCAGGTTTAGGATGAAGAGCCAACTGTAGGGTCCAGGTTTAGGATGAAGAGCCCGCAGTCAGGGCCAGGTTTAGGATGACGAGCCAACTGTTGGAGGCCTGGTTTAAAAAGAAGAGCTGACTGTCAGGGCCAGGTTTAGGATGAAGACCCAACTGTTGGGGTCAGGTTTAGGATGAAGAACCAGCTCTTGGATGCTGGGTTTAAGATGAAGAACCAGCTGTTGGATGCCTGGTTTAGGATGAAGAGCCAATTGTTGGGGCCAGATTTAGGATTAAGTGCCACCTGTTGGGGCCAGGTTTGGAATGGGGAGCCATCTGTCGGGTCCAGGTTTAGCATGAGGAGCCATCTGTTGGGGCCAGGTTTGGAAGGAGGAGCCATCTGTTGGGGCCAGGTTTGGGAGGAGGAGCCATCTTTTGGGCCAGGTTTGGGATGGGGAGCCATCTGTTGGGCCAGGTTTAGGATGAGGATCCATCTGTTGGGGCCAGGTTTAAATTGAAGAGCCATGTGTCGGGGCCAGGTTTGGGATGAGGAGCCAGGTTTGGGATGAGGAGCCATGTGTCGGGGCCAGGTTTGGGATGAGGAGCCATGTGTTGGGGCTAGGTTTGGGAGCCATGTGTTGGGCCAGGTTCAGGATGAGGAGCCATGTGTCGGAGCCAGGTTTGGGAGCCAGGTTTAGGGGCCATGTGTCGGGCGCCAGGTTTGGGAGCCATGTGTCGGGCGCCAGGTTTGGGAGCCATGTGTCGGGCGCCAGGTTTGGGAGCCATGTGTCGGGCGCCAGGTTTGGGAGCCATGTGTCGGGGGCCAGGTTTGGGAGCCATGTGTCGGGGGCCAGGTTTGGGAGCCATGTGTCGGGGGCCAGGTTTGGGAGCCATGTGTCGGGGGCCAGGTTTGGGAGCCATGTGTCGGGGGCCAGGTTTGGGAGCCATGTTTCGGGGGCCAGGTTTGGGAGCCATGTTTCGGGGGCCAGGTTTGGGAGCCATGTTTCGGAGGCCAGGTTTGGGAGGAGGAGGAACTATCTGTTGGGCCTAGTTTAGGCTGAAGAGCCACCTGTTGGGTCCAGGTTTGGGATGAGGAACCATCTGTTGGGTCCAGGTTTAGGCTGAAGAGCCACCTGTTGGGTCCAGGTTTAGGCTGAAGAGCCACCTGTTGGGTCCAGGTTTAGGCTGAAGAGCCACCTGTTGGGTCCAGGTTTAGGCTGAAGAGCCACCTGTTGGGTCCAGGTTTAGGCTGAAGAGCCACCTGTTGGGTCCAGGTTTAGGCTGAAGAGCCACCTGTTGGGTCCAGGTTTAGGATGAAGAGCCACCTGTTGGGTCCAGGTATGGGGTCAGACATTTTTTGCCTTGGTTTAGTGCTTGGTGTAACATGGAAACAAGTTTTCTATGACATCATCGCGTTGCCCTCGTCCAGAGACTGGCATTTACCTGCGGAGAAGAGGTTAAATCCCGCCAGAGTGGAGGCGCCGGCTTCGTTGCATAATTCTTAACCCTCCCTCATTATTCATGCAGCTCGAGTCGCCCGTTAGCGGCTCTCCGTCTCGGTGTCGGAGAGCTCTCATCGTCCTCCCGATTAATCCTGACAGTTTAGCGTACACGCTGCGCCGCTCGCCCCCCCACCTGCCGATATCCGTGTCTTCTCCTCACCGTATGCGGCACCATCTGCTCCTCGCAGTCATCACTCACACTGCAGCTTCATCCATATGGGCAGACCTGTCAGTGCATCTTATTCCTGTCCCCCGGCCCCTTCCAGCATCCTGCATGCTCCATGTCAGGCTCCTGGCACGCTCCCTCCTCTGCCCGCGCTGATGTCATCTTGTATTTAAAGCTCTGCGTCACCAACTTCTTCCCCCCAGCTGAACCTTCACTGCCTGTATTAACTGTCCCTAATAGAGTGTAAGCTCTTCTCCTTCTGTATCCTCCCTTATACCCTAATAGAGTGTAAGCTCTTCTCCTTCTGTATCCTCCCTTATACCCTAATAGAGTGTAAGCTCTTCTCCTTCTGTATCCTCCCTTATACCCTAATAGAGTGTAAGCTCTTCTCCTCCTGTATCCTCCCTTATACCCTAATAGAGTGTAAGCTCTTCTCCTTCTGTATCCTCCCTTATACCCTAATAGAGTGTAAGCTCTTCTCCTCCTGTATCCTCCCTTATACCCTAATAGAGTGTAAGCTCTTCTCCTCCTGTATCCTCCCTCATACCCTAATAGAGTGTAAGCTCTTCTCCTCCTGTATCCTCCCTTATACCCTAATAGAGTGTAAGCTCTTCTCCTCCTGTATCCTCCCTTATACCCTAATAGAGTGTAAGCTCTTCTCCTCCTGTATCCTCCCTTATACCCTAATAGAGTGTAAGCTCTTCTCCTTCTGTCTCCTCCCTTATACCCTAATAGAGTGTAAGCTCTTCTCCTCCTGTATCCTCCCTTATACCCTAATAGAGTGTAAGCTCTTCTCCTCCTGTATCCTCCCTTATATCCTAATAGAGTGTAAGCTCTTCTCCTCCTGTATCCTCCCTTATACCCTAATAGAGTGTAAGCTCTTCTCCTCCTGTATCCTCCCTTATACCCTAATAGAGTGTAAGCTCTTCTCCTCCTGTATCCTCCCTTATACCCTAATAGAGTGTAAGCTCTTCTCCTTCTGTATCCTCCCTTACACCCTAATAGAGTGTAAGCTCTTCTCCTTCTGTATCCTCCCTTATACCCTAATAGAGTGTAAGCTCTTCTCCTTCCGTATCCTCCCTTATACCCTAATAGAGTGTAAGCTCTTCTCCCCCTGTATCCTCCCTTATATCCTAATAGAGTGTAAGCTCTTCTCCTTCCGTATCCTCCCTTATACCCTAATAGAGTGTAAGCTCTTCTCCCCCTGTATCCTCCCTTATACCCTAATAGAGTGTAAGCTCTTCTCCTCCTGTATCCTCCCTTATACCCTAATAGAGTGTCAGCTCTTCTTCTTCTGTATCCTCCCTTATACCCTAATAGAGTGTAAGCTCTTCTCCTCCTGTATCCTCCCTTATACCCTAATAGAGTGTAAGCTCTTCTCCTCCTGTATCCTCCCTTATACCCTAATAGAGTGTAAGCTCTTCTCCTTCCGTATCCTCCCTTATATCCTAATAGAGTGTAAGCTCTTCTCCTCCTGTATCCTCCCTTATATCCTAATAGAGTGTAAGCTCTTCTCCTTCCGTATCCTCCCTTATATCCTAATAGAGTGTAAGCTCTTCTCCCCCTGTATCCTCCCTTATATCCTAATAGAGTGTAAGCTCTTCTCCCCCTGTATCCTCCCTTATACCCTAATAGAGTGTAAGCTCTTCTCCCCCTGTATCCTCCCTTATACCCTAATAGAGTGTAAGCTCTTCTCCTCCTGTATCCTCCCTTATACCCTAATAGAGTGTAAGCTCTTCTTCTGTATCCTCCCTTATACCCTAATAGAGTGTAAGCTCTTCTCCCCCTGTATCCTCCCTTATATCCTAATAGAGTGTAAGCTCTTCTCCTTCCGTATCCTCCCTTATACCCTAATAGAGTGTAAGCTCTTCTCCTTCTGTATCCTCCCTTATATCCTAATAGAGTGTAAGCTCTTCTCCTTCCGTATCCTCCCTTATACCCTAATAGAGTGTAAGCTCTTCTTCTTCTGTATCCTCCCTTATACCCTAATAGAGTGTAAGCTCTTCTCCTCCTGTATCCTCCCTTATACCCTAATAGAGTGTAAGCTCTTCTCCTCCTGTATCCTCCCTTATACCCTAATAGAGTGTAAGCTCTTCTCCTTCGGTATCCTCCCTTATACCCTAATAGAGTGTAAGCTCTTCTCCCCCTGTATCCTCCCTTATATCCTAATAGAGTGTAAGCTCTTCTCCTTCCGTATCCTCCCTTATACCCTAATAGAGTGTAAGCTCTTCTCCCCCTGTATCCTCCCTTATACCCTAATAGAGTGTAAGCTCTTCTCCTCCTGTATCCTCCCTTATACCCTAATAGCGTGTAAGCTCTTCTCCTTCCGTATCCTCCCTTATACCCTAATAGAGTGTAAGCTCTTCTCCTCCTGTATCCTCCCTTATACCCTAATAGAGTGTAAGCTCTTCTCCTCCTGTATCCTCCCTTATACCCTAATAGAGTGTAAGCTCTTCTCCTCCTGTATCCTCCCTTATACCCTAATAGAGTGTCAGCTCTTCTTCTTCTGTATCCTCCCTTATACCCTAATAGAGTGTAAGCTCTTCTCCTCCTGTATCCTCCCTTATACCCTAATAGAGTGTAAGCTCTTCTCCTCCTGTATCCTCCCTTATACCCTAATAGAGTGTAAGCTCTTCTCCTTCCGTATCCTCCCTTATATCCTAATAGAGTGTAAGCTCTTCTCCCCCTGTATCCTCCCTTATATCCTAATAGAGTGTAAGCTCTTCTCCCCCTGTATCCTCCCTTATACCCTAATAGAGTGTAAGCTCTTCTCCCCCTGTATCCTCCCTTATACCCTAATAGAGTGTAAGCTCTTCTCCTCCTGTATCCTCCCTTATACCCTAATAGAGTGTAAGCTCTTCTTCTGTATCCTCCCTTATATCCTAATAGAGTGTAAGCTCTTCTCCTGTATCCTCCCTTATACCCTAATAGAGTGTAAGCTCTTCTCCCCCTGTATCCTCCCTTATATCCTAATAGAGTGTAAGCTCTTCTCCTCCTGTATCCTCCCTTATACCCTAATAGAGTGTAAGCTCTTCTCCTCCTGTATCCTCCCTTATACCCTAATAGAGTGTAAGCTCTTCTCCTGTATCCTCCCTTATACCCTAATAGAGTGTAAGCTCTTCTCCCCCTGTATCCTCCCTTATACCCTAATAGAGTGTAAGCTCTTCTCCCCCTGTATCCTCCCTTATACCCTAATAGAGTGTAAGCTCTTCTCCTCCTGTATCCTCCCTTATACCCTAATAGAGTGTAAGCTCTTCTTCTGTATCCTCCCTTATATCCTAATAGAGTGTAAGCTCTTCTCCTGTATCCTCCCTTATACCCTAATAGAGTGTAAGCTCTTCTCCTTCCGTATCCTCCCTTATACCCTAATAGAGTGTAAGCTCTTCTCCTTCTGTATCCTCCCTTATACTCTAATAGAGTGTAAGCTCTTCTCCTCCTGTATCCTCCCTTATACCCTAATAGAGTGTTAGCTCTTCTCCTCCTGTATCCTCCCTTATACCCTAATAGAGTGTCAGCTCTTCTTCTTCTGTATCCTCCCTTATACCCTAATAGAGTGTAAGCTCTTCTCCTCCTGTATCCTCCCTTATACCCTAATAGAGTGTAAGCTCTTCTCCTCCTGTATCCTCCCTTATATCCTAATAGAGTGTAAGCTCTTCTCCTTCCGTATCCTCCCTTATACCCTAATAGAGTGTAAGCTCTTCTCCCCCTGTATCCTCCCTTATACCCTAATAGAGTGTAAGCTCTTCTCCTCCTGTATCCTCCCTTATATCCTAATAGAGTGTAAGCTCTTCTCCTTCCGTATCCTCCCTTATACCCTAATAGAGTGTAAGCTCTTCTCCCCCTGTATCCTCCCTTATACCCTAATAGAGTGTAAGCTCTTCTCCTCCTGTATCCTCCCTTATACCCTAATAGAGTGTAAGCTCTTCTCCTTCTGTATCCTCCCTTATACCCTAATAGAGTGTAAGCTCTTCTCCCCCTGTATCCTCCCTTATACCCTAATAGAGTGTAAGCTCTTCTCCTCCTGTATCCTCCCTTATATCCTAATAGAGTGTAAGCTCTTCTCCTTCCGTATCCTCCCTTATACCCTAATAGAGTGTAAGCTCTTCTCCCCCTGTATCCTCCCTTATACCCTAATAGAGTGTAAGCTCTTCTCCTCCTGTATCCTCCCTTATATCCTAATAGAGTGTAAGCTCTTCTCCTTCCGTATCCTCCCTTATACCCTAATAGAGTGTAAGCTCTTCTCCCCCTGTATCCTCCCTTATACCCTAATAGAGTGTAAGCTCTTCTCCTCCTGTATCCTCCCTTATACCCTAATAGAGTGTAAGCTCTTCTCCTCCTGTATCCTCCCTTATACCCTAATAGAGTGTAAGCTCTTCTCCTTCCGTATCCTCCCTTATACCCTAATAGAGTGTAAGCTCTTCTCCCCCTGTATCCTCCCTTATACCCTAATAGAGTGTAAGCTCTTCTCCTCCTGTATCCTCCCTTATACCCTAATAGAGTGTAAGCTCTTCTCCTCCTGTATCCTCCCTTATACCCTAATAGAGTGTAAGCTCTTCTCCTCCTGTATCCTCCCTTATACCCTAATAGAGTGTAAGCTCTTCTCCCCCTGTATCCTCCCTTATACCCTAATAGAATGTAAGCTCTTCTCCTCCTGTATCCTCCCTTATACCCTAATAGAGTGTAAGCTCTTCTCCCCCTGTATCCTCCCTTATACCCTAATAGAATGTAAGCTCTTCTCCTCCTGTATCCTCCCTTATACCCTAATAGAATGTAAGCTCTTCTCCTCCTGTATCCTCCCTTATACCCTAATAGAGTGTAAGCTCTTCTCCTCCTGTATCCTCCCTTATACCCTAATAGAGTGTAAGCTCTTCTCCTCCTGTATCCTCCCTTATACCCTAATAGAGTGTAAGCTCTTCTCCTCCTGTATCCTCCCTTATACCCTAATAGAGTGTAAGCTCTTCTCCTCCTGTATCCTCCCTTATACCCTAATAGAGTGTAAGCTCTTCTCCTCCTGTATCCTCCCTTATACCCTAATAGAGTGTAAGCTCTTCTCCTTCTGTATCCTCCCTTATACCCTAATAGAGTGTAAGCTCTTCTCCTCCTGTATCCTCCCTTATACCCTAATAGAGTGTAAGCTCTTCTCCTCCTGTATCCTCCCTTATACCCTAATAGAGTGTAAGCTCTTCTCCTCCTGTATCCTCCCTTATACCCTAATAGAGTGTAAGCTCTTCTCCTCCCGTATCCTCCCTTATACCCTAATAGAGTGTAAGCTCTTCTCCTCCTGTATCCTCCCTTATACCCTAATAGAGTGTAAGCTCTTCTCCTCCTGTATCCTCCCTTATACCCTAATAGAGTGTAAGCTCTTCTCCTCCTGTATCCTCCCTTATACCCTAATAGAGTGTAAGCTCTTCTCCTCCTGTATCCTCCCTTATACCCTAATAGAGTGTAAGCTCTTCTCCTTCTGTATCCTCCCTTATACCCTAATAGAGTGTAAGCTCTTTTCCTTCTGTATCCTCCCTTATACCCTAATAGAGTGTAAGCTCTTCTCCTCTATCCTCCCTTATACCCTAATAGAGTGTAAGCTCTTCTCCGTCTGTATCCTCCCTTATACCCTAATAGAGTGTAAGCTCTTCTCCTTCTGTATCCTCCCTTATACCCTAATAGAGTGTAAGCTCTTTTCCTTCTGTATCCTCCCTTATACCCTAATAGAGTGTAAGCTCTTCTCCTCTATCCTCCCTTATGCCCTAATAGAGTGTAAGCTCTTCTCCTCCCTTATACCCTAATAGAGTGTAAGCTCTTCTCCCTGTTTTTCAGTTGAAGTCTTTCCACAATGAGTTGCTGACACAGTTGGAGCAGAAGGTGGAGCTGGATGCGCGTTACCTGAATGTAAGTTGCTGCCTTCTGTATATACGGCTCTGTGGGGTAACAGTGGGAGATTTGCCCCGGGGTGGGTGTTGGGTGTTTCGGGTGTTGGGGGGCCCCTCGGTCTTGCTGCCCTGACACTCTCAGCTCTCCGCAGGCCGCGCTGAAGAAATACCAGCTGGAGCAGAAGAACAAGGGCGACGCGCTGGAGAAATGTCAGCTGGAGCTGAAGAAGCTGCGTAAGAAGAGCCAGGGGAGCAAGAACCCCCAAAAATATTCCGACAAGGAAATGCAGGTGAGGCCCGGCCGGAGGTCACATGACCAGAATGACCTTCACTGTACACACGGGGAATCTGGAAAAGGTGGCGCTTATCTTTGAGTGTACAAAAACCCAGGATTTTCACTATCCCGGGTTGATTCGGGATGCCCCGCTGTGTTAAACCCCCTAATTCACCCTGAAAACTCACCTTTACCTGATCTCACAGCGCAATCGTGTGCCGTGCATATTAATGATCACATGCTTCCTCCGGGCCGCAGCTTGTCCGTATAGCTTTAGGGGTGCTGGGGATGCTACCAGTGAGTGTGGCGGGGGAAAAGGTGAGTGAATGTGGGGGGGGTCACCCGATGGGGCATCCCGGATCAGTACACTCCAAGGTTGCTTGATCTGCCGGCCCTTAAACCGGACCTTCACCATGATTTATTGAAAAGCACAAACCCCTATAAAACGATTCCCCAGCATCTAAAATGAATAAATTTTAAGTTTTTAGTCACTTGTTATTCTTTCCCCCACTGGGCTGCAACTCTGTTCAGGACTCTAGGATATGGGCGCCGCCATCTTGCCTCAGAAGCATCACATACTGAGGAGAGGAGAGAGAGATAAAGTACAGGGGGTGGGGTTTTAGCTGTGTTTTGCTCAGACAGAGCAGAGCTGGGGTCAGGGAAAGATCAGCAATCCCAGAATGCAGAGCAGCACAGTCAGAAGACACTTCCTGTTTGCAGGCTGCCTGATGCTCCATGAGCCGCCATCTTGGATGTTTAAAGGCTCATAACATGCAGTAGATGCAGGTAGGATGATTTTTTATGTGAGCAATCTGTATGTACAGGGTGTGGGAAACATATAAGATAGGCTCTTATTCAGGGTGAAGGTCCGGATTAATGTGAGCAATCTGTATGTACGGGGTGTGGGAAACATATAAGATAGGCTCTTATTCAGGGTGAAGGTCCGGATTAATGTGGGCAATCTGTATGTACAGGGTGTGGGAAACATATAAGATAGGCTCTTATTCAGGGTGAGGTTCCGGATTAATGTGGGCAATCTGTATGTACAGGGTGTGGGAAACATATAAGATAGGCTCTTATTTAGGGTGGAGGTCCGGATTAATGTGAGCAATCTGTATGTACAGGGGGGAAACATTCAAGATAGGCTCTTATTCAGGGTGAAGGTCCGGATTAATGTGGGCAATCTGTATGTACATGGGGGGGAAACATACAGAATAGGCTCTTATTCAGGGTGAAGGTCCGGTTTAATGTGGGCAATCTGTATGTACGGGGGGGGGTAACATATAAAATAGACTCTTATTCAGAGTAAAGGTCCACTTTCAAGGCTCATTGTGGAGGGGTCACTATAGCAGAGGGAGTGCGGACACACTGATACTGGAGGTGTGTCACAGGGAACCTGGGCAAGGTGACCTATGAAATTCTCTCCTGATGAAGCTGGCAGCGCCGCAGGTTTAACACTGTAGTTTCTGGGCAATGCAGTATGAGACCACGTTCACTAATCTGTTCTATTAATGTTAGCAGAGGGAAAGACAAACTCTGCTGGCTACTTTTTTCTTTTTGTTTAAACTTTTTTATATTTATCATTATTTCTACTTTATTTGTTTTTTTTTTCTTTTACCTTTCATTGCTGTTAACTTTTGTTTAAGTTTTTTTTAGTGTTACACTTTTTCAATTTACTTTTATCCTTATTTTTTTTATTTTGTCTTTCTTTTTTTTTATTTTTTTTACCTTTTCCTTGATTGGTGTGTGTGGTTTTTTCTTTGCTTTTTATGATATTGTTTTTCTTTTCGTTTTAATTTTTTCTATTTATCATTTTATTTTTTTTCTTTAACTTTTTAGTTTACCTTTTTTACCTGTTTGTTAGTCCTTGTTTTAATATATATATATATAATATATATATATATATATATATATATATATATATATATATATATATATATATATATATATATATATATATATATATATATAATTATATTATAATATTACCGTATATATATTTTGTTTTAGCTTTTTTTTATTTAGCTTTATTTTCACTTTCCTTTTTTTTCTCTTCTTTTATACTTTATCCTTTCCTTTAATTGATTTTTCCCCCTACTTTTTTCTTTTTTTGTTTTATTAATAGTAATACTTTTGTTTTCTTTTCATTTATCATTATTGTATACTTTTATATTTACTTTAGTTTTTCTTTTTAATTTTTTTCTTTAATTTATATTAATCATTTTTGTTATCTTGAATTCTATATTTTTTCACTTTTTTTCATTTTACTTTTTAAAATCGTGGTATATGTGTGTAATATATATATATATATATATATATATATATATATATATATATATATATATATATATATATATATATATATATATATATATATATATATATATAGTGTGTATTCACATTTATTTATATATGTGTATATATAATTTTTTTTTATTTTTTGGTGTATGTATATGTGTGTGTGTGTATAGATAGATATATCCAATATATAGATAGACTCTATCTCTATTAGAGATAGGTATATAATAGAGATATAGTTGTATAGCGATGGAGATCTCGATAGTGGTAGATCTAGAGATCTTGATGGCTATGTATACTGTATACATTATTTTTATTTTTTTTGTTTTCCTGTCCATTTATTTTTTTTGTCCAGTCCTGTGTGCGCCGTACTGTTGGTGGCGTTGGCCGGCGTCGGCTCAGAGCGGCAGATGGGAGCTGATAAGCAGGTGATTAGGCGGCTGGATTATGTCGGGGAGATCATACATATTTAAATAGCGCTACTCTCTAATTGGTCCCTTAATTCTGCGGGAAATTGTCCCATCCGGGTCCGGCCTGACGCGCGTTTCCCTGGAGCTGCCGCTGGTTCAATATTTGCTCAGTAAAGCCTCATCTGTTTCCCGTGTTTATCTCATGTAAAAAGAATGAAACCGCCTGAGCCGGCCACACGGCGATCAATCTGATCTGTCCGATCGCCATAAATCTTTCCGAACATTCGCAGTATAAGAGTGAGCAGACCCATCAATGCTCATTCACAGCAGAGGTCTGGTATGATTGTAAGGTGATTGTATTGTTGGATGTATGAGGTCGCCCTGACCCGATACGACCTTTTACAACCTGATTTGTCCAATCGCCATACATCAATCTAATCTGTCCGGTCGCTATCGAGATCTCTAGCTAACACCACCTCCAGTACAGCACACACAGGACTGGATGAAAAAATAAATAGATGTTAAATAAAATAATGTATACTGTATATATAGCTATAAAATCTCTAGATCTGTTGCTATGGAGAGCGCTAGATCTGTTGCCATGGAGAGCGCTAGATCTGTTGTCATGGAGAGCGCTAGATCTGTTGCCATGGAGAGCGCTAGATCTGTGGCCATGGAGAGCGCTAGATCTGTGGCCATGGAGAGCGCTAGATCTGTGGCCATGGAGAGCGCTAGATCTGTGGCCATGGAGAGCGCTAGATCTGTGGCCATCGAGAGCTCTGTGGCCATCGAGAGCTCTGTGGCCATCGAGAGCTCTGTGGCCATCGAGAGCTCTGTGGCCATCGAGAGCTCTGTGGCCATCGAGAGCTCTGGCTCTATGGCCATCGAGGGCTCTGGCTCTATGGCCATCGAGGGCTCTGGCTCTATGGCCATCGAGGGCTCTGGCTCTATGGCCATCGAGGGCTCTGGCTCTATGGCCATCGAGGGCTCTGGCTCTATGGCCATCGAGGGCTCTGGCTCTATGGCCATCGAGGGCTCTGGCTCTATGGCCATCGAGGGCTCTGGCTGGGACAATTGAGGAACAGCCGCATTGCGTTGTAGGATATTATGCAAATAGCCCTGAATAGGGATTGGCAGGCCAGGGGAGGAGGCGTGGCTTGGGTCGGCCAGTGACGGCCCCCGCGGGGTTCTGCTCTGACCCCGGGATGTTGGGCTCCTGATTGTGACCCGGTTGGAGCTTTTGCTGTATCACTGATCAGGGTGGAGGGGAGCGGGGGAGGGGCCGATGTGCAGGGGCCTAGTGATACCTCCGCCGCGCTCCAGCGTAATTATCTCCGAGACAATTACTCCCCGGCCTAAAATTAAAACAGGTAATTATTCTAAAAATAGCGGACGAGCTTCTCCGAGGCGCAGGATTTGCGCTCTCCGCATAAGGTAAGGAGGAGGATGCGCTCATCCAAATTGTCTCAGTATCGCAGCGCAGCGCCCTGTCGGGGACTATCATGTCGGGGGGGGGGGGGGTTTAGTATCAATAATAAGAAATAATAATAAGAATAACTCATAGAAATAATAATAAAAAGAAATAATAAAATATATATTATCCCTTCAGCTTTGATCACTGCTCCTTTTGCATTTTGAGTTTTGAGAGGCGCACTGTATCCCATAATGTGACCTCAAAGGGCAGTAGTGTGATCAGGCTCGATCCCCTGGCATGCCTCTCAGCCGGCTGTTGTATAGGCTTATGCAGCGGGATCTCTGGGGGGGGGGGGGGGGGTAATAGAGATGCCGGGGGACCTCTGCCGGTGTCAGGGAGAACAATAGCACTTTATGGTTTCCTAACTGACGCTTGTTGTATGGGGCGAGCTGGAAATGGCCGCCTATAACCGCTGTCTCCTCGTGTCGGCGCATTAGTCTGTAGCGGCGTCTGCGCTTGCATAATCCGTTTAGCCGGATCCCATAATCCTCTCCCAGCTGATGCTAATGAAGAAGAGTCTTGACTGCGGCTGCCTCTGCTCTGATTGGCCACATGGGTTTCTGGGGTCTGTCCAGGCAAATGGTGAGGATGGGTCATAGACTCTTATGCTGTTAGCTCTTAAATCCAGGGCGATTTGCTGCTTTACTATGCCATGCTGAACTCCCTCCATGCCAGCCTGCTGCACCCATGCCAACCAAGGGCCCTATATAATGCCCTATTGCACCCATACTATCCAACTGTAACCATACTCTCCATAGGTCTCATATAACACCCTGCTGCACTGATGCCACCCAAGGGTCCCCCATACATCCTACTATAACCATACTATCCATAGGTCTCATATATCGCTCTACTGCACCCATGCCACCCAAGGGTCCCGCATACATCTTACTGTAACCATGCTCTCCATAGGTCTCATATACCAACCTACTGCACCCATGCCACCTAAGGGTCTCGCTTAACACCCTTCAGCACCCTACTGTAACCACGCACCTGATGGGTCTGGTATACCACTACACCCATGCCACCCAAGGGTCTCACTTAGCACCCTACTACATCCATACCACCTCACTGCACCCATAACACCCAAGGGTTACCCATAAAACGCTATTCCACCCTATGATGTCACATTCTACCCTAAAATTGGTCTTGCACAAAACCCTATCCCACCCAAACCACCCTAATGCTCCCATCCCACACACTGGTCTCACATAAACGCTATCACATCCAAACCACCATATGGTCTTGCATACTACCCTACTGTGCCCATCCCACCCAAATGTCTCCCATACCACCCTACTGCAGCCACACCACCCATTGGTCTCACATAAAACCATATCGCACCCAAACCACCATATGGTCTTGCATACTACCCTACTGCACACATTCCACCCAAAGGTCTCCCATACCACCCTACTGCACCCACACACTGATCTTGCATAAAACCCTATCCCACCCAAACCACCCTACTGCACCCATCCCACCCAAAGGTCTCCCATACCACCCTACAGCACCCATGCCACATACTGGCCTCCTAAAAAACCTTAACACCTACAAACCATGCTGTGGTCTCCTATACACCCTACTGCACACACACCACCCATTGGTCTCACATAAAACCCTATTCCATCCATACCACCCTATGGTCTTACATACCACCCTATGGTCTTACATACCACCCTATGGTCTTACATACCACCCTATGGTCTTACTTACCACCCTATGGTCTTACTTACCACCCTATGGTCTTACATACCACCCTATGGTCTTACATACCACCCTATGGTCTTACTTTCCGCCCTATGGTCTTACTTTCCGCCCTATGGTCTTACTTTCCGCCCTATGGTCTAACATAGCGCCCTGTGGTCTAACATAGCGCCCTGTGGTCTAACATAGCGCCCTGTGGTCTAACATAGCGCCCTGTGGTCTAACATAGCGCCCTGTGGTCTAACATAGCGCCCTGTGGTCTAACATAGCGCCCTGTGGTCTAACATAGCGCCCTGTGGTCTAACACAGTGGTCCCCAACCCCCTCAAATGGTACTGGGCCCTGAGGTGGCATCCCCCCCCCCCCCCCCCCCCCGTGTCCCGCGGTCCCACCACTTTAAGAGATGTCCCGGCTGTCCCTGCTGTGGAGTGGTGTGGCCGGGGTAATAACGCGATGTGCGGCGGCCTCAGCAGAACTGGAGGAGGTGCTTTGTAGAGGCTGAGGGAGGCTCAATCACGGCTGGGCCAATGATGGAGGCGTGGGCGGTGTGCCCGGGCTCTGCCGAAGACAGGGAAGATAAGGTAAAAATAAAAAAGCTTCAGAGCTCCCACCAGCCGTCGGAGACTTTTGTCTAACCATCTCTGGCTGGCCGGGAGCTGATTGACCTCTACCTGCCCGCCCCCCCCCCCCCGCGCTGCCTGCTTTGCTGCTCTCCCTCTCATTCCCTCGCTGCTGTGAGGGTTGACGGTCGCTGCTTTGCTGCGGTGAGTGGATTTTATTTATTTCACCATTTTTCCTATATATCTTATATGGAGGGTGATGTGCATGTTGACACTTATGTCTGTTCTCATGTCTTCTAGGTGGGATCCCTTCTTTTGAAGTTTTAAAGAGGGAGTTCTCCCGGTCCTAGGGTCCCTTAGAGTTTAATTTGTGGTTCACAAAAAAAAAAAAAAAACCTCCCACTTGGGACCTGAAGGGGCATCCCGGGTAGCCTAATAGCGTAAATCCCTCTGGTCATTGCGACTACATTAAAATCACCATATGGAGCCTTCTCAGGACACCGGGCTTGTGCTCCCCTCGGGGCAACCCCGGCAGTGTGTGGGTTGTGGGGGATAATGTACTTGTTTGCATACCTTGTGCTCAGCGGGCCATAACGCAGCAGTCGGGGTCCCGGCCTCATCTCCTTCCCCATCCTGCCTTATCCGTACCCCTAGTGATGTTGTCACAGGTGGGGAGTCGCAATCTGATGTATGTGCCAGACTGGCTAATATTGAGAAATTTATTTCTGGCTCTGTTGCCAGAAAGGCCTTGGCTAAGCGAAAGCATTTGTCTCCAGCCGCGCCTGCCTTTGAGTTTGATGATTATGATTTCCTTGACTGGTCTGATTATTCCCCGCTGGAAGAGGGAGAATTATTTGAGGAATCTGATGGTTCTGATGATCAGCAATTTGTTGGTGCTGATACTGAGCAGGGGCAGGGGGATGCTGTGGATACCCCGAAGGTCTTGGCCCACCTTTTTGAGGTTCTGGCAATTTCTCCTCCTGAGGAGGCCGATCCTCAAAAAGGGGAATTCTTTGGGACTTCCAAGCCGCGCCTGGAGTTCCCAAATCAAAAGCATTTTGATGGCATTATTCTTAAGGAATGGGAGAAGCCTACTCGGCTTCCAGGTATTCCTCAAGGTTGGGATAAAAAGTATCCCTTTCCAGTGGACATGGTAAAACGATGGTCGTCCCCTCCCGAGGTGGATGCCCCTGTGCTCGGGTTATCCAGTACTTCTATTTTGCATACTCCTGACTCCACCACTCTCAAAGATGGTGAGGATAAACGCATTGATCATATGGCTTGCCACGCATTTGCTAGTGTCAGTTCAGCCTTGCGGCCTGTTTGTGCTTCGGCGCTTTTGGCAGTGGCTACCAGGTCTGTGCTTAGAGACCTGTTGAGTACCTCCAGGCTTGACCCGGCTAGTGATGAGTTCGCCGCCCTTAAGCGGTGTGAATTGTTTATGTCCTTTGTGCTTGCCGCCTTGGATGACACCATGGTCATGTGTGGTAGAACCTCGGCCTTGCTTGTAGCTATTCGGCGGTCGGTATGGTTGTGCCAGTGGGAGGCTGATTTTGTGGCCAAAAAGTCGCTTACAGCTCTTCCCTTTGTGTTATTGCGGCTCTTTGGAGAAAGATTGGATTCTGTTACGAAAGGAGGGAAGTTACCTCAGCGTAAGGGGCAACGTCGTCCCTTTCGGGGGGCGGCCTCCTTTAACCCTTCCTTTCTTGGTGCCAGAACTGGCAGAGTTTTGGCCTTCTCTACCCTCAGAGGTGATTCCTGGAGTAGAGGCAGAGGTCGTGCCCGTCCAGGTCACAATTGGAGTTCCAAACCCAAGCCTGCTGCTAAGCCAGCTCAGCAATGAGGGGGCGCCCTCACCGTTGCGGGTGGGGGGACGGCTGCGGCACTTCTTCCAGGTCTGGGACCAGGAGGTCTCAGCCAAATGGATTCTGGAAGTGGTGTCTTCCGGTTACAACCTGGAATTCGAGATCCGGCCTCCTCCCAGATTCTTCAGGTCTCGAGTGCCTCCGGATCCACTGGCCGCATAGGGGCTCCGGGCGGCTGTAAATTATCTGCTGGACATGGCTGTCATTTGCCCAGTGCCTTTTGCGGAAAGGGGCTTGGGATTCTATTCCAATCTATTCATGGTGCCCAAGAAGGACGGCTCCATTCGACCCATTTTGGATCTGAAGCTCCTCAATCAGTTTATCCGCTTCAGGAAGTTTCGCATGGAAACCTTGCGGTCAGCCGTCGATTCTCTTCTTCAGGGGGACTTCATGACATCCATAGACATCAGGGATGCTTATCTGCATGTACCTATCTTCCTGGCACACCAGAGATTCTTCAGGTTCGTGGTGGAAGATCAGCATTTTCAGTTTGTGGCCCTTCCATTCGGGCTTACCTCGGCTCCGAGGGTGTTCACCAAGGTATTGGCGGGGGTGATGGCCCTCCTCAGAGTCCAGGGCATTCGCATTGTACCATACCTGGACGACCTTCTCATTTTGGCTTCCTCTCTCAGCCAAGCGGAGCTAGACACCAGAGTGGTGGTATCCACGCTGGAGAGGTTCGGTTGGTTGATCAACTATTCCAAGTCCTCCCTCTCCCTGTCCAGGGAGGTTTCGTTTCTGGGCATGACTCTGGATGCCTTTCAGGCCAGGGTGTTCCTTCCTCAGCCCAAGATTCTTCTGATCCAAGATTTGATTCGGCTTCTTCTTTCCAATCCTCGCCCGTCTAGGGATGAGATTGGTAGGTCTGATGGTGGCTTCCTTCGAGGCAGTCCCTTTTGCCCAGTTTAACATGGGGACGCTTCAGCTCCATCTTCTAGCGACTTGGGACAAGTGTCCGCTGTCATTGGATCAGTCTTGTCTGCTGTCTCCCCGGGCTCAGCAGTCCCTTCAGTGGTGGCTAGTGTCAAGCAATCTGTTGAAGGGCAGATCCTTTCTGACCCCTTGTTGGGAAACGGTCACCACGGACGCCAGCCTGTCGGGCTGGGGGGGCTTCTGGAGGGAACATCAGTTTCAGGGGTTATGGGGGCCTCGGGAGACTCATACCCCTATCAACATTTTGGAGCTACGGACCATTTGGTTGGTTCTGTCTCGCTTGACTCTTCTATTGCAGGGATTGCCAGTTCAAGTCTGATCGGACAATCGGACGGCGGTCGCTTACATCAATCGCCAAGGAGGGACTCGCAGCAGGAGTGCCCTCAGGGAGGTATCTCTGATCCTTGTTTGGGCAGAGAGCAATGTCCCATGCATCTCAGCCATTTACATCCCGGGGAGTGGAGAACACGAAGGCGGATTTCCTGAGCAGGAGATCCTCTCGCCGAGGAGAATGGTCTCTAAGTTCCAAGGTATTCCAGTCCCTTTGTCACAAGTGGGGGACTCCGGTGGATCTTTTTGCCTCTTGTCACAATCACAAGCTTCCTGCCTTTGTGTCTCTGTCTCAGGATCCTATGTCCCTGGCTTGGAGGGAACTAGGGTTTCTGTACCTGTCCCCCCCCCCCCCCCCCCTTCTCCGTGGTGGGCAAGGTGGTGCGGTGCGCAAGCTAACTCTAGAAGGGGCACCAGCAATTCTGGTGGCTCCAAGGTGGCCAAGACAAGTGTGGTTCACAGACGTCGTGCGGCTGGCAGTAGATCAGTTTTATCTGCCTCTTCTTCCGGATCTTATCACCCAGGGTCAGCTACGCTACCCCAATTTACCAACGCTGGCTTTGACGGCGTGGCTGCTGAAACCTCCATCTTAAAGGAGGAAGGTCTTTCTGACGCAGTGGTTCAGACACTTGTTAGAGATAGGAAGAGATCTTCCTCTAACGTCTACTATAGGACTTGGAGGTCTTATATTAACTGGTGCGAGGCTAGGGCCTTGCCTTGCAGGGTGTTTTCTATTCCCAGAATTCTGTAGTTTCTTCAACATGGTCTGGACTCGGGGTTCCAGCTTAGTACTTTGAAAGGGCAGGTTTCTGCCCTAGCGGTTTTCTTTCAAAGGTCTTTTGCCCTTCATCCCCTGGTTAAGACTTTTTTCCAGGGGGTTACTCATGTGCGGCCTCCTAGAAAGCCCTTGCTGCCGGTTTGGGATTTAAACTTGGTTCTGTCGGCTCTCCAGGGGCCTCCTTTTGAGCCGGTGCATGATATTGCTCTTTCTCTGCTCACTCAGAAAGTTGCCTTTTTGGTGGCTATTTCCTCTGTTCGGCGTGTCTGAGTTGGCGGCTCTGTCTATTCAGGCTCCTTACTTTGAGAGGCACCCGGACAAGGTAGTTTTCCGCTTTAAGCCGGATTTCCTTCCTAAGGTGGTTTCGGCCTTCCACCTCAATCAGGATGTAGTTCTCCCTTCCTTGTGTCCTAAGCCTAGTAATGACAAGGAGAGGACCTTACATTCTTTGGATGTGGTTCGATGTGTGAAATATTATTTGGTGGCTACTTCTCCTTTTCGTAAGACTGACGCCTTTTTCGTGGTGCCCTCCGGGCCCAGGAAAGGTCTGGCGCCCGCTAAGTCCTCCATTAGTAAATGGATTCGACAGGCCATTGTTGGGGCCTATTCTGCCAAGGGGAAGGTTCCCCCTTTTCGTGTTACTGCTCATTCTACTCCTGCTGTTGGAGCGTCTTGGGCTTTTCAGCACCAGGCTTCTGTTTGAGCAAGTTTGTAAGGCTGCTACTTGGTCTTCTTTTTATACTTTTTCCAAGTTTTATAAGGTTGGTGTGCGGGCCTCAGCGGATGCTGTTTTTTGGCCGCAAAGTTCTGCAAGCTGCAGTAGTTTGTTTGCATTATTACCTTTTTGGGATCCCCGCCCATTATGGGCACTGCTATTGGATGTCCCAAGTGTCATGAATATTCAGAAGCAGGGAATAATACCATTTTGTGATTACTCACCTGTAAAATGGTTATTACAAGTATGTCACACACCCCGCTTCATCCCGCCCTTTTTTGGTTTTCTGGGATCCTTTATATCGTGAACCTTTTTCTTTGCTGTTTACATTTGGCTCTTCCTGGTCCCTTTACTGCTGTCTTATACTGGGGAATGGTGGGAGGTCCCAGGTATTTATGGGCCAGGAGGGGTTCCTTTTCTTCATGTCATCTCTGCAAGATCGCCCTCTACTGGACAGTTACCCAAGTGTCATGAATATTTGGAAGCGGGGTGTGTGACATACTTGTAATAACCATTTTACAGGTGAGTAAAACACAAAATGGTAATTTTATTTTTTATGCTTCTCAGTGAGTGCTTTAGGAGACCTGACGAGGCTCAGAAGGATAAGCGAACCCATTCAACTCGGTAGTGTTTCTATCTCTGGTACCAGCCATGGTTGGAGCCCCAAATCTATATTCCCTCCTATATTTTAGTTGCTGAGCATCGGTTGTTAATGGATGTTTGTTATATTTTATTTTGAATCTGGTAAGTGAAATAATGGGAGAAGGGGCATAATTTCCCCTTGGTATTTTTTACAGTATCGTGCTATGTTGGTTTTATTTTTTCTTTCTGGGAACGACGAGTCAATGTTTTCAAAACCGTTTGAAGGACTAGAGGTGGATCTGCTGTTTTTGACATTAAAGAGGAGCTAAATTAAGTTTCAGTCCCCAAAACACTAAATAATGCGAATGTATAGGTGGAGGAAGTAAGCCGCTAAGAGGAAATTTCTTTGGGAAGTTATGTATCCGTCATTTGTGCTGAAGAGTTTGATTGAAGGAATCTGGTTGGTGCAATTTGTTTCTTTTGGTGATCGGCTGTAGCACATATTTGTATAGAAGATTCGTCACAGTTGGGCGATTAAAGAAGGAGAATATTTTATGAACTTACTTATATTATAGAAAATTTCCCGCCGAGTGGTTTGGTTTTGATCTCATTTGGATCTAGTGTTTTGTACTCTTGAGTGACACAGGTGCGTTGGACTTCTGCATTGGTTTATTTTATACGTTTAGAAGATTGCTTAATAATGTTTATAATATACGTTTACAAGATTTGCTTAATAATGTTCGAGTAATTGATGTAATTTTCGAGTGTGGTTTTAGCTAAGATATCTTTCATCAAAGTTTTTAATTCTATTTTAGTTGCGCTGATTGGGTGGTTGTGCTGTTCTGCGCGCGCCATCCCTACAATGATACCGGACTGTAGAGGCGGGTCGATTCTGTAACGATTTTGTTCCCTCTAATTGGAGCGATCTTGTTAGCGGCGCAGAACGGGCGGCGGTAATGAGGTGTTTCTAGTTCATTAGCTCGGGGTAAAGGCTTGGAACATGGAGGTGACGCAGCACGCCTCCGGACCTTTGCATGGCTCTAACCAAAGAAAAAAGGAATATTATGAGAAAAACCTTGCGCATGAAATCTCACGCACCCGCCTTAATCGCCCTGGACACGTGCAAAGGAAAGGTTGGTTATGAGCCAGGCTTCGGGTTTGAGCAGCCCATCATTTTTTCCCCCTACTCATGTAATCCGCTTATCTTCAGGTTTTGTTCCATGTCCCCGTGTCAACCTGGGAAAGTCAAATTCACTGGTTTCGTTTCACTTTTAAAGTATATTGCATGTGCAATATACTGCTGTAGGTTCCCCCTTAAACTGGACCTTCACCCTGAATAAGAGCCTATCTTATATGTTTCCCTCCTGTACATACAGATTGCCCACATTAATCCGGACCTTCACCCTGAATAAGAGCCTATCTTGTATTTTTTTTCCCCCTGTACATACAGATTGCCCACATTAATCCGGACCCTCACCCTGAATAAGAGCCTATCTTGTATTTTTCCCCCCTGTACATACAGATTGCCCACATTTATCGGGACCCTCACCCTGAATAAGAGCCTATCTTATATGCCCCCCCTGTACATACAGATTGCTCACATTAATCCAAACCTTCTCCCTAAATAAGAGCCTATCTTATATCTTATATGCCCCCCCTGTACATACAGATTGCTCACATTAATCCAAACTTTCTCCCTAAATAAGAGCCTATCTTGTATGATTCCCCGGGAATCAATAAGAATCTGGGGCCAATCGATTTCATCCCCCCGGGGCATCCGGTTGTGTGAAACCCCCCCAGGTCGCCACATACACTTACCATGTTTCTTGGTCAAACGGCGCATGCGATAGTCGCATCCCCGCTATCCCTCTAGCAGGGCCCGTGTCAGGCGTTTGTGAATGGGCACGGTCCCTGTTAGATGGTGGGGGGAATACGGCCGTCGGCGCGCTTGGAGCCACTGACCTTAGACGATGTGACGTCAGCGGCTTTGAGCGCGCTGATTGGACGAGCAGCCGCACATGGAACATAGGACCAGGAAGGGGTGAGTTGGGCTCGGCGATCTGGGGGGTTTCACGCAGCGGGGCATCCCCGATCGGGGGAAAGGACCAAAACCCAGGATAGTCAAAATCCTAGGTTTTGGTCCACTTTAAATGATGTTAAAGGTCCAGTTTAAACTTCTTTCACAGCCCAGTGAAAAGCTGATTAAACCTTACCCAGCGCGTTGCCGCACAAGTTGTACGCAGCAATGCCGTTGGATCATTTTTGTTTTGCCAGGAGATCAGCTTTAAGAGTCCAGCGGAGGTCTCCTTTAATAGTCTGCATTGGGACATCCTGTGTTCTACCGTGTCATCACAGAGAACCTGCGCTGAGCTCAGAAACGAGCCCATAATTGGGTCAAGACAGGAGCCTGGCAACCTGCTAACCTAGAGCTATTCCAGCTCTCCCGCAGGGCCGGGGGGGAGCGGCTCTAATTAGGAAGCTTCCCGTGGAGAGCGAGCCGTCACAAGAAGCCTGTTTGGGATGGAGAAGCCCGGTCGGGATGCCATTGTTTGATCTGCTTTACCGATTCAGGCTAACGAGTGGCGTTTTACTGATTTTTTTTGTTGTTTGTTTTTTTTTTACCGTTGTTTTAACCAATTTTTAGTTTTTTTTTTTTACTGATATTTTAACCAATCTTTAGTTGTTTTTTTTTACCGATGTTTTAACCAATTTTTAGTATTTTTTTACTGATATTTTAACCAATTTTTTAGTTTTTTTTACTGATATTTTAACCAATCTTTAGTTGTTTTTTTTTACCGATGTTTTAACCAATTTTTAGTAATTTTTTACTGATATTTTAACCAATTTTTAGTTTTTTTTATTTATTTTTTTTACCGATGTTTTAACCAATTTTTAGTATTTTTTACCGTCATTTTAACCAATAGTTTTTTGTTTTTTTTTTTACTGATATTTTAACCAATCTTTAGTTTTTTGTTTTACCGATGTTTTAACCAATTTTTAGTATTTTTTTACTGATATTTTAACCAATCTTTAGTTGTTTTTTTTTACCGATGTTTTAACCAATTTTTAGTATTTTTTTACCAATGTTTTAACCAATTTTTAGTATTTTTTTACCGTTTTAACCAATTTTTAGTTTTTTTTCACTGATGTTTTAACAATTAGTATTTTTTTCTTTACTGATGTCTTAACAATTTTTAGTATTCTTTACTGACGTTTTAACACTTTTTTAAAGTTTTACTGATTCAGGCTAACAGCTGATGTGGGACTTTTTTAATTGACCAAAATATTTTTTTATTTCAAGGAGAACTATCCTGAAATGAACAAAATAAATATTATAGACATCCTATTGCTGTGCAGATGAAGATGCCTTCCCTTTAACTGTACATTTTTACCATAGTTGAGCTTGTTAGTGGACCAAAACCTAGGATTTCGACTATCCTGGGTTTTGGTCTTTTTCCCCTGGGGCAACCTGGTCGGGGTGTGAAACCCCCCCCCAGATTACTGAAGCCAATTCACCTCTTCCCGGTCCTACGGCACATGCGCGGCTGCTCGTCCAATCAGTGCGTTAAGGATGCTAAAAAAAAAAATGCGACAGCCTCTGTAAATAACATTGATTCCTATGGGTTCACCACTAAAACGCAGCGAATGCAAAAGTATTCTCAAGCATTTGCTGAGCCAAACTGAAGGAGAAGTAAATCCAAAAAACATGGCGGAACAGGCAAAATGTCACTTGGTAAATGCGTAAACATGGTGGATGCCAGCGAATCCTTTCGTAAACTATCCCCTTAATTTAAAAAACTGCACATGGTCCCTACTGTTGAGCTTGTCAGGGGCCCAGTTGGCCCTTTTTAATATTTAATGGTTCCCTAGGATATCAGAAGCTGAAAGGTGGTGCTTCCAAGACTGATGGTTTGGGTCTTCATTTGTAGGCTGAACATAACCTGCTTAGGTTTGATTGTTTTGTAAGCAAGGTAGGGCCCCCTGCTGATGTCGGGTAGGGCCCCCTGCTGGTGTCGGGTAGGGCCCCTTGCTGGGATATGGTAGGGCCCCCTGCTGGTGTCGGGTAGGGCCCCTTGCTGGGATATGGTAGGGCCCCCCTTGCTGGCGTCGGGGTAAGGCCCCCTGCTGGTGTCGGGTAGGGCCCCCCTTGCTGACGTCGGGGTAGGGCCCTCTGCTGGGGTTGGGTAGGGCCCCCTGCTGGCTTCGAATAGGGCCCCCTTCTGGGGTTGGGTAGGGCCCCCTGCTGGCTTAGAGTAGGGCCCCCTGCTGGCTTCGAGTCGGGCCCCCTTCTGGGGTTGGGTAGGGCCCCCTGCTGGCGTCGGGGTAGGGCCCCCCTTGCTGGCGTCGGGGTAGGGTCCCCCTTGCTGGCGTCGGGGTAGGGCCCCCCTTGCTGGCGTCGGGGTAGGGCCTCCTTGCTGGCATCGGGGTAGGGCCCCCTTGCTGGCGTCGGGGGTAGGGCCCCCTTGCTGGCGTCGGGGGTAGGGCCCCCTTGCTGGCGTCGGGGGTAGGGCCCCCTTGCTGGCGTCGGGGGTAGGGCCCCCTTGCTGGCGTCGGGGGTAGGGCCCCCTTGCTGGCGTCGGGGGGTAGGGCCCCCTTGCTGGCGTCGGGGGTAGGGCCCCCTTGCTGGCGTCGGGGGTAGGGCCCCCTTGCTGGCGTCGGGGGTAGGGCCCCCTTGCTGGCGTCGGGGGTAGGGCCCCCTTGCTGGCGTCGGGGGTAGGGCCCCCTGGCTGGCGTCGGGGGTAGGGCCCCCTGGCTGGCGTCGGGGGTAGGGCCCCCTGGCTGGCGTCGGGGGTAGGGCCCCCTGGCTGGCGTCGGGGTAGGGCCCCCTGGCTGGCGTCGGGGTAGGGCCCCCTTGCTGGCGTCGGGGTAGGTCCCTCTGCTGGCTTTGAGTAGGGCCCCCTGCTGGGGTTGGGTAGGGCCCCCTGCTGGCGTCGGGGTAGGGCCCCCTTGCTGGCGTCGGGGTAGGGCCCCCTTTGCTGGCGTCGGGGTAGGGCCCCCTTTGCTGGCGTCGGGGTAGGGCCCCCTTTGCTGGCGTCGGGGTAGGGCCCCCTTTGCTGGCGTCGGGGTAGGGCCCCCCTTGCTGGCGTCGGGGTAGGGCCCCCCTTGCTGGCGTCGGGGTAGGGCCCCCCTTGCTGGCGTCGGGGTAGGGCCCCCCTTGCTGGCGTCGGGGTAGGGCCCCCCTTGCTGGCGTCGGGGTAGGGCCCCCTTTGCTGGCGTCGGGGTAGGGCCCCCTTTGCTGGCGTCGGGGTAGGGCCCCCTTTGCTGGCGTCGGGGTAGGGCCCCCCTTGCTGGCGTCGGGGTAGGGCCCCCCTTGCTGGCGTCGGGGTAGGGCCCCCTGCTGGGGTTGGGTAGGGCCCCCTGCTGGCTTTGAGTAGGGTCCCCCTTGCTGGCGTTGGGGTAGGGCCCCCCTTGCTGGCGTCGGGGTAGGGCCCCCCTTGCTGGCGTCGGGGTAGGGCCCCCCTTGCTGGCATCGGGGTAGAGCCCCCCTTGCTGGCGTCGGGGAAGGGCCCCCTGCTGGGGTTGGGTAGGCACCTACTGAAGCCAGGTGGGCCCATTATGTTTTAGGCATGATTGGATCCCTACCTCCCTGTTATTAAAAAGATGAAAGCCTGTGACCCCCAACACTACATGAGAGGCCTCCGGGCTGCACAGTGGAGCATGTTGGAGGCCCAGTTGGAACACTGGCAATCTATTGAAGGCCGACCTATCTAAATAAGGTCTCTGTATCTGCCAAGGACCTCACTAGCGACCTCTGGTGAGACATTATGGTGACCTCCTCTGGTGAGACATTATGGTGACCTCCTCTGGTGATACATTATGGTGACCTCCTCTGGTGAGACATTATGGTGACCTCCTCTGGTGATACATTATGGTGACCTCCTCGGGTGATACATTATGGTGACCTCCTGGGGTGATACATTATGGTGACCCCTCGGCTCATCCATTATGGTGACCTCCTCGGGTGATACATTATGGTGACCTCCTCGGGTGATACATTATGGTGACCTCCTGGGGTGATACATTATGGTGACCTCCTGGGGTGATACATTATGGTGACCTCCTGGGGTGATACATTATGGTGACCTCCTGGGGTGATACATTATGGTGACCTCCTCGGGTGATACATTATGGTGACCTCCTCGGGTGATACATTATGGTGACCTCCTCGGGTGATACATTATGGTGACCTCCTGGGGTGATACATTATGGTGACCTCCTCGGGTGATACATTATGGTGACCTCCTCGGGTGATACATTATGGTGACCTCCTCGGGTGATACATTATGGTGACCTCCTTGGGGGTGATACATTATGGTGACCTCCTCGGGTGATACATTATGGTGACCTCCTCGGGTGATACATTATGGTGACCTCCTCGGGTGAGACATTATGGTGACCTCCTCGGGTGAGACATTATGGTGACCTCCTCGGGTGAGACATTATGGTGACCTCCTCTGGTGAGACATTATGGTGACCTCCTCGGGTGATACATTATGGTGACCTCCTCGGGTGATACATTATGGTGACCTCCTCTGGTGATACATTATGGTGACCTCCTCTGGTGAGACATTATGGTGACCTCCTCGGGTGAGACATTATGGTGACCTCCTGGGGTGATACATTATGGTGACCCCTCGGCTCATCCATTATGGTGACCTCCTCTGGTGATACATTATGGTGACCTCCTCGGGTGATACATTATGGTGACCTCCTGGGGTGATACATTATGGTGACCCCTCGGCTCATCCATTATGGTGACCTCCTCTGGTGAGACATTATGGTGACCTCCTCGGGTGATCCATTATGGTGACCTCCTCTGGTGAGACATTATGGTGACCTCCTCGGGTGATCCATTATGGTGACCTCCTCTGGTGAGACATTATGGTGACCTCCTCGGGTGATCCATTATGGTGACCTCCTCGGGTGATCCATTAGGGTGACCTCCTCGGGTGATACTTATGGTGTCCTCCTCGGGTGATACTTATGGTGTCCTCCTCGGGTGATAAATTATGGTGACCTCCTCGGGTGATACATTGGGGCAATTTCCTCGGCTCATCCATTGGGGCGATTTCCTCGGCTGATACATTGTAACTTTGTGTCTCTTTGTTTCAGTGCATCAATTCCCTCAGCTGATACATTGGGGGGCGGGTCCTCGAGTGATACATTGGGGCAATTTCCTCGGCTCATCCATTGGGGGCGGTTCCCTCGAGTGATACATTGTAACTTTGTGTCTCTTTGTTTCAGTGCATCAATTCCCTCGGCTGATACATTGGGGCGATTTCCTTGGCTCATCCATTGGGGGCGGTTCCCTCGAGTGATACATTGTAACTTTGTGTCTCTTTGTTGCAGTACATAGAGGCGGTGAGCAACAAGCAGAGCGAGCTGGAGAACTTTGTATCGGACGGGTTTAAGACGGCTCTGACCGAGGAGCGGAGGAGATACTGCTTCCTGGTGGAGAAACAATGCGCCGTGGCCAAGAACTCCATAGCCTATCACAGCAAGGTGAGCACAGCGCCGCCACCCAGAGGCCACATGGAGAACTGCCTGCTCCATCACTGCTGCATTTTACACCTTTAAAGCTGGATGAAACCTGACATTTTCACCATCCCAGGCACCCTCAACCAGGGGCATCCCGATTTGGAGTGTGAACCCCCCAGATCGCCCATAAACGTGTACCTATCACTGCTGCCATGGCACATGCGTGGGCTCTCGTCCAATCAGCACTGCATGCTGTGTTTATTAAAGTCGACCAAAACCCACTGCGATATGATTCCCGGGCCAATCGTTTCCGTCCCTCCGGGGCATCCAAAATCGGGATTCCCCGCTGTGTGAAACCCCCCAGATCGCCCCATACACTTACCTTCTTATCCAGTCCAATGGTGCATGTGCGAGCTGGGCGGCATCCCGCTATCCCTCTAGCAGGGCGCGTGCCAGGCATTTGTGTTAGAGGGAAGCGGAGGATGCAGCCACTAGCGTGCTTGGAGCTCGCTGATTGGACGACCGGGAAGCGAGGCATCCCCGGGGGAAAGGACGAAGATATTTGGGGCAAAGGTTAGTCTTAGGGGTATCCCCAATTCTCCGATGTGCTGACACCAGGAGACTTTGGGACCTTGCTAACCTTGAAATGGGAGTATTTAGTAGGGCAATTGTAATAAGCTAAACCAGCATATTATTTTGCATAAAACTATTTATTTGATAAAGGTAAAGTTGCCAAAAGAACGAAGGTAACCTATAATTTTCACATCCTGCGGTCACTTATAAACCATGTTTACACCATGCAGAGCCTCATACTACTCCGCCGAAGTGGACCAAAACCCAGGATAGTCAAAATCCTGGGTGTTGGTCCACTTTAAGGTGGACCAACACCCAGGGGTGATCGGCCGGGAATCTATAAGATTTCCTCGGCTCATCCATCGGGGCGATTTCCTCGGCTGATACATTGTTACTTTGTGTCTCTTTGTTTATATCTATACGATTCCTGGGCCCATCAGATCCCTCCCCGCGGGGCATCCGAAATCGGGATGCCCCGCTGTGTGAAACCCCCCCAGGACGCCCAGAAACCTTACCTTATCCCCGTTCCAACGGCACATGCGCGTGCCACGGCTGCATCTCGCGCTTTCTTCTAGCAGGGCGCGCACCCGCGCCGGCCATTCACAAACAGGGCGCGCTCCCTGTTAGAAGGAAGTGCGAGACGCGGCCTCCAGCGCTCAGAGCCGCTGTGGTTTTCCGTCGCTTGCTGTGCATACCACAGCGGCTCTGAGCGCTTTGATTGGACGAGCGCTCGCGTAGGAGCGGGGTGAGGCGAGTTATTTAGTGCGATCGGGTGGGTTTCCGCGGTGCCGCACGAAAGTGAACCAAAACCCAGGATAGTGAAAATCCTGGGTGTTGGTCCACTTTTTAAACTACCCTTTGAGCGTCTGGAAAAGTAAGTGCACCTAACTAACTAGTATAGGTCTATATATTTTTGTATGTTATGAGATAACATTTTCCAAGATACAACCTAATAAATGCAATTGTTTCTCACTAAGGATAAAGTGCACTGAGGAAGCTTTAATTTAGCGAAAGGTCTGCACAGATATTAGGGTTGATTCCGAGCCCTTTTCTCACCTTTTTCTTTTAAGTGAATATTTCCATTCTCGTCTGATTCAGCAAAGCCTTTTTTCTGCGAGAACTTTAGTGTGAAATGTTTTCATTTTTGCATGATTTTTCGTTTGGTAGCGAGACCTCCATAAAAAATGATGAGGAAGGGGCTCGGAATCGACACTATTGTCCTTCCATGACTGCTCGCACCGAAACTTGAAAGCGTAACAGGTCTTGCTACAAACTACGAGTAACGAGTAACCTGTGGGCCGAGGGTTTCTTATGGCCGAATACCGCGGGAGAGCCCGGCACGGGACAGTGATAGAAACCAGGAATTACTACTGCTTGGCCCAGCACCACCGTGCCGCTGCCTGGCATGACACGAGCAACCTATGGGCTCTATATCACAACAACGGGGATTCCCACAATAGGGACCAGGTGGATAATCTTCCCACAAAGTGGCGTAACAGGCTTTTGAGGCTGGTACATCATCAATTCTCTTCGGGGCATCTATGGAATATGTATAATTGGAATGGCATATGGTGTGACATTAACCACAAGGGCATTGAGAAAGCCAAACTAGGCGAAACGTGGCACATGTCTGCCCATAGAAGAATTTACTGAAGTGTAAATGCAGAAAAGCCCACTAAGGAGTAATGATATAAAGATGGTACAACAGTAATACATATGACTATAGCAATGTATATGTAGCGTTATTTTCACAGCGCCCACTAGTAGTCGCTGTGCCTGGCCGTTGTTCGGCTGTTGAGAGCGACTCAGTCGGTGTGCGGTAATGTTGAATACGGGGTTAGGAGTCGCTGTTTGACAGGTTCCACGCTGTATGGGAGCGCATGACAGCGAACTGCCATAGCGAACGGCTCCCAGCATATTCATTAACAAATCACGCTCCAAAAATTCTCGCGCTGTGAAATGCTTGTTTAAACCCCAGAGCGCTGGCGGCGATGGGTTGAAAGTAGTTTTTTAACCCCCAAACAACCATATTTTTGGAAAAAAAAAAAAAAGTTTTTCAAAACATTTTGTAATATGAATACATTAATATCAGACCTGTAATATCAATTCTGCACACTTTTTTTTTTTTTTACCTTAAAAAAAAAATCGAACATGGCAGAAGTGGTCACAGAATTTTTGACATTTAAAAAAAAAAAAAAAAAATAACAATTAATTAAGAATATTTAAAGATTGTTCCATTGAAATGCATTGGAGAGCGCCAGGTAGCGAGAGGTCATACCTGTCGCTGTTCAAGGTCGGACGCTGGCGCTGTGGGGTGAGGCTGGAATAATGATGAATGAGTCGCTATCTGGCGCTCTGTCAGTCGCTAAGCAGGATCGGCTTGATAAATGTGTGATTGCGGAGGGGAGCCGGCGTTCTCGTGGCGGGGCCCGTCATTACCGGCCGCTCACCATTCGCTACCTGGCGCTATCCCTTGTTAAATAAGGGCCTAAGTGTTAGGGGTTGATTCTGTGGTCGCTACCAGGGCTAACTTTTGTGGTCCATAAGAAAAAGTTGCTACAAACTGTCCTAAGTTACGCTCCCGAGAAATCACTGTAATATATGTGAAAAAAACAAAAACAAATGTGTTTGTATTGTATTATATGTTTTTTGGCAACTTTACTGTTTATCAAATAAATAATTTTATGAAAATAATTTAATTTTATATATTACCCTTATTACAATTGCCCTACTAAATACTCCCATTTCAAGGTTAGCAAGGTCCCAAAGTCTCCTGGTGTCGGCACATCAGAGAATTGGGGATACCCCTAAGACTAACCTTTCCCTCAAATATAGTCGTTGTTCAGGGAGTAGGGGCACAAGTCACAAGGGAGTCAAAGGTTTCTTTTCAGATGGAGGAACATAACTACCCCCCCCCCCCCCAAGCAGAAAGGACGAAGAACCAGGATACTCAAAATCCTGGGTTTAGGTCCACTTTAATGATCGACATACGCCTCTGCTTAGACCCAGAGCCCAGCACAACCATAGTGAGCGCTGGTAGCTGCATCCCCAGGTTACCTTTGGATGAGGTACAGGAGCGTGTCTCAGCCCTGAGATGCTGGGGATGCAGCTGCGATTGGCCGTGGGAGCCAGGGCAAAGGTGAGTCTTGTAGTGACCGGGAGTTGTTTCACACAGAGGGGCCATCCCTATTCTGGATGCACCTTGGAAAGGCCAGCTGCCGGTCCTGGAATCCTTTACATGGCAGGGCTGGCTACAGTAAGGTTTTGTTCCTCTTTAAAATGATTGCCTTATCCCAGGGATGCCGGGGATGTGGTTTACATCGCCATGGAAACCAGGACGACGATTGAGTTTTGCGGCAACCTGGGGTCTGTTCACATAGTGGGGCATCCCGATTTAGGACATTCTATGGGAAAGCCAGCGGCCGGCCCTGCTTTTAGATCCCAGAGCCAGATGCACAATGGTTTTGTTCCCCTCTAAAATGACCGCCTCAGCCCAGGGATGCTGGGGATGCTTACATCGCCATGGAAACCAGGGCGATGATGAGTTTTGTGGCAACCCGGGGTCTGTTCACATAGTGGGGCATCCCGATTTAGGACATTCTATGGGAAAGCCAGCGGCCGGCCCTGCTTTTAGATTCCAGAGCCAGATGCACAATGGTTTTGTTCCACTTTAAAATGACCGTCTCAGCCCAGGGATGCTGGGGATGCCTACATCGCCATGGAAACCAGGATGATGAGTTTTGCGGCAACCCGGGGGCTGTTCACATAGTGGGGATATTTTGGGGGGAGGGAAGCCAGTGGCCGGCCCTGTTTTTAGATTCCAGGGTTGGCCGGACAAGGTTTTGTTGCACTATAAGATGACCGCCTCAGCCCAGGGATGCTGGGGATGCTTAAAGGAGCACTATCACGAAATTGTGTAATATTAAAAACCCATATAAACACGTCGGCTAATGAGAGGAGGGGTCACTTATACACCCGAACTGAATAAAACTCCCGCCAAGCTTGTGGTTTTCTTCCTCTGGTAGGAATGAAATCCAAGGGTGACAGGTTTAGTGCATCAGGGGTGGTAGAACCTGTCACCCGATTTCCTCTTCCTTCCATTAATAAGAATAAAAAAACAAGCCTGGCTGGATATTTCCTGATGCCGGGTGTATAAGTGACCCCTCCTCCCGTCATCCAGCAGATTTATATGGATTTTTATTATTGGCCCATTTTTTTCACGATAGTGCTCCTTTAAATCGCAGTGGAAACCAGGATGAAGGTTAGTTTTTGCGGCAGGAGCTGTTCACATAGTGGGGCATCCCGATTTTGGATATCTTGAGGGGGGGGGTGAGCCAGCGGCCGGCCCTGCTTTCAGATTCCAGGGCCGGCCGCACAAGGTTTTGTTTCACTTTAAAATGACGGCCTTAACCCAGAGATGCTGAGGATGCTTATATCGCCATGGAAACCAAGATGAAGGTGAGTTTTGTGGCAACCCAGGGGCTGTTTACATAGTGGGGCATCCCGATTTAGGATATCCTGCGGGGAAAACCAGCAGCCGGCCCTGCTTTTAGATTCCAGGGCCGGCCGCACAAGGTTTTGTTCCACTTTAAAATGACCGTCTCAGCCCAGGGATGCTTACATCGCCATGGAAACCAGGATGATGGTGAGTTTTTGTGGCAACCCCGGGGAGCTGTTCACATAGTGGGGCATCCCGATTTAGGATATCCTGGGGGGGAAAGACCAGCAGCCGGCCCTGCTTTCAGATTCCAGGGCCGGCCGCACAAGGTTTTGTTCCACTTTAAAATGACCGGCTCATCCCAGGGATGCTGCTGAGGTTAACATAGGCGTGGAAACCATGAGGAATGTGAGTTTTGTGGCTGTTCACATAGTGGGGCATCCCGAATTAGGATATCCTGGGGGAAAGCCAGCTGCCGGCCCTGCATTTTTTTTTTTTAGATTCCAGGGCCGGCCGCACGAGGCTTTGTACCACTTTAAAATGACCGCCTCAGCCCAGGGCTGCTTACATCGCCATGGAAACCAGGACGAAGATGAGTATTTGACGTAACCCAGGGGCTATTCACATAGTGGGGCATCCCGATTTAGGATATCCTGGGGGGAAATCCAGGGGCTGGTCCTGCTTATAAATTCCAGGGCCGACCGCACAAGACTTTGTACCACTTTAAAATGACAGCCTCAGCCCAGGGATGCTTACATCGCCATGGAAACCAGGATGATGGTGAGTTTTTGCAGCATCCCGGGAGCGGGACATCCGGATTCAGGATATCCTGCGGGGGGAAAGCCAGCTGCCGGCCCTGCTTTTAGATTCCAGGGCTGGCCGCCATTAAGTAAGAAAAAAAAAAAATCTCCCAACCATGACGATGTGTAAATCTCGGTTGCCATGGCAACCGATGCAAGGGGCTCCATTCACTTGTTGCATCGGATTTTAAAATGTCGCAGCGGCCGCCCCCCCCCCCCCCCCCGAGCGTTGCCCGTGCAGGGTGCAGTTTGGTGCATGATTCCCGGGACTCCCCACCCGTCCCCTCCGGGAAAAAGGACCGGCAGTGGGGGTGCGGCGCGGCACTCGCCAGCGCTTCGAAAATGAAAAGCCGTGTTCCCGACTCCCACTCACCCGCAGCCCACATGATTCTTACTCAGCGACATGCAGCCGCAGCATCGGGAGGGGGGGGGGGGGTGCCCGGCCTGCTGCGCCGCTGCCACCTGCTGGACGCGCATGGCATTTTAGCTTATGTTCTGTCGGAACATTTGGGGCGACGCAAGGGTCTCGCCCTAATTTCTGCGCAATTTTTTACTGCAGCGTACACATTAAAGAGGAACAAAACCCTGGGCGGCCGACCCTGGAATCCAAAAGCTTTTCCCCTCTGGATATCCTAATTCGAGATGCCCCACTATGTAAACAGCCCCCCGGGGTTGCCACAAAACTCATCTTGGTCTTGGTTTCCATGGCGATATAAGCATCCCTGGGCTGAGGTGGTCATTTTAAAGTGGAACAAAACCTTGTGCGGCCAGCCCTGGAATCTAAAAGCAGGGCTGGCACCCCAGGATATTCTAAATCGGGATGCCCCACTATGTGAACAGCCCCCCGGGTGGCCGCAAAACTCATCTTCGTCTTGGTTTCCATGGCGATATAAGCATCCTCAGCATCCCTGGGCTGAGGCGGGCATTTTAAAGTGGAACAAAATCTTGTGCGGCCGGCCCTTGATTCTAAAAGCAGGGCTGGCCCTCCAGGATATCCTAAATCGGGATGCCCCACTATATGAACAGCCCCTGGGGTTGCCGCAAAACTCACCTTCGTCTTGGTTTCCATGGTGATATAAGCATCCTTGGGCTGAGGTGGTCATTTTAAACTGTAACAAAACCTTGTGCGGCCGGCCCTGGAATCTCAAAGCAGGGCCGGCCGCTGGCTCTACCCCCAGGATATTCTAAAACTGGATGCCCCACTATGTGAACAGCCCTCGGGAGTTGCCGCAAAACTCACCTTTTGTCTTGGTTTCCATGACGATATAAGCATCCTCAGCATCCCTGGGCTGAGGCGGCATTTTAAAGTGGAACAAAACCTTGTGTGGCCAGCCCTAGAATCTAAAAGCAGGGTCGGCCGCTGGCTTCCTCCCAGGATATCCTAAATTGGGATGCCCCACTATGTGAACAGCCCCCAAGGTTGCCGCAAAACTCACCTTCGTCTTGGTTTCCATGGTGATATAAGCATCCCTAGGGTGAGGCGGTCATTTTAAAGTGGAACAAAAACTTGTGCGGCCAGTCCTGGAATCTAAAAGCAGGGCCGGCCGCTGGCTTTCCCTTCAGGATATCCTAAATCGGGATGCCCCACCA
Organism: Gastrophryne carolinensis; assembly: GCA_027917425.1. NCBI lineage: Eukaryota > Metazoa > Chordata > Amphibia > Anura > Microhylidae > Gastrophryne > Gastrophryne carolinensis. Next base: position 194,004,332 of record CM051243.1, read on the forward strand.
TGTGAACAGCCCCCAGGGTTGCCACTAAACTCGCCTTCATCTTGGTCTCCATGGCGATATAAGCATCCTCAGCATCCCTGGGCTGAGGCGGGCATTTTAAAGTGAAACAAAACCTTGTGCGTCTGGCCCTGGAATCTAAAAGCAGGGCTTTCCCTTCAGGATATTCTAAAACAGAGATGCCCCACTATGTGAACAACCCCCGGCGTTGCTGCAAAATCACCTTTGTATTGGTTTCCATGACGATATAAGCATCCTCAGCATCCCTGGGCGGAGGCGGGCATTTTAAAGTGGAACAAAACCTTGTGTGGCCGGCCCTGGATTCTAAAAGCGGGGTTAGCCACTGGCTTTCCCCTACAGGATATCCTAAAATCGGGATGCCCCACTATGTGAACAGCCCCTGGGGTTGCTGCAAAACTCACCTTCGTCTTGGTTTCCATGGCGATATAAGCATCCCTGGGCTGAGGAGGTCATTTTAAACTGTAACAAAACCTTGTGCGGCCGGCCCTGGAATCTCAAAGCAGGGACGGCTGCTGGCTCTACCTCCAGGATATTCTAAATCGGGATGCCCCACTATGTGAACAGCCCTCGGGGTGGCTGCAAAACTCACCTTTGTCTTGGTTTCCATGGCGATATAAGCATCCCTGGGCTGAGGAGGTCATTTTAAAGTGGAACAAAACCTTGTGCGGCCGGCCCTGGAATCTAAAAGCAGGGCTGGCACCCCAGGATATTCTAAATCGGGATGCCCCACTATGTGAACAGCCCCCCGGGTGGCCGCAAAACTCATCTTCGTCTTGGTTTCCATGGCGATATAAGCATCCTCAGCATCCCTGGGATGAGCCGGTAATTTTAAAGTGTAACAGAACCTTGTGAGGCCGGCCCTGGAATCTAGAAGCAGGGCCGGCCACTGGCTTCCCCCCCCAGGATATCCTAAATCGGGATGCCCACTATGTGAACAGCCCCCCGGTGTTGCCGCAAATCTCACCTTCGCCTTGGTTTCCATAGCGATAGAAGCAACCCCAGCACCCCTGGGCTGAGGAGGTCATTTTAAAGTGGTACAAAACCTTGTGTGGCTGGCCGCTGACTTTCCCCCAGGATATTCTAAAATCGCTGTGGGTTTTGGTCCACTTTAAAGCATCCAAGCCTTTTGTACCCCACTTTCTTGGGTTTCGTTCCTCCCTGGTGGGGCATCCTAATTCGGGATGAACTTTATCAGCCCTTTTCTGCACCCCTCCCCCTCCTCCTCAATGAAAGCGCAGCCAAACTTGAAACTCTTTCCTATCGTTAAAGTGGATCAAAACCCAGCACCATCTGCCTAGTAAGCCAATCGATTCTCTCCCCTCTGGGCATCCAGAATCGGGATGCCCCGCCGTGTGAAACCCCCCAGGTCGCCCCATACACTTACCTTGCTTCCCGGTCCAATGACGCATGTGCGGGCCGCGCCCGCATCTCTCCAGCAGGGTCAGGCATTTGTGAATGTTGCTCCCTGTTAGAGGGAAGCTGGGGATGCGGCCGACAGCAAGCTCGAAGCCATTGGCCTTAGACGACGTCGGAGGCTCCGAGCGCGCTGATTGGACGAGCGGCTGCGCATGCGCCGTAGGACTGGGAAGAGGTGAGTTGGCATCGGCGATCTGGGGGGTTTCACACAGCGATCAGGGTGCCCCGGGGGCAAGGACCAAAACCCAGGGTAGTCAAAATTCTGCGTTTTGGTCCACTTTAAAGGGACAGCGCCTAGCCAATACCTCCATACTGCTGCATGCTGTTTTAGATGGTGGTCGTTCATGCTAACTGGTTGGTGCAGCCATTGTGTATCGCATGCTGATTGGTTGGTGCGGCCATTGTGTATTGCATGCTGATTGGTTTGTGCGGCCATTGTGTATCGCATGCTGATTGGTTTGTGCGGCCATTGTGTATTGCATGCTGATTGGTTGGTGCGCCCATTGTGCGGCCATTGTGTATTGCATGCTGATTGGTTGGTGCGCCCATTGTGTATCGCATGCTGATTGGGGGGTTGCAGGCTTTTCTATAGGATATACCTTCTTTCTCTTTCAACCACCCCCTATAAGTTTGTATACCTCTTTATGGGGCATCCCGATTTGGGATGCCCCACTGTGGGAAATCTGTTGCCCGGTGGGCTCGCCTCTCCTCTAAGCCCTTGGTGTTGCAGCCGCATCCCCACCATACCTCTAGCTAGGCGCGCCTTTCTCAGTGGCCACGGCTAGAGGTGAGCGGGGATGCGGCTGCGTGCTCCTTTCAGATTTCTGAATCTGAAGTTCAGTAAGGGGAATCTGGATGGAAGGAGTGACACTGATTGGCTGCGTGGGAATCCCGGGGAATACACACAGCGTAGCATCCCAAATCGGGATGCCCCACCCACCAAAGCCCAAGAAGGTGAATGTCTTGGGTTTTGTTCCCCTTTAAAGTGGACCAAAAGCCTGGATTTTCTCTATCCCTTGAGCATCCCCAGTTTGGGATGCCTCGCTGTGTGAAACACCCCAGGTAGTCCACTGTACTTACCTTTCCCTTGAGCCCACAGCGCATGCACGGCTTTCGTCCAATCGGCTTCTTCGGCCGTGCCTAATTAATGTGCGGCTGGAGAAGCTCAATGGAATCCCAACAGCGGTGCGCGGCATCACTTCCATCCTTCGGCTGTGCCCGCCATTCAGTTGCAGCGTTGGAGCTGCGCACAGCTGTATAGGATGCAGGTGATGCCGATTGTGCATGCGCTGTGGGAAAGTAAGAACAGTGGGAGGAAAGGGGGCTCACAGAGGATTGAATAAGGTTCAGGAGGGAAGTGTTTTTAAAAAGAAACTTAATGATAGAACAAGGGGCCCAACCAGAAGCTAGTCGGGGGAAGATCAGGAGCAATGCTAGAAAATATTATTTTACAGAAAGAGTAGTAGATGCTGGGAACAAACTTCCAGCAGAGGTAGGTGAAAAATCAACAGTCAATGAATTTAAACATGTCTGGGATAAGCCTCCATCTATCCTAAGATAAAGAGACCATACAGTATACACATAAGATACAGAGAACATACAGTATACACATAAGATACAGAGAACATACAGTATACACATAAGATACAGAGAACATACAGTATACACATAAGATACAGAGAACATACAGTATATACATAAGATACAGAGAACATACAGTATATACATAAGATACAGAGAACATACAGTATACACATAAGATACAGAGAACATACAGTATATACATAAGATACAGAGAACATACAGTATATACATAAGATACAGAGAACATACAGTATACACATAAGATACAGAGAACATACAGTATATACATAAGATACAGAGAACATACAGTATACACATAAGATACAGAGAACATACAGTATACACATAAGATACAGAGAACATACAGTATACACATAAGATACAGAGAACATAGTATATACACATAAGATACAGAGAACATACAGTATATACACATAAGATACAGAGAACATACAGTATATACACATAAGATACAGAGCACATACAGTATATACACATAAGATACAGAGCACATACAGTATATACACATAAGATACAGAGAACATACATTATACACATAGGATACAGAGAACATACAGTATATACATAAGATACAGAGAACATACAGTATATACATAAGATACAGAGAACATACAGTATATACATAAGATACAGAGAACATACAGTATATACATAAGATACAGAGAACATACAGTATATACATAAGATACAGAGAACATACAGTATATACATAAGATACAGAGAACATACAGTATATACATAAGATACAGAGAACATACAGTATATACATAAGATACAGAGAACATACAGTATATACATAAGATACAGAGAACATACACTATATACATAAGATGCAGAGAACATACATTATACACATAAGATACAGAGAACATACAGTATATACATAAGATACAGAGAACATACAGTATATACATAAGATACAGAGAGAACATACAGTATATACATAAGATACAGAGAGAACATACAGTATATACATAAGATACAGAGAGAACATACAGTATATACATAAGATACAGAGAACATACAGTATATACATAAGATACAGAGAACATACAGTATATACATAAGATACAGAGAACATACAGTATATACATAAGATACAGAGAACATACAGTATACACATAAGATACAGAGAACATACAGTATATACATAAGATACAGAGAACATACAGTATATACATAAGATACAGAGAACATACAGTATACACATAAGATACAGAGAACATACAGTATACACATAAGATACAGAGAACATACAGTATACACATAAGATACAGAGAACATACAGTATATACACATAAGATACAGAGAACATACAGTATATACACATAAGATACAGAGCACATACAGTATATACACATAAGATACAGAGCACATACAGTATATACACATAAGATACAGAGCACATACAGTATATACACATAAGATACAGAGAACATACATTATACACATAGGATACAGAGAACATACAGTATATACATAAGATACAGAGAACATACAGTATATACATAAGATACAGAGAACATACAGTATATACATAAGATACAGAGAACATACAGTATATACATAAGATACAGAGAACATACAGTATATACATAAGATACAGAGAACATACAGTATATACATAAGATACAGAGAACATACAGTATATACATAAGATGCAGAGAACATACATTATACACATAAGATACAGAGAACATACAGTATATACATAAGATACAGAGAACATACACTATATACATAAGATACAGAGAACATACATTATACACATAGGATACAGAGAACATACAGTATATACATAAGATACAGAGAACATACAGTATATACATAAGATACAGAGAACATACAGTATATACATAAGATACAGAGAACATACAGTATACACATAAGATACAGAGAACATACAGTATATACATAAGATACAGAGAACATACAGTATATACATAAGATACAGAGAACATACAGTATATACATAAGATACAGAGAGAACATACAGTATATACATAAGATACAGAGAACATACAGTATACACATAAGATACAGAGAACATACAGTATATACATAAGATACAGAGAACAAGCAAACAAACAGGAGGGCCGCACTAAACAATATGCCAAAGGTAACCAACTAAAAATACCATTTTGTGAATACTCACCTTGTAAAATGGGTATTATGAGTATGTCACACACCCCGCTTCAAGAATCCATAACATGTGGGTAATATCGTCCTGAAGAGGGCGTTCCTGCAGAGATGATAGCAAAAGAAAGCCCCTCCCTGATCCATAAATACCTGGGACCTCCCACTCACTACCCAGTATACAGAAAGCAGTAAGGTAAGGGACCAGGAAGAGGCAAATATAAACAACAACCACGCAAAGTTCGCAATAAAGAGGATCCTGAATACAAAAGGGCGGGTTGAAGCGGGGTGTGTGACATACTCATAATACCCATTTTACAAGGTGAGTATTCACAAAATGGTATTATTCTTAGTATGTCACACACCCCGCTTCAAGAATCCATAACATGTGGGACATCCAACAGCAGTGTCCATAACAAGGGCGGGGATCCAAAACTAGGCAACAATGCACAACCTTAAACCACAACAGCTTGCAAAACTTTGCGGCCAAAAACAGCATCCGCTGATGCCCGAACATCAACCTTGTAAAACTTGGAAAAGGTGTGAACAGAAGACCAGGTAGCGGCCTTACAAACTTGTTCAACAGAAGCCTGGTGCTGAAAAGCCCAGGACGCACCAAATGCACGAGTAGAATGAGCAGTAACACGAAAAGGGGGACTCCTCCCCTTGGCAGAATAGGCCCCAATGATGGCCTGACGAATCCATTTACTAATGGAAGATTTGGCAGGAGCCAAACCTTTCCTAGGCCCGCAGGGCACCACAAAGAAAGCATCAGTCTTACGAAAGGAAGACGTAACCTCCAGATAATGTTCCACAACACGAACTACATCCAAGGAATGCAATGCCCTTTCCTTGTCGTCGCTGGGATTTGGGCATAGAGAGGGCAAAACAATGTCCTGATTCAGATGAAACTCCGAGACCACTTTAGGAAGAAAATCCTGCTTGAAACGAAAGACAACCTTGTCCTGATGTTTCTCGAAGTACGGAGCTGTAATGGATAAAGCTGCCAACTCAGAAACACGCCTAACCGAAGTGATAGCCACCAAAAAGGCCACCTTTTGGGTAAGAGAAGACAAAGCTATCTCATTCAAGGGCTCAAACGGAGGGCCCTGGAGAGCAGAAAGAACCAGGTTCAAATCCCAAACTGGAACAAAAGGCTTCCTAGGAGGCCGAACATGTGTAACACCTTGGAAAAAGGTCTTGACTAAGGGATGAAGTGCAAAAGACCTTTGGAAGAACACCGCCAGGGCAGAAACCTGCCCTTTCAATGTACTAAGCTGGAGCCCCAGATCTAGACCATGTTGGAGAAACTCTAAAATTCTAGGAATGGAGAACTCTCGACAAGAGAAAGACCTACTTTCACACCAATCAATATAGGCCCTCCAAGTCCTGTAGTAAATAGAAGAGGAAGAGCGCTTCCTGGCACAGATAAGAGTCTGAATCACTGCGTCAGAAAGACCTTCCTCCTTCAAGATGGCGGTTTCAGCAGCCATGCCGTCAAAGCCAGCGATGGTAAATTGGGATAGCGCAGCCGACCCTGGGTGAGCAGGTCCGGCAGCAGAGGCAGGGCGAACTGATCCTCTGCCAGTCTTACAAGATCTGCGAACCAAACTCGCCTTGGCCACCTTGGGGCCACCAGAATTGCCGACGCACCATCCAAGGCCAGTTTGCGCAGCACTCTGGCTAGCATTGGGAACGGAGGAAACAGGTAAAGGAGCCCCAGATCCCTCCAGTTTAGAGACATGGCATCCACTGTCAGAGCCAGAGGATCCTGCGAGAGAGACACAAAGACTGGAAGCTTGTGATTGTGACGAGAAGCAAAGAGGTCCACCACTGGGACCCCCCACCTGAGACATATCGAACGAAACACCTTGGGACTGAGAGACCACTCCCCCTGACGAGAGGAGGCCCTGCTCAGCAAGTCCGCCTCCGTGTTCTCCACTCCCGGAATGTAGACTGCTGAGATACACGGGACGTGGGTCTCTGCCCAGTCCAGAATCAAAGACACTTCCCTGAGGGCACTCCTGCTGCGAGTCCCTCCTTGGTGATTGATGTAAGCAACCGCCGTTCTGTTGTCCAACCGGACCTGAACTGGCAGGCCTCTCAACTGATGAGTCAAGCGAAACAGAACCAACCTGATGGCTCTCAACTCCAGAACATTGATGGGCTCGTGAGCCTCCCGCGGGCCCCACAAACCCTGAAACTGGAGGTCCTTCCAAACACCCCCCCAACCTGACAGACTGGCATCCGTGGTGACTGTTTCCCAACACGGAGTCAGAAAAGATCTGCCCTTCAACAGATTGACCGACCCCAGCCACCATTGCAGGGATCGACGAACTCGGGGAGTCATCAGGAAGGACTGATCCAACAATAGAGGAGACTTGTCCCAAACCTTCAACAGATGAAGCTGAAGCGTCCTTGTGTGAAACTGCGCAAAGGGAACTGCCTCGAATGAGGCCACCATTAACCCCACCAGCCTCATCCCTAACCGGATGGTCGGATGAGGGGTAGACAAGAGAAGCCGAACTAACTCCTGAATCAAAAGAATCTTGGCCTGGGGTAGAAACACCCTGGCCTGTGAAGTGTCCAGAGACATTCCCAGAAAGGTCAGAATTCTGGACGGAGAAAGAGAAGACTTGGGGTGGTTGATCACCCAACCGAACCTTTCCAGAGTGGACACCACCGCTCTGGTGTCCAACTCCGCTTGGTTGAAGGAAGAGGCCATGATCAGTAGATCGTCCAAATAGGGCACGATGCGGATACCCTGGCCTCTGAGCAGAGCCATCACCCCCGCTAGCACCTTGGTGAACACCCGAGGCGCTGAGGTGAGACCGAAAGGAAGTGCCACAAACTGAAAGTGCCGATCCTCCACCACGAACCTGAGAAACCTCTGGTGAGCTGGAAAAACCGGAACGTGTAGATAAGCATCCTTGATGTCTATGGACGTCAGAAAGTCTCCCTGACGAAGAGAGTGAATGGCCGAACGCAGCGTTTCCATGCGGAATTTCCTCGGCCGGATGAACCGGTTGAGAAACTTCAGATCCAAGATGGGTCGGACCAACCCGTCCTTCTTGGGAACCGTGAACAGATTGGAATAAAAGCCCCTGCCCCGATCTGAAGGGGGCACTGGGCAAATGACAGCCATGTCCAGAAGATTCTCCACTGCCACCAGGAGCCCCTGCGCCGCTAGAGGCTCCGACGGCATCCGAGACCTGACAAATCTGGAAGGGGGGCGGAGCTCGAACTCCAGCTTGTAGCCGGAAGACACCACTTCCCGGATCCATCTGTCCGAGACCTCTTGATCCCAGATCTGAGAGAAGTGCTGCAGCCGTCCCCCCACCCGCATGGGTGAGGGCGCCCCCTCATTGCTGAGCCGGCTTAGCAGCCGGTTTGGGCTTAGAGCCCCAACTGTATCCAGAACGGGCACGTCCTCTGCCCCTGTTTCCGGAATCTCCTCTGGAAGAGGGAAATGCAGAACCCCTACCAGATCTGGCCCCCCGAAAGGAGGGGGTAAAGGCAGGCGCCCCCCGAAAAGGGCGGCATTGTTTCTTACGTTGAGGTAACCTACCACCCTTGGTGACAGAGTCCAATGTCTCTCCAAAGAGCCGTAGACCAACAAAGGGTAAAGCCGTCAGTGATTTTTTGGACATAAAATCGGCCGCCCACTGGCGCAGCCACACCGACCGCCGAATAGCCACAAGCAGAGCCGAAGTCCTACCACACATCATCAAAGTATCATCCAAGGCAGTCAACACAAAGGATAGAAACAACTCGCACCGTTTAAGGCTAAGGAACTCGTTACTACCAGGACGAAGCCCGGAAGAAGTCAACAGGTCCCTGACCACAGACCTGGTGGCCAACACCATTAGCTCCGAAGCACACACAGGCCGGATGGCCGACCCAATGCTAGTAAAGCCATGAGAAGCCATCTGATCAATACGTTTATCCTCTCCATCTTTGAGAGTGGAACAATCAGGTCTGTTTAACACTGAGGAGTTAGACAACCCCAAAACCGGTGCATCCACCTCGGGGGGAGATGCCCAGCGCTTGACCGCCTCAGAAGGAAAGGGATATTTCCTATCCCACCCCTGAGGGATGCCAGGGAGCCGAGCCGGCCTATCCCATTCCTTGTCAATGATTCTATCAAAATGGCGTTGCGTAGGAAACTCCAGGCGCGGCCTGGATTCCTCAAACAATTCACCTTTCTGCTGTGACGCCTCCTCGGGAGGGGAAATATTCAGAACTTCCAGCATGAGAGACAGAGCGTGAGGAGAGTCCAAGGATCTCCCTAAATCAGAAAGCTCGGCATCAGCGCCAGCAGACTGCTCATCATCCGAAAATTCTGAACCCTCATCAACTTCCCCCTCCTCTAGCTGAGGATAATCAGACCAATCCAGATTGTCTCTGTCATCAAGATCATCCACCGGCGGAGCCGGTGACAAATGCTTTCTCTTAGACGGAGCCTTACGGGCGACCGAGCTAGAGAGCATTTTCTCAAGGCTAGCCAATCTGGCACACATCTCGGATTGCAGATCCCTGCCCATGACCACGTCACACGGGGCACGAGTCAAGGCGGGAGGGGGAGTTGAGGTGGCCGGCTGTGCTGACCCCGCCGCTTGGGGTTCGGACTGCCGCGTAATAGTTTGCTGTGCACATGGTATACACAGTAACACATCATCCCCAGTAATGGAAATCCCACACAACATACACTTTTTGGGATGCCCCGAAGGGGTCCCAGTCCCAGTATCCGGGGATGCCTCCATAAGGTGAATTTTGAGTGGTCGCTATGACCCAGGGAATTACGCCAGTTAGGCAACCCGGGATGCCCCTTTAATGTCCCGAGTGGGAGGATTTGTGATGCTAAAATGGACCCAGGGACCTATGATCAGGAGAGACCTTCCAATACTACAGAAGATCCTCCTGGATAACCTTCACCTAAAAGACAGAGAGAGACCCATAAGTCCCTACAATAAGACTTAACAGATAAAAAGAAGAAATAAATGAGGCCCACAGGGCCACTCACAGACGCTGCGGTGAACGATCCGCCTCAGAACAATGGCGACCTCTGAGGTGAAGTGAAGAGAAGAAGAACGGTCGTGCCAGGGGCGTGGTCTGCGCAGCCCGCGCAAAGCTGATCTGTGCCCCCTTAGCTGCCTAGTAACAGGGAGCTGCCTAGTAACAGGGAGCTCAGCTCCGCAGCGGCGCCAGTACAGAGGAGGGCGGAGCCGCGGCGACGCGCCGAAAGCCCGGCTCCGCCCCCCCTTCCAGTGTGAATGAAGCGTGAGGGAAGAAGTCCCTCACGCACCAGCCCAGAGACCGGCGCCGCCGACAACCGCGGCGCCGGCTGCCATGACGGCGGGTGCTCCCGCTATCACTAGCGGAGCACCCGCCCCGCTCGCTGCGGCGAGAAATGAATGAGAGAATGGGGGCTGGCCGCGGCAGAGCGCCGAGTGCCAGCCCCGCCCCCCCCAAAGCGTGTGAGGTAAAAAATTACCTCACAGACTGAAAAACCCCGGCACCCGGCTGCAATGACAGCCGCGGTGCTGCAACATAGTAACAACAGTGCAACCAATTCATTGAGGGATTACTTCCAGACGCTCCACATCAACAAGAGAAAGTGAATAAAGAGAGAATAAAGCTAACCCCTATGAGAGGAACCCCCAGCCCCCATAGTTGGTAAAGGGAAGGGCCCCCCCCCCAGGGGAAAAGTCAAGGGACGGGGCATCCCAAACCGGGATCACCTACCCGGTATAACCGCCTACCCTCTCTTTTAGGGTCTCACGGTGGAGCTCTGCTCCTCAGCACCAGAGGTGCCAATGTACCCTCGCTCGGGCCAGCAGCCAAGACTGTGGAGGCATGTAATCTGAGGTAAATTTTGGGACAAACAAGGGTCCGAGCGGAAATAGACAAAATAAGAGGCCGGGAGTTACCCCGGCTACCTGAAATCCCCCTGTGCAAGGAGGAGCCATCATCTTCTGACTTGCTCGCCGTCTGCAGAGATGGAAAAACTGGGTAGTGAGTGGGAGGTCCCAGGTATTTATGGATCAGGGAGGGGCTTTCTTTTGCTATCATCTCTGCAGGAACGCCCTCTTCAGGACGATATTACCCACATGTTATGGATTCTTGAAGCGGGGTGTGTGACATACTAAGAATAAATGTAATATAGAACGTGGTGTGCACACCTTTCTAAACACCAACTATGACAAAGGACAAGCAAGAAGGGGGGAGGGGACCAAAACCTCCCACAAGGTGTAAAAGAAAAAGTGGCACCACCCCACAATATATCTAGACAATCAGAATTTATTAAATTTTGTCATATAATCAACTACAGTTTAAAATCACATGTAGACATTAACATAACAGACATAACAGACATAAAACAACACCAGAGGGCGCCAGAGGTCCTATACAAAATATGTGGTGAAAAAAATTCATTCCAAACATTATTAAACACAGTACATGATAAATAATGTATAAAATCATATAATCCACAAAGTGCAAAATGCTATATAAGTACAATGTGCAAACCACTTCAAAATATTGCAAAAGCTAAATCAAAAATCTATTCAAAAGGTCCCAGCCAGGTGTAAAACCACACACCTGGGTGGGCACAAAAGAAAGCAATGGTGAGTGTGCAAACCGACCAGGGGCGCCCCCACAAACCGTCGCCAACGCGTGTCGTAGTGTATCCACACTACTTCCTCAGGGCAACACTACGACACGCGTTGGCGACGGTTTGTGGGGGCGCCCCTGGTCGGTTTGCACACTCACCATTGCTTTCTTTTGTGCCCACCCAGGTGTGTGGTTTTACACCTGGCTGGGACCTTTTGAATAGATTTTTGATTTAGCTTTTGCAATATTTTGAAGTGGTTTGCACATTGTACTTATATAGCATTTTGCACTTTGTGGATTATATGATTTTATACATTATTTATCATGTACTGTGTTTAATAATGTTTGGAATGAATTTTTTTCACCACATATTTTGTATAGGACCTCTGGCGCCCTCTGGTGTTGTTTTATGTCTGTTATGTCTGTTATGTTAATGTCTACATGTGATTTTAAACTGTAGTTGATTATATGACAAAATTTAATAAATTCTGATTGTCTAGATATATTGTGGGGTGGTGCCACTTTTTCTTTTACACCTTGTGGGAGGTTTTGGTCCCCTCCCCCCTTCTTGCTTGTCCTTTAAGATACAGAGAACATACAGTATATACATAAGATACAGAGAACATACAGTATACACATAAGATACAGAGAACATACAGTATATACATAAGATACAGAGAACATACAGTATATACATAAGATACAGAGAACATACAGTATACACATAAGATACAGAGAACATACAGTATATACATAAGATACAGAGAACATACAGTATATACATAAGATACAGAGAACATACAGTATATACATAAGATACAGAGAACATACAGTATACACATAAGATACAGAGAACATACAGTATACACATAAGATACAGAGAACATACAGTATACACATAAGATACAGAGAACATACAGTATATACATAAGATACAGAGAACATACAGTATATACATAAGATACAGAGAACATACAGTATACACATAAGATACAGAGAACATACAGTATATACATAAGATACAGAGAACATACAGTATATACATAAGATACAGAGAACATACAGTATATACATAAGATACAGAGAACATACAGTATATACACATAAGATACAGAGAACATACAGTATACACATAAGATACAGAGAACATACAGTATACACATAAGATACAGAGAACATACAGTATATACACATAAGATACAGAGAACATACAGTATACACATAAGATACAGAGAACATACAGTATACACATAAGATACAGAGAACATACAGTATATACACATAAGATACAGAGAACATACAGTACACACATAAGATACAGAGAACATACAGTATATACACATAAGATACAGAGAACATACAGTATTCTATGTAGGGAATCAATCTCACAGACTCCAGGGCCGGTTTTGGTCCTCTTTAGGGTGCATCCTCATTAATGCCTAATCTGATTCCCGTTCTTCGCCTCCTCAGGGGAAGGATTTGCTGGCGCAGAAGATCCCGTCGTGGCAACAATCCTCGGCCGACCCCGGAAAGATCCCGGAGAGGGCCATGCAGATCATGCAGCAGATGTCCGCCGGGACCAACGGCACCATCATGTCCGGACCACTATCGGGGCCCATGACCAACTCCAAGTCCAGCTTATCCATATCCGACCCCATCCCCGGGGCCAAGCCCCTGCCCGTGCATCCCGATCTGGCGCCTTTCGTTGGGGTAAGTACACGCTCGTGGCCGCTTCTACATTGTAACAAGTCTTGTGCGTTCACCTTCATGGATACATATCTAAACGGCCGGCCCGTGGGGATGTGCGAGCCGCACAGGGCTCCATCCCAACCTGTCTGTAAGGGGGCGCCAGGAGCTCTCAGCTGGAGCAGCAGGACTCAAAATACCCCCATGTCTTATTTTTTTTTTCTCTTTCTGTCTTTTTTTTTCTTTCTCTTTTCTCTCTATCTCTTTTTCTCTCACTCCTTCTCTTTTTCTTTCTCTTTCTTTCTTTCTTTCTTCTCTTTCTTTCTCTCTCCCCTCCTTTTCTTCTCTCTCTCCTCTCTTTTCTTCTTTTTCCCCTTCCTTTTCTTCTTTCTCCCCTCCCTTTTCTTCTCTCTCTTCCCTCCCTTTTCTTCTCTCTGTCCCCTCCCTTTTCTTCTCTCTGTCCCCTCCCTTTTCTTCTCTCTCTCCCCCCTTTTCTTCTCTCTCTCTCCTCCCTTTTCTTCTTTTTCCCCTTCCTTTTCTTCTCTCTCCCCTCCCTTTTCTTCTCTCTCTTCCCTCCCTTTTCTTCTCTCTGTCCCCTCCCTTTTCTTCTCTCTGTCCCCCCTTTTCTAGTCTCTCTCCTCCCTTTTCTTCTCTCTCCCCTCCCTTTTCTTCTCTCTCTTCCCTCCCTTTTCTTCTCTCTGTCCCCTCCCTTTTCTTCTCTCTCTCCCCCCTTTTCTAGTCTCTCTCCTCCCTTTTCTTCTCTCTCCCCTCCCTTTTCTTCTCTCTCTTCCCTCCCTTTTCTTCTCTCTGTCCCCTCCCTTTTCTTCTCTCTCCCCCCCCTTTTCTAGTCTCTCTCCTCCCTTTTCTTCTCTCTCCCCTCCCTTTTCTTCTCTCTCTTCCCTCCCTTTTCTTCTCTCTCTTCCCTCCCTTTTCTTCTCTCTCTTCCCTCCCTTTTCTTCTCTCTCTTCCCTCCCTTTTCTTCTCTCTCTTCCCTCCCTTTTCTTCTCTCTCTTCCCTCCCTTTTCTTCTCTCTGTCCCCTCCCTTTTCTTCTTTTTCCCCTTCCTTTTCTTCTCTCTCCCCTCCCTTTTCTTCTCTCTCTTCCCTCCCTTTTCTTCTCTCTGTCCCCTCCCTTTTCTTCTCTCTGTCCCCTCCCTTTTCTTCTCTCTCTCCCCCCTTTTCTAGTCTCTCTCCTCCCTTTTCTTCTCTCTCCCCTCCCTTTTCTTCTCTCTCTTCCCTCCCTTTTCTTCTCTCTCTTCCCTCCCTTTTCTTCTCTCTCTTCCCTCCCTTTTCTTCTCTCTCTTCCCTCCCTTTTCTTCTCTCTCTTCCCTCCCTTTTCTTCTCTCTCTTCCCTCCCTTTTCTTCTCTCTCTTCCCTCCCTTTTCTTCTCTCTGTCCCCTCCCTTTTCTTCTCTCTGTCCCCTCCCTTTTCTTCTCTCTGTCCCCTCCCTTTTCTTCTCTCTCCTCCCTTTTCTTCTCTCTCCCCTTCCTTTTCTTCTCTCTCCCCCCTTTTCTTCTCCATACCCTCCCCTTTCTACTCTCCCTTTCTTTCTTTTCTCTCCCCTCCCTTTTTTTCTCTCGCTCCCCTCCCTTTTCTTCTTTCCCCTTCCTTTTCTTTTCTGTTCCCTCCTTTTCTTCTCTCTCCCTTCTTCCTTTTCTTCTCTCCCCCCCCCCCTTCTCTCCCCTCCCTTTTTTTTCTTCTCTCCCCTCCCTTTTCTTTTCTTCTCTCTCCCCTCCCTTTTCTTTTCTTCTCTCTCCCCTCCCTTTTCTTCTCTCTCCCATGACTCCCCTTTGACTCCCATACCCGGCCCCCTCCCTTTTACCCTTTATCTCGATGTTGGGGGATGGCGGTGTGGAGAACTTTGGACCGGATGGGATAGAGGCACCAACCTACCCATTGGCCCAACTATTACACAATGATCAGCATTAGAAAAGTCTCTTCTACATCAGCATCCAAAAGAAAGATGTGTATTGGCAACAGGAAACTATGAACCTGTCTGTATGTTATCCTTAACGAGCAATAATCTGAGACATAGGCCTTGATTCAATAAGAGTTGAAAAAATTCTCATCATAGTAAAAAAAAAAAAATTCTATTTATGAGAAAAATGCCTGAGAAGGTCACTGTTGATTAAGGACTGGGCGTCCGAAACGCGTTAGTGGCTTTATCACTGTATACCAGGACCTTTTTTCACTATTGTTTTTAAAGTTGGCGGATCAATATTATGGAGATGTTTTTAACTTGTAGATTAAAAGTGAAGTTTTACTTGGAGTAGCGCGGATCATCTCATCTTTTCAAATGTCACTGTTGCTGAATCGCCAGATAAAAAGGCAATGAAAGCCAATGGCAGCTTTTACTACACTGTTCTCTACTTTGCTTAGGAGTAAAAAAGTGCCATTGACTTTCATTGGTGATTCAGTAACTGTGGAAATGGATTAACGCACACCACTCAGCAAAGTTCGTTTGCAAATAAAAATTGTATTCAAAGAGTTCAAACCTACATATATACAGAACGAATAAAGGGGGTGGGAGCAGCTCAATCACAATTATTTATACAAAATTATTATTATTATTCAGGGCCTGGGAACTAATTTACCGCCCAGTTTAACCCTCTCATCATCTAAATATCAAGCAACAAACATGTCTAGCTATGTAGAAACCCCATTAAAAACATTGGATATCAGGATGTCCGAGTTGGCTAATTTATAATATAGTAGGATGTAATAAAAGTAGATATAATGGGTTCCCTAATGTTGCCCAGAAGAAAAGTGCTAATAGAGTTGCAAAATCAACATGTGAAACAATTTAAACAATGTGACAACAATATAACATCAAGTCTAATTATACGGTGTACAAATGTACAGATCAATGTGCAAAGCTGCTACAAGTTAAAGTGCTGAGTGCTATACTTAAAAGTCTGTGTATATAAAGGATCAGCAGCCTGACGAAGTGGGAATGGTGTGACCACGCAACGCGTCGTTTGCTACCGATATCGCTGGATGTTGGCCATTTAGAACACGGTGATGTAAACTTTATACATTTATCTTAGTTCCCATATATATGTTTAAACCCTCAGCACTGTATTCAGAGAGTTTGACACGATCCTTTATATGCACAGACTTTTAAGTATAGCACTCAGCACTTTAACTTGTAGAAGCTTTGCACATTATACGGTGTACAAATGTACAGATCAATGTGCAAAGCTTCTACAAGTTAAAGTGCTGAGTGCTATACTTAAAAATCTGTGCATATAAAGGATCGTGTCAAACTCCCTGAATACAGTGCTGAGGGTTTAAACATATATATGGGAACTAAGATAAAATGTATAAAGTTTACATCACCGTGTTCTAAATGGCCAACATCCAGCGATATCAGTAGCAAACGACGCGTTGCGTGGTCACACCATTCCCACTTCGTCAGGCTGCTGATCCTTTATATACACAGACTTTTAAGTATAGCACTCAGCACTTTAACTTGTAGCAGCTTTGCACATTGATCTGTACATTTGTACACCGTATAATTAGACTTGATGTTATATTGTTGTCACATTGTTTAAATTGTTTCACATGTTGATTTTGCAACTCTATTAGCACTTTTCTTCTGGGCAACATTAGGGAACCCATTATATCTACTTTTTATTACATCCTACTATATTATAAATTAGCCAACTCGGACATCCTGATATCCAATGTTTTTAATGGGGTTTTTTTAATTTTTTTAATTTTATGTAGTATGTCATTCTATGTTATGCATGGTTGTAAAATAATTTAATAAAGATGAAATACATAAATTGCAATTAAAGTGGTGCGGCACCATTTTTCCTGGATCACTGGGTGCTTAGTCTGGCGGCCCCATCTTTGTTGGTTCTTGGACACCACCAGGCAATTGGTGGTTGAATCCAGGTTGGAGGCCTGCACACACACAAATTGGTTGGGTGGTGCGGAGTACATAGGTCGTTTTAGCTGTGTGGAAAGACAGATATTTGGTTGCATATATCTGCAGATACATGTGGAAGCCGCACCGGCCCGGCAAGGCACTCTGTGTTTAGTGTGGTCCCTACTCTTAATTCTGAGTCCCCAAAGTTGGGACATGCTATGCAGACAAATATCTGAGAGCTACTCACCATGCCATGAGCACAAGCAGGGAGGAATTCAGTCAATATGGATTCCTCCCTGTGAAGTGTTCTAAAGGGAGGCTGGCTGCTTCCCCGGTGAGTAGCTCTCAGATATTTGTCTGCATTGCATGTCCCAACTTTGGGGACTCAGAATTAAGAGTAGGGACCACACTAAACACAGAGTGCCTTGCCGGGGCAGTGTGGCTTCCACATGTATCTGCAGATATATGCAACCAAATCTCTGTCTTTCCACACAGCTAGACATGTTTGTTGTTTGATATTTAGTTGATGAGAGGGTTAAACTGGGCGGTAAATTAGTTCCCAGGTCCAGAATAATAATAATAATTTTGTATAAATAATAGTGATTGAGCTGCTCCCACCCCCTTTATTCGTTCTGTATATATGTATGTTTGAACTCTTTTTGAATACAATTTTTATTTGCATTTCATTTACATACAGAACACCCTTACAGATTGTATATTCAAAGAAAAAGGATACAGTATCAGTAGCCTTGAGAAAGGGGCCTTGGCCTCGAAACGTTGGCAACGCATGCGATCACGGTGCTATAACATTTGCTAATCAGATGATATGCTTATTTTGTCTCTGTATATTATGATGAGCGTTATGATTTTTATTTTGATTATGATTGAAATATCTGGACTACATCTGGTGGTATGATTGGTTTTTGGAACGTATTCTGACCAGATATCTTACATAGCATGTTTCTATGATACTGCATCTGTAGCGATATCCCTTATCGCCGGAGGGCTTCCCCGCCAGAGACGTCCTTTTCCCAATGGTGAGAGGTGCTGCAGGAATCCCAGAGTCATCGGTGAGGAACCAGGAACAGCCCTTACAAGGCCTAGTGAATTGTAATATAGCGTTTCCCCCCATAAGAGACAGAACTTCAGTATTGAGGGTGAAGATGAACTTTATTAGTGCCACACTGTGCCTTATATGCAAGGCTCCATGTAAGGGGACCTCCCCCGTGGGCCTGATGGAGAACTGCATGACAAACCCACAGACCAATGGGAGCAGGGCACACAATCCCTCAACTCTGACGGTAACACAATCAGTAGAACAATAGCGGTCTGTAGCACAATCAGTATAACAATAGCAGTCTGTAATACAATCAACAACACCATGGCAGTCTGTCTGGGACATGCTCAAGAAAATGAAAGTAATGGGTCTATGCAAAAACAGTGCCTTTAAAATCCAATGGCAGAGTCTGTCACAGCATTATTATTATTATTATTATTATTATTAATGTTTATTTATATAGCGCCATCATCTTCCGTAGCGCTTTACAAAGTAGTAATTACAGACAGGGTAGAAACATACGGTACATATAATAATTCAAATGCAGTTTTACAGAGTTGACAGTGGATATTCTGAGTACAAGATACAATAGGGGAGAGAGCCCCGCCCCCGAGGAGCTTACAGTCTAAAGGAAGAGGGGTGAAGACGAGGGGGAAGGATCACAAACAGTCAGTATTGAGCTTTGTGGCGTGCGCCCTTGAGAAGATTGGTTAGGCCAGATTATATGCTTGTCTGAATAAGTGAGTTTTAAGGGCGCCTTTGAAGGTTTTGAGGGTTGTGGAGTGGCGGATTGGGTGGGGGAGGGCATTCCAGAAGATTGAAGTTGCACGTGAGAAGTCTTGGAGGCGGGCGTGAGAGGAGGTGACCAGGGTGGAGGACAGGAGAAGGTCGGCAGAGGAGCGGAGGCTGCGTCTAGGTTGATACTGTTGCATTAGAGATGAGATGTAGGGAGGGGCCTGGTTGGAGAGAGCTTTGTATGCGAGAGTTAGAGTTTTGAACAGGATTCTCTGAGGGACTGGCAGCCAGTGTAGGGATTGGCAGAGAGGCGCAGAACTGGAGGAGCGAGAGGAGAGATGGATGAGGCGAGCAGCAGAGTTCAGGATAGATTGGAGGGATGGAGGCGCAGAACTGGAGGAGCGAGAGGAGAGATGGATGAGGCGAGCAGCAGAGTTCAGGATAGATTGGAGGGGTGCCAGTCTGCCACAAAGAAGGATGTTGCAGTAATCCAGACGGGATATGACCAGGGCATGCACTAGCATTTTAGTGGTGTCAGGTGAGAGGAAAGGACGGATGCGGGAGATGTTTTTAAGTTGGAGGCGACAGGAGGTGGCCAGGGAGTGAATATGTGGTTTGAAAGAGAGGGCAGAGTCCAGAATGACTCCCAGGCACCGAGTTTGGGGAGTTGCTGTTATTGTGTAATTGTTGACAGAAATAGACGTGTTAGAGAGGGGAGGGGAGTTAGATGGTGGGAAAATGACCAGTTCTGTCTTGTCCATGTTTAGCTTGAGGAAGCGAGATGACATGAATGAAGAAATAGCTGAAAGGCAGTTGGGGAGGCGAGATAGGAGAGAGGAGAGATTGGGGCCTGAGAGATATATCTGAGTGTCATCCGCATAGAAGTGGTATTTGAAGCCTAATGAAGTTATAAGTTTGCCAAGGCCATGGGTGTAGACTGAGAAAAGTAGGGGGCCTAGGACAGAACCTTGCGGCACACCAACAGAAAGAGAACGTGAAGATGAGACTGTGTTAGAATAGGATACACTGAATGATCTGTCAGAGAGGTAAGAGTTGAGCCAAGAGAGTACAAGCCCTCGAACCCCAAGAGAGGAGAGAATATCAAGAAGCAGAGAGTGGTCGACAGTATCAAAGGCTGAGGAGAGGTCAAGAAGGATGAGGATGGAGGAGTGACCATTGCTTTTGGCAGTGAGCAGATCATTGGTGACTTTGGTGAGGGCAGTTTCAGTGGAGTGGTTACAGCGGAATCCTGATTGTAAGGGGTCAAATAAGTTGTTAGTGGATAAGTATTGTGCCAGTTCTGAGTGGACATGTTGTTCAAGAAGTTTGGAGGAGAAAGGGAGTAGTGAGATAGGGCTGTAGCTGGAGAGGGCAGAGGGGTCGAGAGAGGGTTTCTTGATTATCGGAGTAATAACTGCATGTTTGTAGGAAGAAGGAAAGGTGCCAGAGGAGAGATGAAGGTTGAATATGGATGTTAAGGCTGGAGTGAGGGATGGAGACAGTTGAGGAATAAGGTGGGATGGAATAGGATCGAGGGAGCAGGTAGTCAGGTGGGCCCTAGATATGAGAGAGGTTAGTCCAGGCTCCGTTATTGGAGTGAAGAAAGTAAGTGAGTAAGGCGGGAGGATTGTTTGAAGTGGTGAGGGATTCTGAGGGGCAAAGCCGAGTCGAATGTTGTCAATTTTTCCTTTGAAGAATGCAGAAAATTCTTCTGCTGTTATTTGGGAGGTTGGAGGAGGAGTCGGGAACTGAAAGTGTTGAAGAGTTGTTTGGGATTCCGGGCTTGTGCAGAAATCAGTGAAGAGAAATAAGCTTGCTTAGCAGATGAAAGGGCCGTCCTGAGTTCCTGAAGGGTTTGTTTATAGAATAGAAAGTCATGATTGGATTTGGTTTTCCTCCATCGCCGTTCAGCAACTCGAGACAGCTGTTTCAATCTGGTTGTGCTTGCATTTAGCCAGGGTTGTGGGTTTCTGGTGCGGGGACGGCTATAGGTGAGGGGGGCGACAGAGTCCAGAGCTGAGGAGAGAGTATTATGGTAGTGCGAAGATGCAGCGTCTATGTCCGTGAATGAGGTCAAGGTCTGAAGAGGTTGAAGTGAGGCAGAAAAGGACTGAAGATCTAGGTTTCTTAAGTTCCTGTGTTGAGTTGTGGGTTTGTGTGGAAGGGGGTTAGCAGGCATTGGAGAGAGGGTCATAGTCAGCAGATTATGGTCAGAGAGGGGGAGCAAAGAGGACGAGAGGTTTGAGACAGAGCAGAGGTTAGTGAAGAGGAGGTCAATTGTGTGGCCGTCTTTGTGGGTGGGTGCAGTAGACCATTGCTTGAGGCCGAAAGATGAGGTTAGTGACAGTAGTCTGGTGGCAGCAGGGTTGCTAGTGTCAACAGATATGTTAAAGTCACCCATGATGATTGCAGGGATGTCTGTGGACAGAAAATGAAGCAGTCAGGTAGAAAAGTGGTCGAAGAAAAGAGTAGTAGTTCCAGGAGGGCGGTAGATGACTGCGATTTTCAGGTTACAGGGAGAATATAAGCAGACACAGTGAACTTCAAAAGATGAGAAGGATAGAGATGGCAAAGCAGGGAGTGGGTTAAAGGAGCAGAGTTTGGATAGAAGGAGCATCTATATCCTTTCCTTAACTGTAGTGGTCAGATATGGTTCTATACAGGCAGCACAACTGTAACACTCTTCAGGACCAATCTAGCAACCCCTCATAGGTATTATATTCATTAAGGTCTTCTTTACCTACTACTATATACCTTTTCATATAAGATACTCATAATATTTCCATTTTTTGGAGGTGAGCTGTGATCCTGGAGACTGCTCGCTTATTGTATACGGCAATACTGATACTGTATCCTTTTTCTTTGAATATACAATCTGTAAGGGCGTTCTGTATATATGTATGTTTGAACTCTTTTTGAATACAATTTTTATTTGCAAACGAACTTTGCTGAGTGATGTGCGTTAATCCATTTCCTTTGTATAGAAGTCTAAGGGACACTTAAAGTGGACAAACACCCTCCCCCGATCGGCCCGGGAAACTATAAGATTCCCGGACCAATCGGCTCCCTGACTGCGGGGCACCCCGATCGTGTGTGAAACCCCCACAAATCCTACCTTCACCTCGCTCCAGCGGCGCATGCGCGGGCCACCGCTGCCTCCTTCGCGTTCTCTAGCTCTGGGGGGTTTCACACAGCGGGGCGCCCCCGATCGGGGTGGAAGTGGACCAATACCCAGGATAGTGAAAATCCTGGGTGTTGGTCCACTTTAAGGAAAGGTGCCCCCGGATTAAATTTGCACCCAATACTGAAAAAAATAATCTTTTCTACTATACCTAACGGTGTGCTGGATACCTACCATTTTCTAATGTACCTGATTCAGTAACAGCGACATTCTCAGGCTTTTTTCTCCTAAATTGAATTTTTTACTACAATGAGAATTTTTTTCAACTTATATTGAATCAAGGCCAAAGAGTTACCGAAAACTTTATAGTACCGTACAATCGAACTATTACAAAACGACCATAAACGGAATGAAACCGGAAAACTCTTGTCCGTAAGATCATACCATCTCAGTGTATCCAATCCTGTACAAAAGAGGGCGTAAAAAAATGAGAGCGTCTTACAACACATAACTAATCACCAAAACATAACCATAACCAAATCTAAATCTAAGGAGAAGTATAAAGCACTCAGTAACTGTGCAGCTTCCATTTTTAAAGGTGGGAATAATGGTGAGGAAAAGGACAGAGAACAAAAAAAATCGAGAAGAAAAAGTAGAGGGAAAAGAAGAAAAAGGGGAGAGAGGTAAAGCGATCGGAGCCCTCACAGAGAAAGCATCAGTGTTGCCCTAAAGTGAATAGAATTGATACAGACAGGAGTGTCCAAAGTAGTAGCTTTTGATTTACCATAAAGCAAGGAGCTTTTTTTTCTCTCCTAAAGCTTTTTTTTTTTCCTTTAGTTCAGAATACAAAGCGGAGTACAAAATTGTATTAAAAACTCTTGTCCGTAAGATCAGAAAAACAGAAGTGCCATCTCAATATTTCCAAACCTGTACAAAAGAGAGCGAAAAAAAGAAGAGCAAACACAATAGTAATCACCAAAACATATTGAAGAAAAGTTTGGACCAAATCTAAGGAGAAGTATAACGCACTTCTCCAGTAATTGTGCATCTTCCATTTTTAGGAGAAAAAAAGAATAGAGAACAGAAAAATCAAGGAGACAAAAGAAAAAAGTGGGAGGGGGAGGTAAAGTGAAGGTCACGGCCAAAACCCTTACAGAGAGAAGCGCGTCGGTGCTGCCCGTCCTCGACAATGATTACAATGGATATTTTGAGAAAGACAGGAGCGTCCAAAGCTTTTTATTTACCATAGTGGAGAGTATTTTTTCCACTTTTTAGTTCAAAATACAATTTTGTTCTCCCCTTTGTATCAAAAACTCTTGTCCGTAAGATCAGAAAAACAGAAAAACATTGCCGTCTCCGTATATCCAATCCTGTACAAAAGAGGGCGAGCTCTTACAACACATTAAAGTGGACCAACACCCAGGGGGGATCTATAAGATTCCCGGGCCGATCAGATCCCTTGCCGCAGGGCATCCGAAATCGGGATGTCCCGCGGGGTGAAACCCCCCAGGAAGCCCAGAAACCTTACCTTAACCCCGTTCCAACGGCGCATGCGCGGGCCGCCTCTCGCGCTTCCCTCTAGCAGGGCGTTTGTGAATGGCCGGTGCGGGCGCGCTCCCTGTTAGAAGGAAGCGCGAGACGCAGCCTCCAGCGCTCAGAGCCGCTGTGGTTGGACGCCGCTTGTACGTGCATACCACAGCGGCTCTGAGCTCTCTGATTGGACGAGTGCCCGCATAGGAGCGTGGGGAGGTGAGTGTTTCCAGGCGTTCTGGGGGTTTCACACAGTGGGGTTCCCCACCGAAGTGGACCAAAACCCAGGATAGTGAAAATCCTGGGTGTTGGTCCACTTTAATAATCACCAAAACTGAAAAAGGAGACATGTGACTTATAATTAATATTTGCTGCACATTAACCTCCAATATTTCTACTAGAGATGAATATGATCAATATCGCAAATACTAACAACCCGCCCAGCGTCCGCTAATCTGATTCACAAACAATGGCCGCTAAGGCGCTGCCTACACAACCAGTGACCTGTCCTAAGGAGAATATACTATTTACCTTCAATACTTTGCAACTACAAATTATTGTGTGAGAAATTATCCACCACACACACAGTAAGATGTATATATTAAAGACGGGTTTAATTAGCAGCACAGTAATTAACCTTACTAACCCAATATGTTCCTAAAGTTCCCCAGATAACCTTATATAGGCAGTTGTTTAAAGTAAGTTATACATTAGTTACAGTTCAATATTTGTTATAGTGGATATAGTTACAGTACAATATGTTATAGTGGATATAGTTACAGTACAATATTTGTTATAGTGGATATAGTTACAGTACAATATTTGTTATAATGGATATAGTTACAGTACAATATTTGTTATAGTGGATATAGTTACAGTACAATATTTGTTATAGTGGATATAGTTACAGTACAATATTTGTTATAATGGATATAGTTACAGTACAATATTTGTTATAGTGGATATAGTTACAGTACAATATTATAGTGGATATAGTTACAGTACAATATTTGTTATAGCGGATATAGTTACAGTACAATATTTGTTATAGTGGATATAGTTACAGTACAATATTTGTTATAGCGGATATAGTTACAGTACAATATTTGTTATAGTGGATATAGTTACAGTACAATATTTGTTATAGTGGATATAGTTACAGTACAATATTTGTTATAGTGGATATAGTTGCAGTACAATATTTGTTATAGTGGATATAGTTACAGTACAATATTTGTTATAGTGGATATAGTTACAGTACAATATTTGTTATAATGGATATAGTTACAGTACAATATTTGTTATAGTGGATATAGTTACAGTACAATATTTGTTATAGTGGATATAGTTACAGTACAATATTTGTTATAATGGATATAGTTACAGTACAATATTTGTTATAGTGGATATAGTTACAGTACAATATTATAGTGGATATAGTTACAGTACAATATTTGTTATAGCGGATATAGTTACAGTACAATATTTGTTATAGTGGATATAGTTACAGTACAATATTTGTTATAGCGGATATAGTTACAGTACAATATTTGTTATAGTGGATATAGTTACAGTACAATATTTGTTATAGTGGATATAGTTACAGTACAATATTTGTTATAGTGGATATAGTTACAGTACAATATTTGTTATAGTGGATATAGTTGCAGTACAATATTTGTTATAGTGGATATAGTTACAGTACAATATTTGTTATAGTGGATATAGTTACAGTACAATATTTGTTATAGTGGATATAGTTACAGTACAATATTTGTTATAGTGGATATAGTTACAGTACAATATTTGTTATAGTGGATATAGTTACAGTACAATATTTGTTATAGTGGATATAGTTACAGTACAATATTTGTTATAGTGGATATAGTTGCAGTTCAATATTTGTTATAGTGGATATAGTTGCAGTTCAATATTTGTTATAGTGGATATAGTTGCAGTTCAATATTTGTTATAGTGGATATAGTTACAGTACAATATTTGTTATAATGGATATAGTTACAGTACAATATTATAGTGGATATAGTTACAGTACAATATTTGTTATAATGGATATGGAGAGATATAGTGGAGATACACAGAGATACTTATGGTTTCAGTTCATGGTCATTCAGGTCCAGGGCCATTCATCGACCCCCCCCCCCCCCATGCCTCCTGGACACAGCTTAATGTATTGAACACTAGGGGGTGTGGCCAGCATTCCCCGCCTTGTGGGAGTGTCTGCCAAGGTCGGCCCACATCCGGCCTCTATAAGATCAGATATATATTTCATAAAGGGTATAACTCCCACAATATACAGATTGAAAGATATATATGTGGACAGCACCAGTATTTGTATATACAACCGTATGTAATGTGCTCACTAAACTTGGTAAATGAACAACAATACCAAAAGCATTTCTATATAGGGTCCCCGCACACCCCAAAAATTTACCAAGACAGTATGGAGAAGAAATAGGGCACTGCCTTCTAAATGAGCAATATGAAGTGATTTTATTTAGAGTAACATATAAATCTAAAAAAAAAAAACACAAGACAATACATATTAAAAAACATATACACAACACACCAGGGGGCGCCAGAGTACCATCTAAAATGTCATAACATTAAAGGTCCATGAAAAATATACTCTAGGCTGGTAATATTAAATAAAGTGATACAAATAATACAATTTACTACTTGAATATAATTAAGATATGTGCAAAACTGGATAATGTGCAAATAGCTCAAAAAATGACAATAATAAAGTGCACGTGCCACCCAATTAATCTACTCTAGAAAACAATCAGAACCAGCCGAGATGGTTGGAAGAAACATGGAACATTCTATAAAAGGTAAACACACCAACTGGACCTACCCCTGGCTAAGGGGTATCAACTTGTAACCAAGAAATCCATGATCCCCATTAATTTCTTAGTTAAATGAACCCAAACACCAAATACATATCATCCAGAGTCCGGTACTATGTGGATTACCAGGTTCTGAACAACATATACATGTTATGTTTGATATCAAATGAAAGGGTCCTGAATAAGATCCTCTCATCAATCTAGTAATAACTGACATGTTACAAGAGT
Organism: Gastrophryne carolinensis; assembly: GCA_027917425.1. Classification (NCBI taxonomy): domain Eukaryota; kingdom Metazoa; phylum Chordata; class Amphibia; order Anura; family Microhylidae; genus Gastrophryne; species Gastrophryne carolinensis. The sequence goes on from CM051243.1 coordinate 194,031,215, forward strand.
TACAATGCTTCCCAGAAATAACAGCCAATGTCCATATGCGCAATGTGTATTCAATGTCTGGAGACCTTATTAGGAATTCAAAGATTTCTTTTCACCAGGTGAGATATGTGTCTATTGTCAGGGTGTGGAATGTATGAATTAGGAACAGCGTCCTTTAACAAAAACATACTGAAAAAAAAGTTTGGACCGAATCTAAGGAAGAGTATGAAGTGCATCTTCCCCCTTTTTTTAAAGACTGGAATAAAAGCAAGACATAAAGGCGGGGCAGAGAAAGAGGGGGGGGAAGGGTAAAGTGAAGTTTATGATCAGAGCCCTCACATAAGGGTTGATTCAGTACCGTATTTTTCCCCCGTCTGTAAAATTCTTATCTAGCTGTCTAAATTAAACAAATTGCACAACTAAATATGGTGCTGAATCGCATTGAGAGAAAACGCTATTTTTTCTCAAAAGTGAGTAAAAAAAATGATGGTGTTATAATGGTGAATTCAGCAATTCACCCCAAATATTTCCAAATCACTGCACCCCCTCCACGGTAATCAATACATCAACCAAATATAGATCATGAATTCATAAATTATTTATTGGCAAGTACCCATAAAAATATTTATGAAAAAAATCTCTTCTCTTGCCACATTAAAGTGGACCAACACCCAGGATTTTCGCTATCCTGGGTTTTGGTCCACTTCCGCGGGGGCACCCCGATCGCCCTAAATAACTCACCTCACCCCGCTCCTACGCGAGCGCTCGTCCAATCAGAGCCGCTGTGGTATGTACAGACAAGCGACGGACAACCACAGTGGCTCTGAGCGCGCTGGAGGCCGCGTTTCGCGCTTCCTTCTAACAGGGAGCGCGCCGGACATTCACAAACGACCGGCGCGGGTGCGCGCCTTGCTAGAGTGAAGCGCGAGATGCGGCCCGCGCATGTGCTGTTGGAACGGGGAAAAGATAAGGTTTCTGGGCGTCCTGGGCGGTTTGCGAAATCAGGATGCCCCGCGGGGAGGGATCTGATTGGCCCCAGGTATCTTATAGATTCCCGGGCTGATCCCCCCCCCCTGGGTTTTGGTCCACTTTAACAGGGAGCGTGCCCGCACCATGCTAGGGACCAGAAAACAAGGTAAGTGTATGAGGTGACCCTGGGGGGGAGGGAATCTTATAAATTCCTGGGCCGATTGGCGTGGGTTTTGGTCCATTTTTAATGTCTAACTTAATCTAATTTCAAGCGTTTTCCGCACTGAGGATCTCTGATTCTAAATCTCAGATTTCACATGTTTTCCCCCGAAAATTCGCACATTTGCTTTTCTGTCCCCCAAACAAACCAGAAAATCGGCGCCAAATTTACACTTGCAGAGAATTTCAGGTTAAGTTTCCGCCTTAAAAAGTGCGCAACAAATTTTGAGGACCGTAAATCAGGAGGAAGCCTGAGCGCGACTTGCCGCTCAAAAAAACATGCGCAAATGCGAGCACGAATCGAGCTTAATGTGGAATAGCGTCACACAGAAGCTTGTTACAGCATCAACCGCTGAAAGCTTCAAAAAAGAAGACGCTGATTTCGAAGAAAATAACATTAACTGTTACTATTAGCGGCTATCAGTAATAAACGCAAAATAAAAAATAACTTCCCCCCCCCCCCCCCAACCCAACACCATTGGTTGATGAACATGTCTTTTTCCAACCGTATTAAAGTGGACCCTCACCCTGAATAAGAGCCTATCCTATATGTTTCCCACACCCTGTACATACAGATTGCCCACATTAATCCCGACCCTCACCCTGAATAAGAGCCTATCTTATATGTTTCCCACACCCTGTACATACAGATTGCCCACATTAATCCCGACCCTCACCCTGAATAAGAGCCTATCTTATATGTTTCCCACACCCTGTACATACAGATTGCCCTCATTAATCCCGACCCTCACCCTGAATAAGAGCCTATCTTATATGTTTCCCACACCCTGTACATACAGATTGCTCACATTAATCCAGACCCTCACCCTGAATAAGAGCCTATCTTATATGTTTCCCACACCCTGTACATACAGATTGCCCACATTAATCCGGACCCTCACCCTGAATAAGAGCCTATCTTATATGTTTCCCACACCCTGTACATACAGATTGCCCACATTAATCCGGACCCTCACCCTGAATAAGAGCCTATCTTCTATGTTTCCCACACCCTGTACATACAGATTGCTCACATTAAAAATCATCCTGCCTGCATCTACTGCATGTTATGAGCCTTTAAACATCCAAGATGGCGGCTCATGGAGCATCAGGCAACCTGCAAACAGGAAGTGCCTTCTGACTATGCTGCTCTGCATTCTGGGATTGCTGACCTTTTCCTGACCCCAGCTCAGCTCTGTCTGAGCAAAGCACAGCTATAACCCCGCCCCCTGTACTTTATCCCGCTCTCCTCTCCTCAGTATGTGATGCTTCTGAGTCGAGATGGTGGCGCCCGTATCCTAGAGTCCTGAACAGAGTTGCAGCCCAGTGGGGGAAAGAATAATAAGTGACTAAAAACTTAAAATATATTAACTTTAGATGCTGTGGAATCGTTTAAGGGTTTGTGCTTTATAATAAATCACGGTGAAGGTCCGGATTAAAGCGGAAACTTGTGCCCGAAATTCTCTGCAAGCCCAAATTTGGCGATGTATTTGTGGGTTGTTTCGGGGACAGAAAAGCGTGCACGCAAATGTGCGAATTTCATCTAGCGAGAAGCTGGAGTTAACTGCCGACTTCACTAACGGGCTTGTTTCATTCCTAAAACACACGGCGGCAGCGCGGTAACGCGGAAAGTGTCAAGCGGAAGTTTTCTCTTTTTAGCATTTTTTACTTTTTTTTTTTTCGTTCTGAAGCAAATTAGAACAGAAAGCAGAGCGCACCAACCTTAATCTATTAAAGTGCGCACATGAGAAGACACGAGCACAATCGTGCACTAGTGAAACAAACTATACACCACAAGTCCCCGCTCTGTCCTCCAAAACAACGGCACCACTCACTTATGAAGAGAGAATGGATAACTTCTTTATTAATTCAACACTTTATATGTACAGGTATAAACACATTATATGTACAGGTATAAACACTTTATATGTACAGGTATAAACACATTATATGTACAGGTATAAACACTTTATATGTACAGGTATAAACACATTATATGTACAGGTATAAACACTTTATATGTACAGGTATAAACACTTTATATGTACAGGTATAAACACTTTATATGTACAGGTATAAACACTTTATATGTACAGGTATAAACACTTTATATGTACAGGTATAAACACTTTATATGTACAGGTATAAACACTTTATATGTACAGGTATAAACACATATAAAACCAATAAAAAACATATATACAACTGTGGAGAGGGAAGAGGGAGGGGGGAGGAATATATATACACACAACCCCCAGATGGGAATCACTACTGGACCCGCTGATTCATGATATTATATAAATAATCAAATGTGGCCACTGCTCTGAAACCTGACTGATAAATCCTATAATGTGCTAAGTCACTAATTATAAACACTAATGTACTTAAAGTGGACCAACACCCAGGATTTTGACTATCCTGGGTTTTGGTCCACTTCGGCGGGGCACCCCGATCGTGTGTGAAACCCCCCAGAAACCCCGAAAAACTCACCTCTCCTCGCTCCCATGTGACCGATCGGGGTGCCCCGCAGTCAGGGGTCTGATCGGCCCAGGAATCTTATAGATTCCTGGGGCGATCATGGGAGGGTGTTGGTCCACTTTAATAATAATATCCTGACCTATGTGCAAAAACGTATAAAGTGCAAAATATCTGAACGAGGACAGCCAGGTGGAGACAATGCAGACACATATATAATGAAACATAGACTCGCATCTCAGCACGGCCAGCAAACAAACCCCCCCCCCTCGCTCAAAGGACGCCGACGCGTTGCGTGACGTCACGCGTCACTTCTCCAGGGCACCACAGACACTCACATTATATATGTGTCTGCATTGGCTCCACCTGGCTGTCCTCATTCAGATATTTTGCACTTTATACGTTTTTGCACATAGGTCAGGATATTATTATTAAGTACATTAGCGTTTATAATTAGTGACTTAGCACATTATAGGATTTATCAGTCAGGTTTCAGAGCAGTGGCCACATTTGATTATTTATATAATATCATGAATCAGCGGGTCCAGTAGTGATTCCCATCTGGGGGTTGTGTGTATATATATTCCTCCCCCCCCCCTCTTCCCTCTCCACAGTTGTATATATGTATTTTAATTGGTTTTATATGCGTTTATACCTGTACATATAATGTGTTTATACCTGTACATATAAAGTGTTGAATTAATAAAGAAGTTATCCATTCTCTCTTCATAAGTGTGTGGTGCCGTTGTTTTGGAGGACAGAGCGGGGAGTTGTGGGACTCCTTGTGTATACTGAGGCAAATTAGGTAATAAGTTGTCAAAGTTAACAAACCTAAAAAGGTAAAAGCAATAAAAAGGTGAACATTGGGCCTCAACGAGTTTAAAGTTTTTTAAAAGTTTTAAAATTAAAAATGATAAAAATAATAAAATAACTATTGAGTCACATGACTGGTGGTAGTTTGCTGCCGATCATGTGAGTGAGGAAGCGGCGGCTTGGCTTTGTTGCCCCTTTTTATGTGTTTATACCCCTGTGGCCTGATTTTGCTGACCACGCGTTTCTTTCTTCTCCCCCCAGAGAATGTCGGCGCAGGAAGGCGCGCCCATAATGAATGGGATTTCGGGGCCGCCAAGCAACAGCTACGAACACTGGGGAGAACTGAAGCCCAAAGTGTCGCCATCGCAGCCGCACAAGCAGATCAGCGACTCGTACTCCAACACGCTCCCCGCACGCAAGAGCGTCCCCCCGAAAAACAGCTACGCCGTCGGTGGGTTCGCCAACCTCCCCCGCTTCCTGAACGCGAGCCCTGAGCTTCCCCTGGGTAATGGGTTGTACCAGGTGTAATGGGGGGTCAGATGGTGCGCAGCGCAGGATTTCACACCAAACGCAACCACGAGGATAATGGAAAGAATTAAGGAGGAAAGAGGTGGAGGGGAAGCGATAAAAAAGGGGGAAAAGACAGAGAAAGCGAGGAAAGAATGTGAATAATAAGGTGATGCAAAAATAAAAAAATAGACTGAGAACGGCACAAACACAGGTCGGAGGAAAGGCTGAAATAAAGGGAGGAGGAGGCGGGGCAGGTGATAAAGGAGAGAGGAGCGGGGTAGTTAAAAAGGGAAAGGGGCAGGTGAGAAGGGAGGAAGAGGCGGGGCAGGTGAGAAGGGAGGAAGAGGCGGGGCAGGTGAGAAGGGAGGAAGAGGCTGGGCAGGTGAGAAGGGAGGAAGAGGCGGGGCAGGTGATAAAGGTAAGGGGCAGGTGAGAAGGGAGGAAGAGGCGGGGCAGGTGAGAAGGGAGGAAGAGGCGGGGCAGGTGATAAAGGTAAGGGGCAGGTGAGAAGGGAGGAAGAGATGGGGCAGGTGAGAAGGGAGGAAGAGATGGGGCAGGTGAGAAGGGAGGAAGAGATGGGGCAGGTGAGAAGGGAGGAAGAGGCGGGGCAGGTGAGAAGGGAGGAAGAGATGGGGCAGGTGAGAAGGGAGGAAGAGGCGGGGCAGGTGAGAAGGGAGGAAGAGATGGGGCAGGTGAGAAGGGAGGAAGAGGCGGGGCAGGTGAGAAGGGAGGAAGAGATGGGGCAGGTGAGAAGGGAGGAAGAGGCGGGGCAGGTGAGAAGGGAGGAAGAGGCGGGGCAGGTGAGAAGGGAGGAAGAGGCGGGGCAGGTGAGAAGGGAGGAAGAGGCGGGGCAGGTGAGAAGGGAGGAAGAGGCGGGGCAGGTGATAAAGGTAAGGGGCAGGTGAGAAGGGAGGAAGAGGCGGGGCAGGTGAGAAGGGAGGAAGAGATGGGGCAGGTGAGAAGGGAGGAAGAGGCGGGGCAGGTGAGAAGGGAGGAAGAGGCTGGGCAGGTGAGAAGGGAGGAAGAGGCGGGGCAGGTGATAAAGGTAAGGGGCAGGTGAGAAGGGAGGAAGAGGCGGGGCAGGTGATAAGGGAGGAAGAGGTGGGGCAGGTGATAAAGGTAAGGGGCAGGTGAGAAGGGAGGAAGAGGCGGGGCAGGTGAGAAGGGAGGAAGAGGCGGGGCAGATGAGAAGGGAGGAAGAGGCGGGGCAGGTGAGAAGGGAGGAAGGGGCGGGGCAGATGAGAAGGGAGGAAGAGGCGAGGTGGGGCAGGTGAGAAGGGAGGAAGAGGCGGGGCAGGTGAGAAGGGAGGAAGAGATGGGGCAGGTGAGAAGGGAGGAAGAGGCGGGGCAGGTGAGAAGGGAGGAAGAGGCGGGGCAGGTGAGAAGGGAGGAAGAGGCGGGGCAGGTGAGAAGGGAGGAAGAGGCGGGGCAGGTGAGAAGGGAGGAAGAGGCGGGGCAGGTGATAAAGGTAAGGGGCAGGTGAGAAGGGAGGAAGAGGCGGGGCAGGTGAGAAGGGAGGAAGAGGCGGGGCAGGTGATAAAGGTAAGGGGCAGGTGAGAAGGGAGGAAGAGGCGGGGCAGGTGAGAAGGGAGGAAGAGGCGGGGCAGATGAGAAGGGAGGAAGAGGCGGGGCAGGTGAGAAGGGAGGAAGAGGCGGGGCAGGTGAGAAGGGAGGAAGGGGCGGGGCAGATGAGAAGGGAGGAAGAGGCGGGGCAGGTGAGAAGGGAGGAAGAGGCGGGGCAGGTGAGAAGGGAGGAAGAGGCGGGGCAGGTGAGAAGGGAGGAAGAGATGGGGCAGGTGAGAAGGGAGGAAGAGGCGGGGCAGGTGAGAAGGGAGGAAGAGGCGGGGCAGGTGAGAAGGGAGGAAGAGGCGGGGCAGGTGAGAAGGGAGGAAGAGGCGGGGCAGGTGACCACGCCGGCCATTCACAAATTCGCAGATAGAGGGGATGCGGCCGCTGCTCGCACATGTGCCGTTGGACAGGGAGCGAAGGTGTTTTCGGGCAACCTTTGGGGTTTCACACATTGGGACACCCCCGGGGGGGGAGTGAGTATGCCTGCCCTGGAGTCTGACACCAGGGTGGGTTTTGGTCCTCTTTAAAGCAGACCCAAACCCAGGCTGTTTAATTACAGTCAACCTCGGTCTATGGGGCAACCTGGGGGGTTTCACACATCGGGGCACACAGGGGGAGCGAGTATGCCTGCCCTGGAGTCTCAGGCTCCAGGGTGGGTTTTGGTCCTCTTTAAAGCAGACCAAAACCCAGGCTTTTTAATTATAGTAAACCTCGGTGTATGGGGCAACCTGGGGGGTTTCACACAGCAGGGCATCACGATTTTGGATGCCCCGGGGGGGGGGGGTGGGGGGGGAGGAATCAATCGGCCAGGAATCTTTTAGATCACTGTGGGTTTTGGTCCACTTTAATTGAGTTAAACCCTGAGCTCGCCAATGTATAGCCCTGCCTACCTGCTTGACATAGGTTAGAGGCTGGCGCCATGTGCTGCAGACTTCTGTTAGGTAGACCGGTCGGTTGTCTGTAGGCAGGGGGCGGATTGGCCATAGGGAGACCCGGGACAATGCCCGGTGGGCCGCACTGTATTGGTGCCAGTTGTGCTCCTGCATTTAACACCCACATTCAATCCCTGGCCCATTAGTCTCCCTCTAAGCCCCACTGTACCCACAAGCCAAGAAACCCCAGCCCCCTGTACCCAGCCCCACTGTACCCACAAGCCAAGGAACCCCAGCCCCTAATGTCCAGCCCCACTGTACCCACAAGCCAAGGAGCCCAAACCCCTAATGTCCAGCCCCACTGTACCCACAAGCCAAGGAACCCCAGCCCCTAATGTCCAGCCCCACTGTACCCACAAGCCAAGGAACCCCAGCCCCTAATGTCCAGCCCCACTGTACCCACAAGCCAAGGAACCCCAGCCCCTAATGTCCAGCCCCACTGTACCCACAAGCCAAGGAACCCCAGCCCCTAACGTCCAGCCCCACTGTACCCACAAACCAAGGAACCCCAGCCCCCAATGCTATAGCCCCACTGTACCCACAAGCCAAGGCACCCAGCCCCTAATGTCCAGCCCCACTGTACCCACAAGCCAAGGAACCCCAGCCCCTAATGTCCAGCCCCACTGTACCCACAAGCCAAGGAACCCCAGCCCCTAATGTCCAGCCCCACTGTACCCACAAGCCAAGGAACCCCAGCCCCTAATGTCCAGCCCCACTGTACCCACAAGCCAAGGAACCCCAGCCCCTAACGTCCAGCCCCACTGTACCCACAAACCAAGGAACCCCAGCCCCCAATGCTATAGCCCCACTGTACCCACAAGCCAAGGCACCCAGCCCCTAATGTCCAGCCCCACTGTACCCACAAGCCAAGGAACCCCAGCCCCTAATGTCCAGCCCCACTGTACTCACAAGCCAAGGAACCCCAGCCCCTAATGTCCAGCCCCACTGTACCCACAAGCCAAGGAACCCCAGCCCCTAATGTCCAGCCCCACTGTACCCACAAGCCAAGGAACCCCAGCCCCTAATGTCCAGCCCCACTGTACCCACAAGCCAAGGAACCCCAGCCCCTAATGTCCAGCCCCACTGTACCCACAAACCAAGGAACCCCAGCCCCCAATGCTATAGCCCCACTGTACCCACAAGCCAAGGCACCCCAGCCCCTAATGTCCAGCCCCACTGTACCCACAAGCCAAGGAACCCCAGCCCCTAATGTCCAGCCCCACTGTACCCACAAGCCAAGGAACCCAAGCCCCTAATGTCCTGCCCCACTGTACCCACAAGCCAAGGAACCCAAGCCCCTAATGTCCTGCCCCACTGTACCCACAAGCCAAAGGACCCCAGACCCCAATGCTATAGCCCTGGTATTATGGTTGGGGGGGAGGGTTCTTGGGCCGGCCAGGAGCTGATAAAATCCAGGGCTGATTCTTGGGACCCAGTCCGTCACTGTCTGTAGGGCGCTTTTTTGGCTAAGAAATAGAGACCCCTAGCAGGAGCGTGGCTAGGGTGGGTCACGTGCCCCGGGTGCAGCAGGTCAGGGGGGCATGAGCACAGGTAGGGGGAGCTATTTCCAATCTTTGCCCCGGGTGCCAGAAAGCCTAGCCACGCCTCTGCACCTAGGACCCCCCAGCCGCCGGGTTTCGGTTATCCGACCTACCGTTATCCAATCAGGGTTTCCGCGCACCCGCCCCTTATTTCGCCGCGTCCCCACGGGTGCCTGATTCTGTGTCTATCCCGTAAAGCAGAGAACAAGACCCTGCCGCGTTCCAGCTCCATGGCGGCCGGTCTGGAGAGGAACAGCAGGACGCGGGTGCAGGCCATCTTCTCGCACGCCGCCGGCGACAACAGCACCCTGCTCAGCTTCCACGTGGGCGACTACATCACCCTGCTGGTCCCCGAGGCCCGAGACGGCTGGCACTACGGCGAGAGCGAGAAGACCAAGCTGTGAGTAGTCCTCCCTTATGTTTAATGTTTGGCTCCACTTTATTGGGGCGTGCCGCTTTGGGATGCCCCCGAGATGTGTGCGATAACCTCAGGGTTAATTTGCCTCCATCCACAATGCATGCCTGGGCTCTGGGCCAATCAGAGCGCACACTAGGCAGTGAAAACAATGAGCGCAATCTAGGCAGTGATAACAATGAGCGCACACTAGGCAGCGATAGCAATGAGCGCACACTAGGCAGCGATAGCAATGAGCGCACACTAGGCAGCGATAGCAATGAGCGCACACTAGGCAGCGATAGCAATGAGCGCACACTAGGCAGCGATAACAATGAGCGCACACTAGGCAGCGATAACAATGAGCGCACACTAGGCAGCGATAACAATGAGCGCACACTAGGCAGCGATAACAAACATTTGGCTATGATGGAATATGAAATAATACAAATTCTGTTCTGAGTGGGTTACAGGTTACAGTGAGTTACACAGATCGACAATGGTCAGTTACCTTAACATGCAGATGTATAGCGGTGATGAGAGCTCCCACAAGGGGTATGTCAAGAGCTTACAGATGGTTTGGACACCTCCAGCACGCTGCCGCGAGACCCCTCTCCAGAGAAGCGACCCCAGCCTGGCCCAGGGTCATCCCCCTTTATACCTCGAGACCCTTTCCCTCCCTCCCCTCTGTGGGCCGGATTGTCACCTCCCACCGTTCTGGCACTTGCTTTAGCCCCTAAAACCCTTTAGGGGTTATAACTTTGAGCAGGGAGGTCTTATGGCTTTGGATGCGGCACCAACACATTGAGCTAGATGCCGGGCATCCGATGAGTCCAAAAATGGGGTTCCTAAATGGGTCAGAACCTTAGATCTCCATTTTCTAGTTTTCCTATGTTGCAGGGCCCGGAGAAACCTACCTCTACATGCGGTTTTGTGAGCCGGTTCTGGTTCTGTACCTGGCTTGGTGCTGGGACACATGGTGGCGCAGCTATGGTCCGATTTGTGTTGGTGCTGCTGACCTGCAGCTCTGTGTGTGTGAAAACCTCAGGGTTGATTTGCCTCCACCCACAATGCATGCCCGGGCTCTGGGCCAATCAGAACTTCCTCCGCCCATAATCCTGTCTGGTAATTGCTGGTCGCTCATGGCCGAATGGCCGGCAGCAGGTGATACCGCTGGAGACCTGCACATGCACGGTGGGGTTGAGATATGTGTACAGTTGACACATTGGGGCATCCCATGTACCTCGAGGCAAGCGTTCACTTTTGGGATGCCCCTGAGCTCATTTCCACCTGGTCTGCTTTAACCTGGCCATTTTGATTCGAATCAGACTATTCTGTGCAGAGCTGCGTCCCTTAAAGCAGAACCAAATCTAGGATTTTGACTATCCTGGTTTGGGATGCCCCTCTGTGTGTGATAACCTCAGGATTAATTTGCCTCCATCCACAATGCATGCGCGGGCTCTGGGCCAATCAGAACTTCCCTCTGCTCACAATCGTGCCCGACAATTGCTGGTCGCTCATGGCAGAATGGCCGGCAGCGGGTGTTAGGGGCGTGCTGGAGACCCGCACATGCTCGGTGGGCTTGAGGTGTGTGTACAGTTGACACATTGTGGCATCCCATGTTCCCGGGGGTAAGCTTTCACTTTTGGGATGCCCCTGAGCTAATTTCCAACCAGGGGGGGTCTGCTTTAAAGTGGACCGAAACCAACACCGATTGGCCCAGGAATCTATAAGATTTCCAGGCCGATTGATTCCCCCCCCGCCCCGAAATTGGGATGCCCCGCTGTGTGAAACCCCCGCACGTCGCCTGCTACACTTACCTTGTTTCCCAGTCCCACGGCGCATGTGCAAACCACGGTTACATCCCCGCTATCCCTCTTAACAGGGCACGTGCCCGCCTCAGGCATTTGTTAATGGCCCCTGTTAGAGGGAAGCGGGGGATGCGGCCGCCAGCACGTTCGGAGTCGCTCGCCTTAGACGTTGTGACGTCAGCGGATCCGAGCGCGCTGATTGGATGAGCGGCCGTGCATGTGCCGTAGGACCGGGAAGAGGTGAGTTGGCATTGGTAATCTGGGGGATGTCGCACTGCGGGGCATCCCCGATTGGGGTGCCCCGGGGGAAAGGACCAAAGCCCAGGAAAGTCAAAATCCTGGGTTTTGTTCCAGTTTGAGACTATAAGACTCCAGGGAGACCAATTTGGGATGCCGCGCTCGGTCTATCCCTGGGCAATTACCCGATATACTCACCTGACTGACTGATCCCATGGTGTACCCCCAATGACCTCTGCAACTCATTCCCATACCAGGCATTTCTAAATGGCAGGCGCAGGGGGAGGGGCTAGTGCCTCGTCCTCTGTTGATATCCAAGTGGTTAGTAAAAGCCAAGCGGTGCCCAAGACTCTGATAGGCCGGTGGCCGCGCATGTGCCGTGGGATCCCCATAGAGGTGAGTTTTTATAGCGATTCCTCAGGAACACACATAGTGGGATAGTGATAATCCCAGGGGATGTAACGCAGATAATATCTATATAATAATAACGCAGATAATATCTATATAATAATAATGCAGATAATATCTATATAATAATAACGCAGATAATATCTATATAATAATAATGCAGATAATATCTATATAATAATAACGCAGATAATATCTATATAATAATAACGCAGATAATATCTATATAATAATAATGCAGATAATATCTATATAATAACGCAGATAATATCTATATAATAATAATGCAGATAATATCTATATAATAATAATGCAGATAATATGTATATAATAACGCAGATAATATGTATATAATAACGCAGATAATATGTATATAATAACGCAGATAATATGTATATAATAACGCAGATAATATGTATATAATAACGCAGATAATATGTATATAATAATGCATATAATATCTATATAATAATAATGCAGATAATATCTATATAATAA
>CM051243.1:194046069-194298569 GCA_027917425.1 Gastrophryne carolinensis
GATATGGGATAGATAGATATGGGATAGATAGATATGGGATAGATAGATATGGGATAGATAGATATGGGATAGATAGATATGGGATAGATAGATATGGGATAGATAGATATGGGATAGATATGGGATAGATATGGGATAGATATGGGATAGATATGAGATAGATAGATAGATATGAGATAGATAGATAGATAGATATGAGATAGATAGATAGATAGATATGAGATATAGATAGATAGATATGAGATAGATAGATAGATAGATATGAGATAGATAGATAGATAGATATGAGATAGATAGATAGATAGATATGAGATAGATAGATAGATAGATAGATAGATATGAGATAGATAGATAGATAGATATGAGATAGATAGATAGATAGATATTTGATAGATAGATAGATAGATAGATAGATATTTGATAGATAGATAGATAGATAGATAGATATTTGATAGATAGATAGATAGATAGATAGATATGAGATAGATAGATAGATATTTGATAGATAGATAGATATGAGATAGATAGATAGATATTTGATAGATAGATAGATAGATATTTGATAGATTGATAGATATTAGATTGATAGATATTAGATTGATAGATATTAGATTGATAGATATTAGATTGATAGATATTAGATTGATAGATATGGGATGGATAGATGGATGTAGTAGACACATATAGCAGATATAGAGAAAGACAGATATTGGATGGATGGGTAGCTTTGTGAAATGCAAGCTAGATGGATGTAGGTTAGATGATGGATGGATGATGGATATATAGGATAGATGATGGGTGGATGATGAATATATAGGATAGATGATGAATATATAGGATAGATGATGGATATATAGGATAGATGATGGATGGATGATGGATATATAGGATAGATGATGGATATATAGGATAGATGATGGATATATAGGATAGATGATGGGTGGATGATGAATATATAGGATAGATGATGAATATATAGGATAGATGATGAATATATAGGATAGATGATGGATGGATGATGGATATATAGGATAGATGAGTATATGGATAGGGGAAGAATACAGCCATTGGTCTCAGCAAGGCCTCAAACAAAAGTATTAAACTCAGGCTGGAATCTTTTAGTCTAGTTTCCTGCAGTAGAAGCTGGACTTTCGGGGCCTGTCCCATATAGTGCATGTCGCCCCCGTTGTCCCTTTTGCATCATCCTCCTGAGAGGCTGAGTTACAATTTTCCAGCTTTCGCTGTCCTCCAGCAGCGCATTGCAGAAGTGTCTCCCGTGTCTCTTACACATACTAACCTGTTTTCCACACTCTCGGGGGCGGCAGATGAGCATTTCCTGGAGGTGGTTATTTTTGCAGGGATTTCATCAGACATTTATTTTTGTATTTTTCCAGCTTACAGCCCGGAAAGAGCAGCAGCACCGGAAACCTGCTGGACAAAGATGACCTCTCCATACCGCCCCCCGACTACAACATGGCGGCCCGCGGATTCCCGCCACAAGCCACGGGCACCTTCAAGCCTCGGCCCTACAGCGTGGCCGCGCCGGCCTTTACGCAGGTTAGACGAGACTGCGAGATGGGTGCGGGGGGATCCTTTAGGTTGCCGGAACTGCCGGGCCCAACAGATGTTCTGACAGGCCAGAAGGACGTGGAGGACAAAAAGCTTTGGTCGCGTTCACATTAAAGTGGACCAAAACCCGGCGCAGGCACGCTCCCTGGGAAGCTGGGGATGCAGCCGCCAGTGTGCTCAGATACGCTCCTATTAGACAAGTTCCCGGACAAAGGAGCGGGAGCGGATCTGCGCACACCCATAGGACGAGCGCCCGCGCAGTGAAGAGGTGAGTTCGGGTGACTTAGGGGGGTTTCACACAGCAGGGCATCCCAGATTAGGGGCGAGGACCAAAACCCTAAGATAGTGAAAATCATGGGTTTTGGTTCACTTTAAGGCCAGAACTTTTTTGTGTTCTCCTTGATGCCCGGGCGCCCATTAGGGAGACCTACAGTAGCATCACTTTCTGCCTGTTACAATGGACCTGTTAAAATTGGGGGTTTTGGTCCCCAATCGGGGATGCCCCACTGTGTGAAACCCCCCAGATCGCCGAAACCAACTCGCCTCTTCCCGGTCCTACGGCGCATGTGCGGCCGTTCGTTCAATGTGCGCGCTCAGAGCCGCTGACATCCCGTCATCTAAGCCTTCGTCCAAGGCCAGTGGCCCCGAATGTGCTGGCAGCCGCATCCCCCGCTTCCCTCTAACAGGGAGTGTGCCCGCACCAGCCATTCACAAATGCCTGGCCCTGCTAGAGGGATAGCGGGATGCGCCTGCTGCTCGCGCATGCGCCAATGGACCGGGAAACGAGGTGCGTTTTCGGGCAACCTGTGGGATTTATTAAAGCCTATAAAGCCTATTAAAATGGACCAAAACCCACGGAGATTGGCCCAGGAATCTATAAGGTTCACGGGCCGAATTGATTTCCCCCCCGGGGCAAAATCGGGATGCCCCGCTGTGTGACACCCCCCAGGTCGCCCCATTCACTTACCTTGTTTCCCGGTCCAATGGCGCATGTGCGAGCTGCATCCCTGCTATCCCTCTAGCAGGGCATTTGTGAGGGCCACGCTCCTTGTTAGAGAGAAGCGGGGGATGCGCCCACCAGTGCGCTCGGAGCTGCTGGCCTTAGATGAAGGCTTAGACTATGTGATGTCAGCGGCTCAGAGCGCGCTGATTGGACGAGTGTGCCACGCATTCGCCGTAGGACCGGGAAGAGGTGAGTTAACTTTGGCAATCTGGGGGGTTTCACATCAAAACCCAGGATAGTCAAAATCCTGGGTTTTGGTCCACTTTAAGTTTTATATGGACTATTTGGAGCCTTGTTACAATGACTCCTTGCGTCCCCCATATAGCAAAGGGCGGGTTCGGGAGTTAAAGTGACCCCGTCTATAAAGGGATTGTATGATAAAGTGCACCTGATTGAATTGTGTGACAAGCCGCAGTGCTGTATGTTCCTTATTTATAGGGTTACCCTGTGCCCTATGGGTACAAAATACACAAGAGCACCGGCGGTCTCTACCCGCACCCGTCTGCACTGTACAAACCTTGTAAGAGGTCAACGCCCGTAAGTTGGTTATCGGTGGCCATCTTGCATTGCAGACCCCCCCGAGAGCCAATCTCCTCTCTGACCTCACTTGGTGGCCCGATTTTATCCCGGTGGTCGAGGGAATCTAGGGATAAAGTGAGAACAAAGCGGGAGATTTGCTGCAATGGAAGATGCTCTAGAGACACTTCCACCACAAATATGATAGACAATGGGATCATGGGAAAAATTCTCCAGGTTCTAAAGGATCAACAATAGAAATCTCTAGAGAAATGGAAGTGAGGGAAGAAAAAACAGATAAGGAGGGTCCACCAATGGTAGTCCTGACTGAAGGTTCCCCCTGACATTGACATGACTGTCTTCATTAGGCCTCCTCTCTTGGACATTCACCAATGGCAGTAGTTCTGCTATCCACTGATGGTGGTCATCATAAGATGTCCATCTTGGTCATCCACCAATGGTGGTCTTCATTATTCTTCCCTCTTGGTCATCTACCAATGGTGGTCTTCATTAGACTTCCATCTTGGTCATCCACCAATGCTGGTCTTCATTAGACTTCCCTCTTGGCCATCCACCAATAGCAGTCTTCATTAGACTTCCCTCTTGGTCATCCACCAATGCTGGTCTTCATTAGACTTCCCTCTTGGCCATCCACCAATAGCAGTCTTTATTAGACATCCCTCATGGCCTTCCACCAATGGCAATCCTTCTGCTATCCACTGATGGCGGCCTTCATGAGATGTCCTTCTTAGCCATCCACCAATGGCAGTCTTCATTAAACTTCCCTCTTGGCCTTACACCAATGGCAGTCCTTCTGGTATCTAATGAAGACCACCATCAGTAGATAGCAGAAGGATTGCCATTGGTGGAAGGCCAAGAGGGAAGTCTAATGAAGACTGCTATTGGTGGTCCTTTTTGGCCATCCTCCAATGGAAGTCCTTCTGCTGTCCACTGATGGCGTTCTTCATTAGCCTTTCCTTTTGGCCATCCACCTATGGCAATCCTTCTGCTATTCACTGATGGCTGTTTTCAATAAACCTTCTTGTTGGCCATCCACCAATGGCAGTCCTCATTAGACTTCTCTCTTGGCCATCTACTAATGGCAGTCTTCATTAAAATTCCCTCATGGCCTTCCACTAATGGCAATCCTTCTGCTATCCACTGATGGTGGTCATAGAAGAAGGCTTCCTTGATGATTGGGAGCATCAGGTGAGCATGCGCCCCCTGATATTTATTTTGTGGACATTCAGAGGCACGCTCAAGGGTGTACGTGAGATCTCCTTCTCTGTGTCTACCAGTGTCTTCATGAGACATCCCTCTTTGTATCTACCAGTGTCGGTGTCGGTCTTCATGAGACATATTTCTCTGTGTCTACCGGTGGCAGTCTTATGAGACATCCCTCTTGGTGTCTACCGGTGGCCGTCTTCATGAGACATCCCTCTTGGTGTCTACCGGTGGCCGTCTTCATGAGACATCCCTCTTGGTGTCTACCGGTGGCCGTCTTCATGAGACATCCCTCTTGGTGTCTACCGGTGGCATGAGACATCCCTCTTGGTGTCTACCGGTGGCATGAGACATCCCTCTTGGTGTCTACCGGTGGCCGTCTTCATGAGACATCCCTCTTGGTGTCTACCGGTGGCCGTCTTCATGAGACATCCCTCTTGGTGTCTACTGGTGGCAGTTTTAAGTCCAGTCTAAATAACTATGTGGTTCATGGCTGCTCCAAAAGTTGATGTAAACTATTTATGTGCCTTTTATGCACTTTTAATTGCATTTTTAACACTGTTTTAGGTTACTGGCAAGCCACACGAACCAGCCAGTACTTGAGATCTTTCTTAAAAAAAAAAAAAAATGTCTGGGAACCCCTCCCATAGACTATTAGCCTGATTTGTATTGAATCCAGAGACTACTCCTGTGGAGGCTCCAGGACGGGTTTAACTGCAATGAAAGCTCCGTTCGCATGCATAATCCCTCCTGGCACAGATTATCGTGTAAATAGCTGGAGTGACGTTTAATTCCAATGCATATACCCGTAACGCTGCGCCGCCTCTAATTTTACCCCACCGGTGATCTTCTGAGCTACAAGAGTTAATCAGACATATGAACAATTCTGAAAAGATTCCTCTGGATATTTATATCCTCTTTTTATGTTAATGTCGGCATCCATGTCATGCTCACCCAGGCTGCAGAGAGTTGCCATCCCCCATTTCCAGTTATTTAAATATCATCATAATATGCAGCAATTTAGAGGATTTTAGAGGGTTTAGATGTTTATGTTGCTGGTTACACACAAATAATTCATATATAAAAAGAGAAACTTTATTTCCATAGAAATCCCGAGATTTCGAATGCTCCATGATTCTTTTAACAAGAGTAAGCATTTGTGGAAAACAAATTTATTGTCATGTTTAAGGTTCTTACAAAGTAGTTGTTTCTTTGACTTTTGAGTGTTTCGGAACCCTTGCTGGTCGTGATTAGAGTATTCTATTTATTTGTTTTGCAAGCAAGTAAGACCACCCTCTAAATATCCCATTGTTGAGGTCTTGTATTCGAGCTGAAACGTCTTCTCGGTCGAAAAGATTTGTCTTTCTGCTTGACCGCCAGAGATTGACCTTCCTAGATCTCGGAGGTCCTATTTGTTCGCCTACAGCATACAAAGGAGAGCAGGTCCTGTATTTAGATGGGATCAAATACTCCATTCTCAAAAGAACTTTATCAAGTTCTAATTATTTTTAGGAGTTGATGCCGACATTTCACACCTTCCCAGCAGGTGAAGAAACGTGGATCTTGCCTATCTGTAGGCTTTCCGATTTTATATTATAGAGCCCATTTATAACACACACACACAGATAAGGAAAGCAACTTAGTAATGCCTTAGAGATCACAAGGCCCCGAATACTTCTGGTCTTTAGTCTGAATAGAGTTGGCAGTTGTGGTAAAAGCTTCTCGCGTTTTTAAAGGATTTCAACTTTACGGAGTGTATCTCATACAAAGCTGTGTCCTTTGAATTTTGAGTATTTTGGAGTAAGTTTTTTTGAGTAAGTTCTAGTGGTTATGATTTTTCTATTTATGACTATTCTTATTTATTACTTGATTTCCCAAATTTCCACCAGAGATGGATCTTCCTAGATCTCAGAGGTCCTATTAGGTCACAACATAGGGAAAGGAGGGTTGTTAAGCAGGTTCTGAGTGTATATGAGCATTCCATACATAAATGTGGCATTAGGTATAACATACTTTTTTTTATGAAGCTAGATTTTTTTTTAAGTAGCACATATCCGAGAACTTATCCAATGAGTAACGTCTTATGTATGGGGTATATCCATGGACTGTGGATTTTGGCCAAGTCTGGATATCGAACTCACTCCTAACCAGTTGCGTATCGGTTACTATTGCTGTTCTCTAATGGGGTATATTTTTAGAGACAGGACAACCGGTTTGCCTTAGGGCTTCTCATAGTATCATGATAAACAGCTATTTTACCATTTATAACATTAACTCGGAGAGAGATATAGGGATTAGAGTCTTAAGAGTAATATGGAAGGGAAGAGTTTAGACTATAGAAGAGAGGAGAGAAAGAAGGGAAGTTCTAATAATAACTCTTTCCCAGCAGGTGAAGAAATGTAGACCTTGCCTATCTCCAGGCTTATTCACCAAGGTCTTAGCTTTTCTTGGGAAGGAGGGTTGTTGAGAAGGTGCTGAGTTTAAATAGTATTCAATACTTAATACTTATATAATTAATTTTGGGAGTTGATATATGCCAATAATTCACTCTTTCCTAGCAGGTGAAGAAACGTGAACCTTGCCTATCTGTAGGCTTTCCAAGTTATATTATAGAGTCGATTTATTACCCACGTAGAAAAGAAAAGCGACGTTAATTCTATAACAATCACAAGATTCTGATTCTCCATGTTTTTTCGGTATAGAACTATAGTTAATACTTGTTTTCCAGGCAAGCAAGACCACCCTCTAAATATCCAAATGTGGAGGTCTCGCTGAAAGATCTTCTCAATCGAAAAGTTGGGGCAACCTACCCGAACCTCCAGAGATGGATTTTTCTAGATTTCAGAGGTCCTATTTGTTTGACCACAACATACAAATTAGAAGAGGGTGGATGAGCAGGTCCTGGGTTTATATGGGATTAAAAACCCCATTCTTGAATAAAATATACCAAGTTTTGGCAGTTGATATTTGCCAACGTTTAGCTCAAGATCTTGGTTTTTCCATATCTACCACTATGGCCATGATTCAATAAGAGTTGAAAAAAATTCTCATGGTAGTAAAAAAATTCAATTCATGAGAAAAAGGCCTGAGAATGTCACTGTTAGTGAATCAGCAACTAGAAAAATGAAAAGTCAATGGCACTTTAAGAGAGAACTGTTCACTCCTTTCTACACTGTCGAAAAAGCCGCCACTGACTTTCATTATCTTTTTATCTGATGATTCAGTAACAGTGACATTCTCAGGTGTATTATGCTCATGAATTTAATATTTTACTACCATGATTCAACTCAAAAAATTGAATCGAAGCCTATATATTCTAACCTGCTTGTACATCATCACTCATTCTATGAAAATAGAATTCTATTCAATACAATATGTACAAAACCTCTAAAAAGCATTTAAAACATGTTAAAACTCCACTGTGCCGCAGCCTAGTGCATGCCTATTCGTGAGCTGGAGCATACCTTGTGTCAGCAGTTGCACATGACCGCGTGTTGCCCAAGAACCTGCGCCAAACTCCTGGCCCTTTATGATGGACGTCCTGGTGCCCTTATGATGATGGTTTGTCTTTCTTCATTCTCCCACCTTCCTGCTTCCTGGTCTTTGGGCCTTACTACTTTGAATTGAATAGACCGTTCTTGGCTTATTGGACTCCCCTTTGGAATGTTATTTTGGTTTGACCTCGACTTGGGTTTGTGACTCTGCATCCCTGCTGCCAGCCCCTGACCGCTGCTTGGACTTACATTTTCTGACTCCTTGCTGCCAACCCTCGACATGTGTTTGAGCCTTGACCCTGAACTTAGGGTTGCCTAGTCTCCGTCTGACCACCAGGTGGACGCCCCTTCCTTTCACGGAGCTCCATTGAAGTCCATGTTATCTTGTAGGTTCTGGGCCCTGGTATGTCCAGCGGCTCCACCCCTGGGGTTTTTCCGGCTATAATCCCTGATGGCGAGTTGCCAAAGTTGCCAGTAAATTGCCTGATCGTTTCGATCATAACAACCAGATGCAGATCTTTCTCAAACCTAAAACTAGGTTCAAAAATACTGAAAAGATGCCGAAACATAAACCTAATGAGGTCTGCCATTGTTGTCCACCCATTTTGCCTAGATAGATGGGGAAAAAATGTGTATAGAAATCGGAGTCTTCAGGAAGGACAAAAAAGTCAAAAAAAAAAAAGGTAAGCATTAAATTTCAGCAGACCTCTTCATCATTGGGAGGAATGTTTTCTCCTCTGTCCATACGAGAGGAGCAGAGCAAGCATCCCGTTAGATTTGTGGTGGAAGTTCAGCTATTTAAGATCCATGTTTGGAATGTCCTTGTCGCTTCTTGTCAATGACGATGGAACGCTAGGCGAACGTTCCCACCGCCTGCTGCTCAACTGCGCGGCTCCCGATTCCCCCAAAATGCATCACCCGCCATGAAGCTCATATCATCGTCATCACACCCTACTGGATGTGGCTTCCTTCCAATTAGATTTGGAAGAGCAGCGTAATAGTAGTATAGTTGCAATTAGATGCTATTAGACTGTCAGTCCATGGAAGGGACTTTGGAGGATGGTTTGGTCCACGTCTGGCTTTTCAAAACTCTTATTGAGGAAATATGAACAACCCTCCTATTTGGAAGACGCTGGGCTCACGCCTGCTGTAGAGACAGGACCGGGGGCATTTATGCTGGCCAGTGGTGGGCGCTGTAGACAGTGTACATTTTGACTGATCTTTTGACTCTAGCACAAAAAAATGAGACCATGATTTATTAATAGATTCATCCTATAAAAAAATAATCAAAAATATGTATAATAAATAGTAATAAAAGTCTAATAAATCAATATATAGCCATAAGTAGAGATGGGCGGGTTGCCCATCTTTACTTATGGCTATATATTTATTTGAATGTCCCCCAAATTTCGGGTTCAGCAAGTTCAATTGTAGTTTAAATAAATGTTTGGTGACCCGAGCCCAAACCCCAACCTGTATAATAATAAAAGTATAATAAATAAATATATATAGCTATAAGTAGAGATGTTTGCCATAGACACACGCCGCGGGGTTGATGAGTGACGCGGTTTGCTGGGTGGTCTTGGGGGCGGCCAATGGGAGGAACAATTAGAAGAGCGCTGTATAAATAAATAATAATAAAAGTATAATAAATAAATATATAGACATTAGTGGAGATGGGCGAACCCCCCCAGAGATCGAGTTCGGTAAGTTCAACCTTTATTTTGAATAAATGTTCAGTGACCCAACCAAGCCCGAACCCCGACACGGTCCCTCTTAAAATTAATGGGGACCCAACTATTTGCCATAGACGACATGCGGCATTGATGTGTGACGTGGATTGCTGGGGGGTGGCCAGTGGGAGGAACAACAGCTAGAAGAGTGCCATGATTGGTCTGGGCCCACTGATGCTACCCCTGCACTTGTGGACATCATCTGGCCAGGGTCGCCGCACACATCTGGGCGTGCGGGAACCTAGCGCCAGAATAGTCTGCAAGGAACACATAGGTGGTGGTAAAAAAAAAAGGGTTTTGACCCACTTTAAACACTACTTTTGCCTCCTAACTTGAATATAAATTACAACAGCATCCTGCCAATAATTCTGAGACTTCTGAAAGCCTGACTGTCGTTTTGTTCATAAATGACTCCTGTCCGGGGCAGGCCAACAGCTTGATATTTGATATTATTTGATAGTTTACCCTTTTTAGATACATTGTTAGCCCTGGTGGGACTTTCCCAGCACATTTAAATGCTTTCTGCCCAAAGTCCTACAGCAAGTCTATGAGCGACCATTCCAAGTTCATTAGCCTTTAATGGACTGGCCCTTTAATATCTTCCCCCTTTTGCATCTTGCTTTTATTAGAACACATTGCCATAGCCTTGCCTTTGTTTTGCTGAAACCTTTTCTCATTAATGTGTTTTAATGTTTTTTTTTATCCCTCGTCAGGGTTTAGAGGACTACGGAGCAGCACGCGCCGCAAACAGGTAACTTCTATTGAAGCCTTTATAATTTTTTTCCTTTTTGATGTCATGCATGTATGTATCAATTATCTAACGATGATTGCCGTAGATTACAGTGCACTTCATTGTCCGTTTGACTGTCAGTGGTTTTGGGCATTTTCATTGTATTTTTGATCGTCGTTGGTCTTGGGCACATCCGTTGTGTCTTGTATCACCTGCAGTATCCCTTATTGCCACGGGTATCGGGGGTATTTCCTGTCGCTCCCTTATATTCTTCAGCCTCTGTAATCCATCCTGCCGAGCCTACGCCATTTGTAAAGCATTTCTAACGTGCTCGTGTTTTTTGAGAAATTCAAAGGTTTGGTTCACACTTTTTATAGGTTGAAGTTCAAAAGCCTAGCGGTTGATTCTTGGGGATCCGGAAGCTGTATTTTCAGAAGTATTAAGATGTTGGTTAGTGCAAGTAGAGATTAATTAAATTAATATTCGATTTGGTGATTTTTCTCGAATTTCCCACAATCATTTTGGTTCAATCTGAATCGAATTTTAATGGGAGAAAAAAAAACACCCTTTCTTCTCTATCCAGTGCCGGGCGATGTAAGTCGCCACTCTCCACCCTTAAGCTGGGAAGAGGACCTAACTTCCACCCGGCCAGCCCATCAGCCATTGTTTCCTGCCATGAGGCTGGAACCTTTATACCCGGAGGTGTGAGCTGACGTCACCGCGAGGGCTTCCTCCGTTACTCAGTGCTGTCTCCTCCAGGTACAAAGAGCTTTGCTTCAACCGCCAGGGTATCACTTCCCACCACAAGGTGTCCCCTCGCTGCTCTCCTGTCTGCAGCAGGAGGAAGACACAGATCCTCCGCCCAGCAAGCGATCCCCACCACAGGGCAGGGCTCTTTATACCTGGAGTAAGCGGACGTCACTGTGACGGGGGCAGTGAGGGGTTCCCCCGTCACTTGCAGTGATCTCTGCTCTCTCCTCCAGGTACAAAGAGCCTCGCTGCCACTGCCAGGATGTCCCATGTCACTTCCCGCCACAGGGTGTCCCACGCCGCTCTCCTTCTCCTGTCTGCAGCAGGAGGAGGACATGATCCTCTGCCCAGCCAGCACGACTGCCAGCGATAGCCCCCACATGGCTGGGCTCTTTATACCTGAAGTGAGCTGATGTCACTGTGAGTGTAGGGTAGTGAGGGCTTTCCCCTATTACTCAGTGCTGTCAGCTCACTCCTCCAGGTACAAAGAGCCTCACTGCCGGGGTGTCCCACGTCATTTCCCGCCACAGGGTGTCCTACGCCGCTCTCCTGTCTGCAGCAGAAGGAGGACATAGATCCTCAGGGTTGGGGGTCTGATTGGGTGTAAGTGGGTGCACTCCCTTTCTAACAATCTGTCCATGCTTGTGTCTAAATTGCATCAAGCGTCTAAAATATACTGGAATGGGCGGAGCGTTTCAGAGCAGCGGTGCACTGCCTACTTTGAGTACAGTACAGAGTTGAGGTTGGTAGAGGTAGGCAGAGTTGAGGTTGGTAGAGGTAGGCAGAGTTGAGGTTGGTAGAGGTAGGCAGCGTTGAGGTTGGTAGAGGTAGGCAGCGTTGAGGTTGGTAGAGGTAGGCAGAGTTGAGGTAGGCAGGGTTGAGGTTGGTAGAGGTAGGCTGGGTTGAGGTTGGTAGAGGTAGGCTGGGTTGAGGTTGGTAGAGGTAGGCAGGGTTGAGGTTGGTAGAGGTAGGCAGGGTTGAGGTTGGTAGAGGTAGGCAGGGTTGAGGTTGGTAGAGGTAGGCAGGGTTGAGGTTGGTAGAGGTAGGCAGGGTTGAGGTTGGTAGAGGTAGGCAGGGTTGAGGTTGGTAGAGGTAGGCAGCGTTGAGGTTGGTAGAGGTAGGCAGCGTTGAGGTTGGTAGAGGTAGGCAGCGTTGAGGTTGGTAGAGGTAGGCAGCGTTGAGGTTGGTAGAGGTAGGCAGCGTTGAGGTTGGTAGAGGTAGGCAGCGTTGAGGTTGGTAGAGGTAGGCAGCGTTGAGGTTGGTAGAGGTAGGCAGCGTTGAGGTTGGTAGAGGTAGGCAGCGTTGAGGTTGGTAGAGGTAGGCAGCGTTGAGGTTGGTAGAGGTAGGCAGCGTTGAGGTTGGTAGAGGTAGGCAGCGTTGAGGTTGGTAGAGGTAGGCAGCGTTGAGGTTGGTAGAGGTAGGCAGCGTTGAGGTTGGTAGAGGTAGGCAGCGTTGAGGTTGGTAGAGGTAGGCAGCGTTGAGGTTGGTAGAGGTAGGCAGCGTTGAGGTTGGTAGAGGTAGGCAGCGTTGAGGTTGGTAGAGGTGAGACAGAGCGGGCAAAGGTAGGGCAGGGAAAAGTCATTTCAGTAGAGCTTAAGTGGAAAGAGGTGAGGTTGGTAGAAGTAGTCAGAGGTGGGTAGAGGTGAGATGGTAAGAGACACAATGGGCAGAAGTGAGATGGTAAGATGCGTAGTAGACAGAGGTGAGGTGGTAGAGGGGAGATGGTAAGATGCGTAGTAGACAGAGGTGAGGCAGGGAGGAGAATTGGGCAGAGGTGAGGTGGGTAGAAGGGAGGTGAGAAGAAGTGGGCAAAGGTAAGGTGGGGAAAGGTCATTTCAGTAGAGGTTAAGTGGAAAGAGGTGAAGTTGGTAGCGGTAGGCAGAGGCGGGTAGAGGTGAGATGGTAAGACACAATGGACAGAGATGAGGTTGGTAGAGGTAGGCAGAGGCGGGATGGCAGGAGACGCAATGGACAGAGGTGAGGTGGGTAGAGGGGAAATAGTAAGAGGTGGGTCTGAAGGAGTGGGCAGAGGTAAGGCAGGGAGAGGAGAGTTGAGCAGAAGTGAGGCAGGAAGAGTTAAGCAGTGGTGGGATGTGGGGTAGTAAGAGGTGGATAGTGATAGGTAGAGGTGAGAGGAGTGGAGGTAAGATGGGACAAGGTGAAAAGAGGCGAGTAGAGGTAGGCAGAAGGGTAACAGGAAAAGGTTGGTGGGCAGAGGTGAAGGAGTGAGCAGAGGTGAGGCAGGAAGAGGTGAGGTGGTAAGAAGTGGGCAAAGGTAAGGCCGGGAGAGGGGAATTGAGCAGAGGTGAGGTGGGCAGGGCTGAGTCAAGAAGAGTTGAGCAGAGGTGAGATAGTAAATGAAGTGATGGATAGGGGTGAGGTGGATAGAGATAGGTAGAGGGGAGGGGAGCAGAGGTAGGATGGGACAAGTCGGAAAGAGGCGAGTAGAGGTAGGCAGAGGTAAAATGAACACAGGTAAGGAGGGTAGAGGTGGGCAGAGGTGAGCTGGGATGAGTCTACTTGGGCATCTCCAGACACAGCCGGCACAAAAAACACTCCAGTAGCACATGTGTGTCACCCACCTCTACAGAGAAGTTTATCGGTGACCCACTTTCTGCTTTGGAAATTAGAGACATGCCCTCTAGTGGTCAAATTAGAGACATGTCCTCTAGTGGTCAGCCGCTTGCACTGCAAGGAAAACTCTGCTCACTAACTCCTTAGGCATACCTAGGGGTGTCTATGCATACCATAAGTGGGGCATTATTTGCCCTTTACTGCCCATGAGCCAAACTCCGATTCATGCCTCATCGTTGCAGGGATGGACCTACCTCTTAGCCATCCAATGCTGCAAGCCAGGCTGGACTGACTTAAGGCCACAACTATGAGTTCAATTGTTTTGCTACTCTCTCCATCCCTACCTTTTGCCTCCAAGATATTTGGTAGAGGAACGGTGGCTGGAAATCACCTGGCCCGGATGGCGCCGAGAAAAAAAATCGCACGGGGTTCGGAATAAAACAATTACACACAAAGGATATTGGTTTATATAAGATAAAGCACCTTAACCTCCTTGGATGCCTTTTACTAACCCGTTACTATTTACCCCTTTTACTAGTAGTTTTACGTTGACTCCTTAGAAAGCCCTTTATAAAGACCTTTTGCCCTCTTATGTAAGAGATACTGCAGCTGGTGTCGTCCTCTGTGTCGTGGTTTTTTTTTTTTGCGTTCTAGGCTGCACTCCCTCTACTTTTTTTTTTTCTTTTTCTCTTTTCTTTTCTTTTTTCTTTTTCTTAGCGGTAACGGCACCATAATCTCCACTGTGTGAGGAGGAGGCGCGCCTGCGCAGGTTCGGCGGCTGCTGCTTCTTCGAAGGAACTTTTCATCTTTTTTTTTTTTTTTCCGCAGTTTTCTTTCCTCTTTCGCATCACTGAATATCTCGGAAAACTCTTTTACGTTTTTTGGACTTTTTTTCTAGACTGTTCAATCCTCTCTGCGAGTCGCGACGCACGACCCCATCGCAGCGGCGGCAGCGAAAGGACGCGCTGGATCGGTGCGCCGCCCCGGTTTTGATTTGCTTGTTGATTGTGCTTTAGCTCAGGGGGAGCAAAAAAATGGCCGACGCGTGTTTGTGGTTTCTTAACCTTCCGATGTCTGCGCGCTTATCGGTCTTAGCGGCTGTTGATCATGTTAAAGCGGACTAAAACCCTGGATTTTGACTATCCTGGTTATTGGTCCTTGCCCCCCAGGGCTCCCCCACTGTGTGAAACACCCTCAGATCGCCGAAACAAACTCTCATCTTCCCGGTCCTACTGTGTGGGTTTTGGTCCACTTTAAGCTGACGTCTAGAAGCTTTATTGGTCCTGGCGGCTGTTGATTATATTAAAGCGGACTAAAACCGGGTTTTTGACTATCCTGGGTTTTGGTCCTTCCCCCGGGGAACCCCGATCGGTGATGCCCCACTGTGTGCAACCCCCAGATCACTGAAACAAACTCTCATCTTCCCGGTCCTACGGCGTGGGTTTTGGTCCACTTTAAGCCGACGTCTAGAAGCTTTATTGGTCCTGGCGGCTGTTGATATTAAAGCGGACTAAAACCGGGTTTTTGACTATCCTGGGTTTTGGTCCTTTCCCCGGGGAACCCCCATCGGGGATGCCCCACTGTGTGAAACCCCCCAGATCACTGAAACAAACTCTCATCTTCCCGGTCCTACGGCGTGGGTTTTGGTCCACATTTAGCTGACGTCTAGGAGCTTTATTGGTCCTGGCGGCTGTTGATTGTATTAAAGCGGACTAAAACCGGGTTTTTGACTATCCTGGGTTTTGGTCCTTCCCCCGGGGAACCCCGATCGTGATGCCCCACTGTGTGCAACCCCCCAGATCACTGAAACAAGCTCTCCTCTTCCCGGTCCTACGGCGTGGGTTTTGGTCCACTTTAAGCCGACGTCTAGAAGCTTTATTGGTCCTGGCGGCTGTTGATTATATTAAAGCAGACTAAAACCGGGTTTTTGACTATCCTGGGTTTTGGTCCTTTCCCCGGAGAACCCCGATCGGTGATGCCCCACTGTGTGCAACCCCCCAGATCACTGAAACAAACTCTCATCTTCCCAGTCCTACTGCATGGGTTTTGGTCCACTTTAAGGGGAGAGAAGTTTCTTAACCTGCCGACGTCTAGATGCTCATTGGTCCTGGCGGCTGTTGATTGTATTAAAGCGGACTAAAACCGGGTTTTTGACTATCCTGGGTTTTGGTCCTTTCCCCGGGGAACCCCGATCGGTGATACCCCACTGTGTGCAACCCCCCAGATCACTGAAACAAACTCTCCTCTTCCCGGTCCTACGGTGTGGGTTTTGGTCCACTTTTAGCTGATGTCTAGAAGCTTTATTGGTCCTGGCGGCTGTTGATATTAAAGCGGACTAAAACCAGGTTTTTGACTATCCTGGGTTTCGGTCCTTGCCCCCGGGGCTCCCCCACTGTGTGAAACCCCCCAGATCACCGAAACAAACTCGCCTCTTCCCGGTCCTACGGCGCATGCGTGGCTGCTCGTCTAATCAGCGCGGATCCTGTGACATCACAAGGCGAGCGGCTCAGAGCGCGCTGACCAACGCATCCCCCGCTTCCCTCTAACAACAAGCGTGGCCGCGCCGGCCACTTACAAATGCCTGGTGCGGGTATGCGCCCTGCTAGAGGGATAGCGGGGCCGCGGCTTGGGCATGCGCCGTTGGACCGGAAAAGGTGAGTGTATGGGGCGACTGGGGGGTTTCACACAGCGGGGCGTCCCGGGTTTTTTGGGTTTTTTGGGGGAGAGGAAATCGATCAGATTCCCGGGCTGATCGCCGTGGGTTTTGGTCCACTTTAAAGAAGACAAAAACCCATCTCTCCCACGCCCCTCACCCCACAGGATTGTGTTCTCTCTTGTCTCTGGCGACTTCCCCGAGGTCTTAGATTGCTGGGACCAGCGTTTGCTCAATGACATTGGGATTGGAACATAGCGTTGTTGGGGTCTTGTGGTTTCTGGTCCTCTTTAGCTACGGATTATAATGTCTGACCCTCGGGGGGGGGGGGGCACAAATCTGATGTCAGAAGCCAAAAAATATGTCGAGGGTAAGCGAAAAATAGCCATTTATTTCCTGCTCCCGGGGGGCCGATGGGTTGACTTATTTGGTTTTGCTTCCCTGGTGAGTTTTGGTCCGCTTTAAAAGTGTACGCGTCACAATAAAGACTCGTAATGGCTGCTTGAGGCCTTCGCTGCATCGAGGCAAACACAAAAAAGCCGGGGCAGTTATGCAAGTTTACCGGCGGGTCCGATATGGTGACGGAGAAACCTTAAAGGGCATGTCTATACTCTCCTTTTGTCCCCACCCCGCAGCTTCTTCATCTGGTCTCCGGTGTTAAAGTGGACCAAACCCAGCTCGGGAATCTTCTAGATCAATCCCCCCCCCGGGGCATCCAAAATCGGGATGTCCCACTGTGTGACCCCCCCAGGTCGCCCCCATACACATCTAGCCCTATAGACCGAGGTTTACTATAATTAAACAGCCTGGGTTTTGGTCTTCTTTAAGGAAGACCAAAACCCACCCTGGAGCCTGAGACTCCAGGGCAGGCATACTCGCTCCCCCTGGGTGCCCCGATGTGTGAAACCCCACAGGTCGCCCTATACACTTGTTTCCTGCTCCCACGGCGCATGTGCGAGCCGCGTGACGCATCTCTGCCATCCCTCTAGCAGGGTGCGCGCCAGGTATTTGTGGGGGATGCGGCTGTCGGCGTGCTCGTCTTTACAGAAAAGATCTCTAAAAGCAAGAGAGAGAAAGAGAGAAAGAAAAGATATATTTAAAAAAAAAACTAGAGAGAGAGAAAGAAAAGATATATATATATATATATATATATATATATATATATATATATATATATAGAAAAAAGAGAGAGAGAGCGAGAGAAAGAAAAGGTATATATAAAGAGAGAGAGCGAGAAAGAAAATAAATAAATAAATATATATATATATATATATATATATATATATATATATATATATATATGAGAGAGAGAGAGAAAAAATAAATATATATATATTTATTATATATATACACATACATATCTTTTCATTCTCTCTCTTACTATAGATATATATATATTTATATATAGCTTTTCTATCTCTTTATATATAGCTTTTCTATCTCTTTATATATAGCTTTTCTATCTCTTTATATATAGCTTTTCTCTCTCTTTATATATAGCTTTTCTCTCTCTCTATAGAGAGAGAGATAGAAAAGCTATATATATAAAGAGATAGAAAAGCTATATATAAAGAGAGAGAAAAGATATATATATATATATATATATATATATAAAGCGAGAAAGAAAAGCTATATATAAAGAGAGAGGAAAGCTATATATAAAGAGAGAGGAAAGCTATATATAAAGAGAGAGAAAAGCTATATATAAAGAGAGAGAAAAGATATATATATATATAAAGCGAGAGAAAAAAGATATATATAAAGAAAAGGAGAGAGAGAGAAAAGATATATATAAAGAAAAGGAGAGAGAGAGAAAAGATATATATATATAAAGAAAAAGAGAGAGAGAGAAAATATATATATAAAGAAAAAGAGAGAAAGAGAAGATATATATAAGTAAAAAGAGAAGATATATATATAAAGTAAGAGAGAGAAAATATATATATATATATAATATATTATATAGAGAGGGAAAGGTAAAGAAAGCCATTTTGGTGGTGTAAAGAAATGATTTTTTCATCATGGGATAGATGGGATTATCCGGAGGAGTAGCGAGGCTTTGTAGCGCCCCCTGACCTGCTGCACCCGAGGCAGGCGCCGGCCCTTCTTCTTTCCACCTTTTATCCTTTTTTTTGTTGTTGTTTGCCTTCGTCCTGTTTGCACCCTCAGTGTTTCTAAGGGCCTTGGATGGCACAGAGACATGAGGAGATGATTTGCATAGCTCCGCCTACTGCAAGGATTGATGGGTAATATTATTTGCCTTAGGCCCTACATGGATGTTCCATTAATATCCAGCAGGTGGCAGTGCAGCACTGTTTCTCCCTCCATCGCACCTAACATTAGTCTTTTTTTTTTTTTAACGTTTTGGAACCAGTTTAGTGATTTGGGATGCCCCCCCCCCCGAGGTCACCGCTATTCACTCACCTTTCCGCAGTCCCGACAGGATCTCGTCCAATCAGAGCCGTTTCCCATGCGTAATTATTGTCCGGCTCTGCTTGCGTTAATTGGGAGCAAGAGGGACGCGCTCCTGGCCTGTGTGCATGGCTCGGTGTGCGGGGACCTGCCTGGGGGATGCGACTGTCCTTGCTCCCGATTGTTTAGGAGAGGCTCACACAGATTCGGGATGCCCCAAGGGAAGGCGCTTAGATTCCAGGGCCGGCCAAGCTGGGTTTGGTTGCACTTTAATCTGTACCTTAGCCAATACAAATGTGTGATACAGGTCCCCACACACCTCCAAAGAATACACAACAAGTGGCGCTGCCCTCCAAAGGAATAATAAAAAAAATCATTGTTTTATTGAAAATACATGTAGCTAAAAAGACACCAGATACAATACATTTACTACATCACATATACACAATAGACACCGGGGGGCGCCAGAGATCCATGATAACGATTACAAAATAAATAAATCCCCTATTACCACAGCTGGTAGGTACAATAAAGCTTAAATAACCCTCACACAATATATAACAATCCTAAACTAATCTTATAAAAGATAAAATTCATACGACAATACACAGTGTGCAAAAAATGCAATAAATGTGCAAAAAAAATGTTTGTCTATATATAAATGATGAAGCTAATAAAGCGCCTGCGCCAAAAATATTGTACAAATTCCATAAGAGTAAAAGGAGCGAAGAAAGACAAACAACAAAATAATTATTGTACCTACCAGCTGTGGTAATAGGGGATTTATTTATATTCTTAGTATGTCACACACCCCGCTTCAAGAATCCATAACATGTGGGTAATATCGTCCTGAAGAGGGCGTTCCTGCAGAGATGATAGCAAAAGAAAGCCCCTCCCTGATCCATAAATACCTGGGACCTCCCACTCATCACCCAGTTTTCCATCTCTGCAGACGGCGAGCAAGTCAGAAGATGATGGCTCCTCCTTGCACAGGGGGATTTCAGGTAGCCGGGGTAACTCCCGGCCTCTTATTTTGTCTATTTCCGCTCGGACCCCTGTTTGTCCCAAAAATTTACCTCAGATTACATGCCTCCACAGTCTTGGCTGCTGGCCCGAGCGAGGGTACATTGGCACCTCTGGTGCTGAGGACCAGAGCTCCACCGTGAGACCCTAAAAGAGAGGGTAGGCGGTCATACCGGGTAGGTGATCCCGGTTTGGGATGCCCCGTCCCTTGACTTTTCCCCTGGGGGGGGGGCCCTTCCCTTTACCAACTATGGGGGCTGGGGGTTCCTCTCATAGGGGTTAGCTTATAAACTTTCTCTTTATTCACTGTCTCTTTATGATGTGTGTATCTCAATGTGTTATTCTCTTGTTACAATGTATGCAGCACCGCGGCTGTCATTGCAGCCGGGTGCCGGGGTTTTTCCTTCTGTGAGGTGATTTTTCACCTCACGCGCGTTGGGGGGGGGCGGGGCTGGCACTCGGCGCTCTGCCGCGGCCAGCCCCCGTTCTCTCCTTCACTCCTCGCCGCAGCGAGCGGGGCGGGTGCTCCGCTAGTGTAAGCGGACGCACCCGTTGTCATGCAGCCGGCGCCGCGGTTGTCGGCGGTGCCGGTCTCTGGGCTGATGCGTGAGGGACTTCTTCCCTCACGCTTCATTCACACTGGAAGGGGGGGCGGAGCCGGGCTTTCGGCGCGTCGCCGCGGCTCCGCCCTCCTCTGTACTGGCGCCGCTGCGGAGCTGAGCTCCCTGTTACTAGGCAGCTCCCTGTTACTAGGCAGCTAAGGGGGCACAGATCAGCTTTGCGCGGGCTGCGCAGACCACGCCCCTGGCACCGTTCTTCTCTCTTCACTTCACCTCAGAGATCGCCATTGTTCTGAGGCGGATCGTTCACCGCAGCGTTTGTGAGTGGCCCTGTGGGCCTCATTTATTTCTTCTTTTCTTTAGCTGTTATGTTTTACTGTAGGGACTTATGGGTCTCTCTCTGTCTTTTAGGTGAAGGTTATTCAGGAGGATCTTCTGTAGTATTGGAAGGTCTCTCCTGATCCTGGGTCCCTGGGTCCATTTTAGCATCACAAATCCTCCCACTCGGGACATTAAAGGGGCATCCCGGGTTGTCTAACTGGCGTAATTCCCTGGGTCATAGCGACCACTAAAAATTCACCTTATGGAGGCATCCCCGGATACTGGGACTGGGACCCCTTCGGGGCATCCCAAAAAGTGTATGTTGTGTGGGATTTCCATTACTGGGGATGATGTGTTACTGTGTATACCATGTGCACAGCAAACTATTACGCGGCAGTCCGAACCCCAAGCGTCGGGGTCAGCACAGCCGGCCACCTCAACTCCCCCTCCCGCCTTGACTCGTACCCCGTGTGACGTTGTCATGGGCAGGGATCTGCAATCCGAGATGTGTGCCAGATTGGCTAGCCTTGAGAAAATGCTCTCTAGCTCGGTCGCCCGTAAGGCTCCGTCTAAGAAAGCATTTGTCGCCGGCTCCGCCGGTGGATGATCTTGATGACAGAGACAATCTGGATTGGTCTGATTATCCCCAGCTAGAGGACGGGGAGGTTGATGAGGGTTCAGAATTTTCGGATGATGAGCAGTCTGCTGGCGCTGATGCCGAGCTTTCTGATTTAGGGAGATCCTTGGACTCTCCTCACGCTCTGTCTCTCATGCTGGAAGTTCTGAATATTTCCCCTCCCGAGGAGGCGTCACAGCAGAAGGGTGAATTGTTTGAGGAATCCAGGCCGCGCCTGGTGTTTCCTACGCAACGCCATTTTGATAGAATCATTGACAAGGAATGGGATAGGCCGGCTCGGCTCCCTGGCATCCCTCAGGGGTGGGATAGGAAATATCCCTTTCCTTCTGAGGCGGTCAAGCGCTGGGCATCTCCCCCCGAGGTGGATGCACCGGTTTTGGGGTTGTCCAACTCCTCGGTGTTAAACAGACCTGATTGTTCCACTCTCAAAGATGGAGAGGATAAACGTATTGATCAGATGGCTTCTCATGGCTTTACTAGCATTGGGTCGGCCATCCGGCCTGTGTGCGCTTCGGAGCTAATGGTGTTGGCCACCAGGTCTGTGGTCAGGGACCTGTTGACTTCTTCCGGGCTTCGTCCTGGTAGTAACGAGTTCCTTAGCCTTAAACGGTGCGAGTTGTTTCTATCCTTTGTGTTGACCGCCTTGGATGATACTTTGATGATGTGTGGTAGGACTTCGGCTCTGCTTGTGGCTATTCGGCGGTCGGTGTGGCTGCGCCAGTGGGCGGCCGATTTTATGTCCAAAAAATCACTGACGGCCTTACCCTTTGTTGGTCTACGGCTCTTTGGAGAGACATTGGACTCAGTCACCAAGGGTGGTAGGTTACCTCAACGTAAGAAACAACGCCGCCCCTTTCGGGGGGCGCCTGCCTTTTCTCCCTCCTTTCGGGGGGCCAGATCTGGCAGGGGTTCTGCATTTCCCTCTTCTAGAGGAGATTTCGGAAACAGGGGCAGAGGACGTGCCCGTTCTGGATACAGTTGGGGCTCTAAGCCCAAACCGGTTGCTAAGCCGGCTCAGCAATGAGGGGGCGCCCTCACCCATGCGGGTGGGGGGACGGCTGCAGCACTTCTCTCAGATCTGGGATCAAGAGGTCTCAGACAGATGGATCCGGGAAGTGGTGTCTTCCGGCTACAAGCTGGAGTTCGAGCTCCGCCCCCCTTCCAGATTTGTCAGGTCTCGGAGGCCGTCGGAGCCTCTAGCGGCGCAGGGGCTCCTGGTGGCAGTGGAGAATCTTCTGGACATGGCTGTCATTTGCCCAGTGCCCCCTTCAGATCGGGGCAGGGGCTTTTATTCCAATCTGTTCACGGTACCCAAGAAGGACGGGTTGGTCCGACCCATCTTGGATCTGAAGTTTCTCAACAGGTTCATCCGGCCGAGGAAATTCCGCATGGAAACGCTGCGTTCGGCCATTCACTCTCTTCGTCAGGGAGACTTTCTGACGTCCATAGACATCAAGGATGCTTATCTACACGTTCCGGTTTTTCCAGCACACCAGAGGTTTCTCAGGTTCGTGGTGGAGGATCGGCACTTTCAGTTTGTGGCACTTCCTTTCGGTCTCACCTCAGCGCCTCGGGTGTTCACCAAGGTGCTAGCGGGGGTGATGGCTCTGCTAAGAGGTCAGGGTATCCGCATCGTGCCCTATTTGGACGATCTACTGATCATGGCCTCTTCCTTCAACCAAGCGGAGTTGGACACCAGAGCGGTGGTGTCCACTCTGGAGAGATTCGGTTGGGTGATCAACCACCCCAAGTCTTCTCTTTCTCCGTCCAGAATTCTGACCTTTCTGGGAATGTCTCTGGACACTTCACAGGCCAGGGTGTTTCTACCCCAGGCCAAGATTCTTTTGATTCAGGAGTTAGTTCGGCTTCTCCTGTCAACCCCTCATCCGACCATCCGGTTAGGGATGAGGCTGGTGGGGTTAATGGTGGCCTCATTCGAGGCAGTTCCCTTTGCGCAGTTTCACACAAGGACGCTTCAGCTTCATCTGTTGAAGGTTTGGGACAAGTCTCCTCTATCGTTGGATCAGTCCTTCCTGATGACTCCCCGAGTTCGTCGATCCCTGCAATGGTGGCTGGGGTCGGTCAATCTGTTGAAGGGCAGATCTTTTCTGGCTCTGTGTTGGGAAACAGTCACCACGGATGCCAGTCTGTCAGGTTGGGGGGACCTCCAGTTTCAGGGTCTGTGGGGCCCGCGGGAGGCTCACGAGCCCATCAATGTTCTGGAGTTGAGAGCCATCAGGTTGGTTCTGTTTCGCTTGACTCATCAGTTGAGAGGCTTGCCAGTTCAGGTCCGGTCGGACAACAGAACGGCGGTTGCTTACATCAATCACCAAGGAGGGACTCGCAGCAGGAGTGCCCTCAGGGAAGTGTCTTTGATTCTGGACTGGGCAGAGACCCACGTCCCGTGTATCTCAGCAGTCTACATTCCGGGAGTGGAGAACACGGAGGCGGACTTGCTGAGCAGGGCCTCCTCTCGTCAGGGGGAGTGGTCTCTCAGTCCCAAGGTGTTTCGTTCGATATGTCTCAGGTGGGGGTTCCCAGCGGTGGACCTCTTTGCTTCTCGTCACAATCACAAGCTTCCAGTCTTTGTGTCTCTCTCGCAGGATCCTCTGGCTCTGGCGGTGGATGCCATGTCTCTGTCCTGGAGGGATCTGGGGTTCCTTTACCTGTTTCCTCCGTTCCCAATGCTAGCCAGAGTGCTGCGCAAACTGGCCTTGGATGGTGCGTCGGCGATTCTGGTGGCCCCAAGGTGGCCAAGGCGAGTTTGGTTCGCAGACCTTGTAAGACTGGCAGAGGATCATTTCGCTCTGCCTCTGCTGCCGGACCTGCTCACCCAGGGTCGGCTGTGCTATCCCAATTTACCATCGCTGGCTTTGACGGCATGGCTGCTGAAACCGCCATCTTGAAGGAAGAAGGTCTTTCTGACGCGGTGATTCAGACTCTTATCTGTGCCAGGAAGCGCTCTTCCTCTTCTATTTACTACAGGACTTGGAGGGCCTATATTGATTGGTGTGAAAGTAGGTCTTTCTCTTGTCAGAGTTCTCCATTCCTAGAATTTTAGAGTTTCTCCAGCATGGTCTAGATCTGGGGCTCCAGCTTAGTACATTGAAAGGGCAGGTTTCTGCCCTGGCGGTGTTCTTCCAAAGGTCTTTTGCACTTCATCCCTTAGTCAAGACCTTTTTCCAAGGTGTTACACATGTTCGGCCTCCTAGGAAGCCTCTTGTTCCAGTTTGGGATTTGAACCTGGTTCTTTCTGCTCTCCAGGGCCCTCCGTTTGAGCCCTTGAATGAGATAGCTTTGTCTTCCCTTACGCAAAAGGTGGCCTTTTTGGTGGCTATCACTTCGGTTAGGCGTGTTTCTGAGTTGGCAGCTTTATCCATTAAAGCTCCGTACTTCGAGAAACATCAGGACAAGGTTGTCTTTCGTTTCAAGCAGGATTTTCTTCCTAAGGTGGTCTCGGAGTTTCATCTGAATCAGGACATTGTTTTGCCTTCTCTATGCGCAAATCCCATCGATGACAGGGAAAGGGCATTGCATTCCTTGGATGTAGTTCGTGTTGTGGAACATTATCTGGAGGTTACGTCTTCCTTTCGTAAGACTGATGCTTTCTTTGTGGTGCCCTGCGGGCCTAGGAAAGGTTTGGCTCCTGCCAAATCTTCCATTAGTAAATGGATTCGTCAGGCCATCATTGGGGCCTATTCTGCCAAGGGGAGGAGTCCCCCTTTTCGTGTTACTGCTCATTCTACTCGTGCAGTTGGGGCGTCCTGGGCTTTTCAGCACCAGGCTTCTGTTGAGCAAGTTTGTAAGGCCGCTACCTGGTCTTCTGTTCACACCTTTTCCAAGTTTTACAAGGTTGATGTTCGGGCATCAGCGGATGCTGTTTTTGGCCGCAAAGTTTTGCAAGCTGTGGTGGTTTAAGGTTGTGCATTGTTGCCTAGTTTTGGATCCCCGCCCTTGTTATGAACACTGCTGTTGGATGTCCCACATGTTATGGATTCTTGAAGCGGGGTGTGTGACATACTAAGAATAATACCATTTTGTGAATACTCACCTTGTAAAATGGGTATTATGAGTATGTCACACACCCCGCTTCAACCCGCCCTTTTGTATTCAGGATCCTCTTTATTGCGAACTTTGCGTGGTTGTTGTTTATATTTGCCTCTTCCTGGTCCCTTACCTTACTGCTTTCTGTATACTGGGTGATGAGTGGGAGGTCCCAGGTATTTATGGATCAGGGAGGGGCTTTCTTTTGCTATCATCTCTGCAGGAACGCCCTCTTCAGGACGATATTACCCACATGTTATGGATTCTTGAAGCGGGGTGTGTGACATACTCATAATACCCATTTTACAAGGTGAGTATTCACAAAATGGTATTTTTGTAATTGTTATCATGGATCTCTGGCGCCCCCCGGTGTCTATTGTGTATATGTGATGTAGTCTTTATCTGGTGTCTTTTTAGCTACGTGTATTTTCAATAAAACAATGACTTTTTATTATTCCTTTGGAGGGCAGCGCCACTTGTTGTGTATTCTATATCTATTCTACACCACAATGAGCTGCCAGCACAGACTCACATATGGCCCCCACCAAACAAGGCCGCACAACCCCAAATATTAAAAGGTATACGTCTTTAATGTCAAAAAGACTACTTGCATCCTGAGGAAGTGGGCGGGGCTACGCCCACGCAACGCGTCGATGCGACTATAGCCCTCTGTATGGTAACCCAGACTCTGTTTACTTTATGGTGATATGAGCTATTTATTTTGATTTCATGGATTGCATTTCGGATTGAGTGGCAATGGTTGTTTTTTTTATGCTGAGTTTTGCACAGTTCTGTTGTTTTGAATACACTTTTTGATACAGTTTTGTAGTTTTCAGCACTGTTTATGGTCCCATCTTTTCACTGTTTAGGTCCACATCGGTGGCACACCAAGTATAGATTATCATGGTGTTTTAGGGACTTTCTTAGGAGTTGATGTGTTTGTGAGTTTTACTCCTTCACAGCATTACTACACAAAAATATATTTAGAGGTTTATAATTATTTATTTATTTATTTTCATCATCTTTAGATTTATTAATTTATTTGCCACTTACTTTACATTAATTAATTAAATGATATAATTCATTATTCAAATATTGGATTTCTTACATCAACCAGGCAATATTTAGTATATCAATTAGAGTCAATATAGGGTTTCACCACCAGAGGGCGCTGTCTTACATGTTTTTTTAAAATAGTCTGTGGCTGTGTGAAGTGTATAGGCTGTATGTTTGTTTGTATCTGTGCACTTCAAGGAAAGAGGGTCACCCACAATACCCTCTAAAAAAAAGTGCCAAGGACAAAACAGTTGCACCACTTTAGGGGTATACAAAAAAGATTCAAATTTATTAACTATCTACATATATTTACAATCACAATAAACATTGAGGCTATACAATGACAACTACATGACATGAACATTTAAAACCACAAGGGGGCGCTGGAGGTCTGCCTAAATACATCAAGTGAAATACTCTCCATTTAAGATATATATCCAAATCCTGTATACTATAATAAATACACTCTCAGATAAAAAAAGTGCAAAATACTGCAAAGAATGTGCTAAACCCACCTATTAATCAATTCAGATCCACATAAGTGTACATAAATAAAACAAGGTAACATACCATTGAGCAGGAAAACAAGCCGTGGTGATGGAAGTAAAAGAGACAAAATAGAAAAAAGTGCATACAGACCAACCAGGCATGGACCCCCCCCACAGGTAACAACGCGTTACTTAACGGGCGTTGTTACTTGTGGGGGGGGTCCATGCCTGGTTGGTCTGTATGCACTTTTTTCTATTTTGTCTCTTTTACTTCCATCACCACGGCTTGTTTTCCTGCTCAATGGTATGTTACCTTGTTTTATTTATGTACACTTATGTGGATCTGAATTGATTAATAGGTGGGTTTAGCACATTCTTTGCAGTATTTTGCACTTTTTTTATCTGAGAGTGTATTTATTATAGTATACAGGATTTGGATATATATCTTAAATGGAGAGTATTTCACTTGATGTATTTAGGCAGACCTCCAGCGCCCCCTTGTGGTTTTAAATGTTCATGTCATGTAGTTGTCATTGTATAGCCTCAATGTTTATTGTGATTGTAAATATATGTAGATAGTTAATAAATTTGAATCTTTTTTGTATACCCCTAAAGTGGTGCAACTGTTTTGTCCTTGGCACTTTTTTTTAGAGGGTATTGTGGGTGACCCTCTTTCCTTGAAGTGCACAGATACAAACAAACATACAGCCTATACACTTCACACAGCCACAGACTATTTTAAAAAAACATGTAAGACAGTGCCCTCTGGTGGTGAAACCCTATATTGACTCTAATTGATATACTAAATATTGCCTGGTTGATGTAACAAATCCAATATTTGAATAATGAATTATATCATTTAATTAAGTAATTTAAAGTAAGTGGCAAATAAATGAATAAATCTAAAGATGATGAAAATAAATAAATAAATATTATAAACCTCTAAATATAATTTTTTTTGTGTAGTAATGCTGTGAAGGAGTAAAACTCACAAACACATCAACTCCTAAGAAAGTCCCTAAAACACCATGATAATCTATACTTGGTGTGCCACAGATGTGGACCTAAACAGTGAAAAGATGTGACCATGAACAGTGCTGAAAACTACAAAACTGTATCAAAAAGTGTATTCAAAACAACAGAACTGTGCAAAACTCAGCATAAAAAACAAAAACATTGCCACTCAATCCGAAATGCAATCCATGAAAACCAGGCATGAAATCAAAATAAATAGCTCATATCGCCATAAAGTAAACAGAGTCTGGGTTACCATACAGAGGGCTATAGTCGCGTTGACGCGTTGCGTGGGCATAGCCCCGCCCACTTCCTCAGGATGCAAGTAGTCTTTTTGACATTAAAGACATATACCTTTTAGTATTTGGGGTTGTGCGGCCTGGTTTGGTGGGGGCCATATGTGAGTCTGTGCTGGCAGCTCATTGTGGTGTAGAATTTATGTAGGTGGCATTTCATGCCAAGGTCCCCGGGAGGCCAGCACCCGCTAATAGTTGCTCACGGCAGTGCATAGCACCTGTGTTGTGTATTCTATATCTATCACACATTTGTATTTGCTTTGGTGTAGTGCGCACATCGTGTTACATTTAGTGTTTTTTTTTCTTGGATGAGATACTGTTGTTGTCCATCTTTTCTCTTTTGATGTATTTGTACGTTAGCGAGGTGTCGGGATCCGGGCTGCGCTGGTCACCCCGGGAGCGCGCGGCTTGCAGGAATAAGGGCTATTTCCACAATGGGGGGTAAAACCGGCCGGAAGGGGAATTGGTGGCAGCTCCGACCTCCTCCACATCAGCAAAAATATTCCCGTGTCCTTAGTTTTTTTTTTTTTTAATATCGAGGGCTCTTTAAATTTACAATATGTCGACGATTTCCTATCGGTGCTGCTTGTTGGGGTAATTCCCTGGCGTATCCTTCCTGATGAGCGTCTGCCTCTGGGGTGTCTTTGCGTCATGTGATACATTGTGGCTTATTCATTGGTGCATCCGGCTGGTCATTCAGAAGGGCTGGGTGCGGGAACGTGCGTGCGCGCACAGCCGCAGGGGATGCGGCCGCCGGAGGATTCACTTTGCAGGACCTTCTGGGGTGAGGTTCACCGGGGGCTTGGGAGGAATTCACACAGCGGGGCATCCAGTGTGGGATGCCCCAAGGGTAGGCTAAAAGATTCCAGGGCCCGGTTGCATGGGTTTTGACCGAAGCCAAGCTCGATTGGCCCAGGAATCTGAGATCAATTCTCTCCCCCCCCCCCAAATCGGGATGCCCCGCTGTGTGATACCCCCCAGGTCGCCCCATACACTTACCTTGTTTCCTTGTCCAACAGCGCATGTGCGGGCGGCGGCATCACTCACATCCCTTCCCGGCTCTGCCCTAACTAAATGGCCGTGCCCACCCCAAGGATGCAAGTGATGCCATTCGGCTTCTGCAGCCGCTCATTAATATGCGCGGCCGGAGAAGCTGATTGGACGAGAGGTTGGGCACACACCATTGGACTGGGCGAACAACTGCATTTCACACAGCGGGGCATCCCGAACCAGGGTGTCCCAGGGGAAGGACCAAAACCCAGCATAGTGAAAATCCTGGGTTTTAATCTACTTTAATGTAAAACCAATGGAATAAATCCAGCAAGTAGGTTGGGACCACTTTTTTGGATACAGACGTCTTTGTGTGGGATGCCCCGAGGGGAGGCTAAAGCCCGGTCCTGGGATCTTTTAAGATTCCAGAGCCTGTTGCATGAGTTTTGACCCACTTTAAAGCGGAACAAAACACAACAGTGGCCAGTTTGGAATCTAAAAAATTACAGGGACAGTCTAGAAGGTTCTAGGGACGGCCACTGGCTTTCCCACCCAGATCAGTGGCCATGCACATCCCGAATAGGGAAACCCTCCAGGGCACCGGTAATCACTCACCTTTCCCCGGTCCAGTCGCGCATGCACAGGCTCTCCTCCAATCAGAGCCACCCACTGAAATTGCGTAATTTGGCAAAGCGCTCTGATTGTTTCCTATGGGAAGCGAGAGCGTCCGCATCCCCTGCATCCTCGTGCTGTGTGCCAAGCCATTCGGATAGGCTGGGGCCCAAGCGCGGGGCAGTTGGACTCTTTCCCAAGCGCGGGGCAGTTGGACTCTTTCCCAAGCGCGGGGCAGTTGGACTCTTCCCCAAGCGCGGGGCAGTTGGACTCTTCCCCAAGCGCGGGGCAGTTGGACTCTTCCCCAAGCGCGGGGCAGTTGGACTCTTCCCCAAGCGCGGGGCAGTTGGACTCTTCCCCAAGCGCGGGGCAGTTGGACTCTTCCCCAAGCGCGGGGCAGTTGGACTCTTCCCCAAGCGCGGGGCAGTTGGACTCTTCCCCAAGCGCGGGGCAGTTGGACTCTTCCCCAAGCGCGGGGCAGTTGGACTCTTCCCCAAGCGCGGGGCAGTTGGACTCTTCCCCAAGCGCGGGGCAGTTGGACTCTTCCCCAAGCGCGGGGCAGTTGGACTCTTCCCCAAGCGCGGGGCAGTTGGACTCTTCCCCAAGCGCGGGGCAGTTGGACTCTTCCCCAAGCGCGGGGCAGTTGGACTCTTCCCCAAGCGCGGGGCAGTTGGACTCTTCCCCAAGCGCGGGGCAGTTGGACTCTTCCCCAAGCGCGGGGCAGTTGGACTCTTTGTGGGGCATCCCGATTTGGGATGCTGGTTGTGTGAGAACGACCAGGATCAATCATAATACCTTTCTGGTGATCCCATG
The DNA here is from genome assembly GCA_027917425.1 of Gastrophryne carolinensis. Taxonomy (NCBI): domain Eukaryota; kingdom Metazoa; phylum Chordata; class Amphibia; order Anura; family Microhylidae; genus Gastrophryne; species Gastrophryne carolinensis. Next base: position 194,076,582 of record CM051243.1, read on the forward strand.
GCACATGCTCGCACGTTTTGACCCTTTTAGGCCCTCTTAAGTCTGTGTGGGGGTGAGGCTTAGGAAGGGCCGAGAGCGGAGAGGATCCAAAGCACCATCTGCCATTGCTCCGAGGGGTTCGCCGGGGGCGCGGGTATCCTATCAGACAGGTTTAGGGTCGAATCCACACCTCCCTTTTGGCACAAGAAAATATACAAAATTCTGTAGAAAGTGGACTTTCCCTTTAACTCTCCTTTTTGTTACTCCTTCCGTGGTCAGTTTTGCAAACAAAATGGCGTCCTATGGGGCTGCAGGCCGGTATTTTTAATTCCAACTGGGCAATGCTGTTGGACCAGTTTAAAGTTTTTGTCCTTGCCCCCGGGGCACTCCGACCTAGGATGCCCCGCTGTGTAAACCCCCCCCCCCCCCCAGGTCGCCCATAAAAACTCACCTCTCCCCGGTCCTACTGTGCATGCGTGGGCACGCAGCTAAATGGCGCCGGCGGCCGCATCCCCTGCTGCCCTCTAACCGGGATTGTGCCTTGTTATGCTCAGCTGAGTGTAGGGACCCGTTGGGGAGCGCTGCACCATTAGACCTACATTACCTTGTTATGCTTACTACTTTGTAAAGCGCTACGGAAGATGATGGCGCTATATAAATAAACAATAATAATAATAATAATAATGCTCAGCTGAGTGTTGGGACCCATTGGGGAGCGCTGCACCATTAGACCTACATTACCTTGTTATGCTCAGCTGAGTGTAGGGACCCGTTGGGGCGCGCTGCACCATTAGACCTACATTACCTACATTACCTTGTTATGCTCAGCTGAGTGTTGGGACCGGTTGGGGAGCGCTGCACCATTAGACCTACATTACCTTGTTATGCTCAGCTGAGTGTAGGGACCCGTTGGGACGCGCTGCACCATTAGACCTACATTACCTTGTTATGCTCAGCTGAGTGTTGGGACCCGTTGGGGAGCGCTGCACCATTAGACCTACATTACCTTGTTATGCTCAGCTGAGTGTTGGGACCCGTTGGGGAGCGCTGCACCATTAGACCTACATTACCCTGTTATGCTCAGCTGAGTGTAGGGACCCGTTGGGGAGCACTGCACCATTAGACCTACATTACCTTGTTATGCTCAGCTGAGTGTAGGGACCCGTTGGGGAGCACTGCACCATTAGACCTACATTACCTTGTTATGCTCAGCTGAGTGTAGGGACCCGTTGGGGCGCGCTGCACCATTAGACCTACATTACCTACATTACCTTGTTATGCTCAGCTGAGTGTTGGGACCGGTTGGGGAGCGCTGCACCATTAGACCTACATTACCTTGTTATGCTCAGCTGAGTGTAGGGACCCGTTGGGACGCGCTGCACCATTAGACCTACATTACCTTGTTATGCTCAGCTGAGTGTAGGGACCCGTTGGGGCGCGCTGCACCATTAGACCTACATTACCTACATTACCTTGTTATGCTCAGCTGAGTGTTGGGACCGGTTGGGGAGCGCTGCACCATTAGACCTACATTACCTTGTTATGCTCAGCTGAGTGTAGGGACCCGTTGGGGCGCGCTGCACCATTAGACCTACATTACCTACATTACCTTGTTATGCTCAGCTGAGTGTTGGGACCGGTTGGGGAGCGCTGCACCATTAGACCTACATTACCTTGTTATGCTCAGCTGAGTGTAGGGACCCGTTGGGACGCGCTGCACCATTAGACCTACATTACCTTGTTATGCTCAGCTGAGTGTTGGGACCCGTTGGGGAGCGCTGCACCATTAGACCTACATTACCTTGTTATGCTCAGCTGAGTGTTGGGACCCGTTGGGGAGCGCTGCACCATTAGACCTATATTACCCTGTTATGCTCAGCTGAGTGTAGGGACCCGTTGGGGAGCGCTGCACCTTTAGACTTACATTACCTTGTTTTTGTTTTATGTTTTGTTGTTTTATGAATGTCCAGGTCCGGATGGTTTTTCCCTCTATTCCTTTCACTCACTCCTTTTGGACGCCTAATGAAGCTTTGATATTTTTTTTTAAAGGGACTGTCCAGGCAAAGGGGTGACTAAAGGTGCTCAATCGTTATCATTTTTTTTTTAAAGCAGAACAAAATGCAGCTGGGCTGGCACCCCCCCCCCCCCCCCCTTCAGGACCAGTATTCATTCTCCTATCGCTGGTTCAACGGTGCGTGCGGGGGCTCTTGTCCAATCAGAATCAGGGAGAGAGAGAGCCGGCGCATCCCCAGGCTGTGCACACGCTCCCGCCCCCAGCCATTCGGTGCATACACCACTTGTGCTCCCCCGTTGAGGTCAGTGAGAGCCGTTTCCAAGACTATAGGGGCTGATTCAGCACCGTGAGAAGGTTTTCCTCCCTTTTTTTTGGTGAGATGATTGTTTTCCGTAGCGCAGTTCGGCACCATTATTGGGGTCGATTCAGAACCAGGTGAGAATTTGCGCTCCTTTTTTTTTTTAGGAGAGAAAATTGCCATTGGCTTTCATTGTCTACCGGGTGTACTGGCTCTGAATCAACCCCGCTGTGTATGAATTTGCACAGCTATACGTGGTGCTGTATTAAACAAAACATGAATATATATTTTTAAAAAAATGAAGAACCTGAGGGGGAAATAAATCTCATGGTGCTGAATTGACCCCTATAGTCACGGCAAATGGCTGTCATTGGACAAGAGCCCGCACATGCATGGACCAAGGAGTGGGGAATGAATACCGCCATTCGGGATACTATCCTGGGTTTTGTTCTTTGCCCCCGGGTCTTGCTGTGTGAAACCCTCCAGGTCGCTCCGATTGAACTTACCTTTCCCTGGTCCTACGGCGTCTCGTCCAATCGGCACGTTAGCGCCCACATCCCCCTCTACCCTCTAACAGGGAGCGTGCCATTCACAAATGCCTAAAGTGGGCACACACCCTGCTAAAGGGATAGCGGGGATGCATGCGCTGGAATCTAGCAGCTCTGCAATGTTATAGATTCCAAGAGCCGTCAGGACCTGGGGCTTTGCCACTTTAATGCTTTTTGCCTGGATGTTTTTAGACTTTAGTTTTTTGTGCGCAACCTAAATACATTCGCTATAAGCAAAATATCTCTGGACTTAACGGCCACTTATATCACTTCTTGGTGCGTCGATGCGACATACCGCGCATCGAACCTGCGGCGTCGCCCCCGACAGACTGCTCTTGGATGCGCTGCCAGAACTGCTGACTCTATACATTTTACATAAAGTTTTGTTTTGTTTTTGTTCTGGGAATTTTTAGCATCAACGTCTCATCTGCTTTTATTCTTTTCCGTCGTTCAGCAATGGACAGAATGTAAAATCCTGTATAAAGATTGTACAGTGCTCCGCAAGTCAAAAAAAAAGCCGCCGCGTGCCCTGTAATGTATTTGTATGAATAAAGTTTTATTTAATGGATTCAACAACGGGATTATGGGGTGGGCAGCGGGAGGGCCTTTTTTTTTTTCTAACCATTGGATATTGGCCTTTTGCTTGCTTCTTCTTGGACTTGCTTGTTCCTGGACTTGCTTCTTTCTTTTTTTTTTTTTTCTTTTCTCTCTCTTTTCTGGGGACTTGCTAACTGTGATTTTGATCTTTGAGCAGCTGTATCATACGAGGCTGATAAATAAAAATTTTCTACAAGCCGCCTCCTTCTCTGACTCTCTGTCCACTGCGCTGATGAGCGCTCGCCGCCACCCCCCTCCGCTTTGGGTGCTCTTGAGAATCGGGGCAACGGGGCCGATGTGGCCGAGTCTCAGTCTCTGGGTCTTGTTTCTGTTTCAGGATTTGTTACATTTACAGAGAAGCGACTCTCTCCTCTGGACTATAATTCTGTAATACCTCTATATGGGGCATCCTGAGTTGGGGTGCCTCACTAGCCTGGTTTGGAGGTGCCCAGGTGGTGATGGGGTGGGAGTAGGTAGAGGTTAGGAAGGTGCCCAGGTGATGGGGGGGTCAGGTAGGTAGAGGGTGCCCAGGTGGTGGAGGGTGGAATAGGGGTTGCCTAGGTGATTAATCGGTGGGGGTAGGTTTGGGGTGGCCAGGTGATGGGAGTAGGAGGTGCCCAGGTGATGGGGGATACCCAGGTGGTGGGGGGTAGAAGGGTGCACTGGTGATGGGGGGTGCCCAGGTGATGGGGAATACCCAAGTGGTGGGGGTGGGAGAAGAGGTGTCCAGGTGTTGGGGATAGGTGGGTGCTCAGGTGTTGGGGGTGGGTGGGTGCCCAGGTGATGGTGGGGGTAGGTGGGTGCCCAGGTGATGGTGGGAGTAGGTGGGTACCCAGGTGATGGTGGGGGTAGGTGTGTGCCCAGGTGATGAAAGTAGGTGGATGCCCAGGTGATAGGTGTGTGCCCAGGTGATGGGAGTATGTGTGTGCCCAGGTGATGGGAGTATGTGTGTGCCCAGGTGATGGGCGTAGGTGCGTGCCCAGGTGATGGGTGTAGGTGCATGCCCAGGTGATGGGAGTAGGTGCGTGCCCAGGTGATGGGAGTAGGTGCGTGCCCAGGTGATGGGAGTAGGTGCGTGCCCAGGTGATGGGAGTAGGTGTGTGCCCAGGTGATGGGCGTAGGTGCGTGCCCAGGTGATGGGCGTAGGTGTGTGCAAAGGGGATGGGTGTAGGTGGGTGCCCAGGTGATGGGTGTAGGTGTGTGCAAAGGGGATGGGTGTAGGTGGGTGCCCAGGTGATGGGTGTAGGTGTGTGCAAAGGGGATGGGTGTAGGTGGGTGCCCAGGGGATGGGTGTAGGTGGGTGCCCAGGGGATGGGTGTAGGTGGGTGCCCAGGGGATGGGTGTAGGTGGGTGCCCAGGGGATGGGTGTAGGTGGGTGTCCAGGTGATGGGCGTAGGTGTGTGCAAAGGGGATGGGTGTAGGTGGGTGCCCAGGTGATGGGTGTAGGTGTGTGCAAAGGGGATGGGTGTAGGTGGGTGCCCAGGTGATGGGTGTAGGTGTGTGCCCAGGGGATGGGTGTAGGTGTGCCCAGGGGATGGGTGTAGGTGCGTGCCCAGGTGATGGGAGTAGGTGCGTGCCCAGGTGATGGGAGTAGGTGCGTGCCCAGGTGATGGGAGTAGGTGCGTGCCCAGGTGATGGGAGTAGGTGCGTGCCCAGGTGATGGGCGTAGGTGCGTGCCCAGGTGATGGGCGTAGGTGTGTGCAAAGGGGATGGGTGTAGGTGGGTGCCCAGGTGATGGGTGTAGGTGTGTGCAAAGGGGATGGGTGTAGGTGGGTGCCCAGGTGATGGGTGTAGGTGTGTGCAAAGGGGATGGGTGTAGGTGGGTGCCCAGGGGATGGGTGTAGGTGGGTGCCCAGGGGATGGGTGTAGGTGGGTGCCCAGGGGATGGGTGTAGGTGGGTGTCCAGGTGATGGGCGTAGGTGTGTGCAAAGGGGATGGGTGTAGGTGGGTGCCCAGGTGATGGGTGTAGGTGTGTGCAAAGGGGATGGGTGTAGGTGGGTGCCCAGGTGATGGGTGTAGGTGTGTGCCCAGGGGATGGGCGTAGGTGTGCCCAGGGGATGGGCGTAGGTGTGTGCCCAGGTGATGGGCGTAGGTGTGTGCCCAGGGGATGGGCGTAGGTGTGTGCCCAGGGGATGGGCGTAGGTGTGTGCCCAGGGGATGGGCGTAGGTGTGTGCCCAGGGGATAGGCGTAGGTGTGTGCCCAGTTGATGGGCGTAGGTGTGTGCCCAGGTGATGGGCGTAGGTGTGTGCCCAGGTGATGGGCGTAGGTGTGTGCCAAGGTGATGGGCGTAGGTGTGTGCCAAGGTGATGGGTGTAGGTGTGTGCCAAGGTGATGGGTGTAGGTGGGTGCCCAGGGGATGGGCGTAGGTGTGCCCAGGGGATGGGCGTAGGTGTGTGCCCAGGTGATGGGCGTAGGTGTGTGCCCAGGTGATGGGCGTAGGTGTGTGCAAAGGGGATGGGCGTAGGTGTGTGCAAAGGGGATGGGTGTAGGTGGGTGCCCAGGTGATGGGTGTAGGTGGGTGCCCAGGTGATGGGTGTAGGTGGGTGCCCAGGTGATGGGTGTAGGTGTGTGCCCAGGGGATGGGTGTAGGTGTGTGCCCAGGGGATGGGTGTAGGTGTGTGCCCAGGGGATGGGTGTAGGTGGGTGCAAAGGGGATGGGTGTAGGTGGGTGCAAAGGGGATGGGTGTAGGTGGGTGCAAAGGGGATGGGTGTAGGTGGGTGCAAAGGGGATGGGAGTAGGTGGGTGCCCAGGTGATGGGAGTAGGTGCGTGGCCAGGTAATGGGAGTAGGTGCGTGGCCAGGTAATGGGAGTAGGTGCGTGGCCAGGTAATGGGAGTAGGTGCGTGGCCAAGTGATGGGCGTAGGCGGGGTGCCCAGCTGATGGGCGTAGGCGGGGTGCCCAGCTGATGGGCGTAGGCGGGGTGCCCAGCTGATGGGCGTAGGCGGGGTGCCCAGCTGATGGGCGTAGGCGGGGTGCCCAGCTGATGGGCGTGGGGGGGGTGCCCAGCTGATGGGCGTGGGGGGGGTGCCCAGCTGATGGGCGTAGGGGGGGTGCCCAGGCGATGGGCGTAGGGGGGGTGCCCAGGCGATGGGTGTAGGTGTGTGCCCAGGCGATGGGGGTAGGTGTGTGCCCAGGCGATGGTTGGGGGTAGGGGGGTGCCCAGGCGATGGGGGGGCTAGGTGGGTGCCCGGGCGATGGGGGGGAGTAGGGGGGTGCCCGGGTGATGGGGGGGGGGTAGGGGGGTGCCCGGGTGATGGGGGGGGGGTAGGGGGGTGCCCGGGTGATGGGGGAGTAGGGGGGTGCCCGGGTGATGTGGGAGTAGGGGGGTGCCCGGGTGATGTGGGAGTAGGGGGGTGCTCAGGTGATGTGGGAGTAGGGGGGTGCTCAGGTGATGTGGGAGTAGGGGGGTGCTCAGGTGATGGGGATACCCAGGTGATGGGAGTAGGTGGGTGCCCAGGTGATGGAGGTGGGGGGTGTCCAGGTGATGGGGGTAGGTGTGTGCCCAGGTGATGGGTGTAGAGGGGTGCCCAGGTGATGGGTGTAGGAGGGTGCCCAGGTGATGGTGGGGGTAGGGGGGTGCCCAGGTGATGGTTGGGGGTAGGGGGGTGCCCAGGTGATGGGTGTATGTGGGTGCCCAGGTGATGGGAGTATGTGTGTGCCCAGGTGATGTGTGTGCCCAGGTGATGGGAGTAGGTGTGTGCCCAGGTGATGTGTGTGCCCAGGCGATGGGAGTAGGTGTGTGCCCAGGTGATGGGGGGGCTAGGTGGATGGCCAGGTGATGGGGGGGGTAGGTGGGTGCCCGGGTGATGGGGGGGGTAGGTGGGTGCCCGGGTGATGGGGGGGGTAGGTGGGTGCCCGGGTGATGGGGGGGGTAGGTGGGTGCCCAGGTGATGTGGGTGGAGGTAGGTAGGTAGTGGTGCCCAGATGATGATGCATTGAGGGTCTGACAGGGGGAGGGGAGTGATTCTACCTACCTGCCTCCACCCCAATATTTATGTCGCCCAGGTGCCCGGACCACGCCTGGTTACATTATAGGCGATCCCCCATGTTAAGGTAAGTCCGCGCATGGCCGCCATATTTGTGCACCCACTGCATCCATATATGGGGGGCACCATATCATGCTTGGCACGTGTGCGCGCCCCTGGCAGGTGGGGAAGCCCCGCGCTGGCTGCTTCAGGCTTCAGCTGTCAGCTCTTCTAGTCCCCTTTTTTGGCTGCCGATCACGTGACCGCTGCTGACGAATGGGGTTTGCACATCAAAGCTGAATGGCCGCCTCACGAGGGAACGATCCTGCGGCAACCTTTGCCTGGCTTGGCTTTTCTGCATTAGAGAGATACTCACCTTTTCCTAGCAGAGCCCCATCCAATGGGGGACATGAAACTACTGCACCTCCCCCCTCGCACCATCAGTGATTCCTGCATTAGAGAGATACTCACCTTTCCCTAGCAGAGCTCCATCTGATGGGGGACAGGAGACTACTGCACCTCCCCCCTCACACCATCAGTGACCCTGCTTTAGAGAGATGCTCACCTTTTCCTAGCAGGAATCTTATCTGAGTTACTCACCTTTTCCCAATAGAGCACTATCCGATAGGGGACATGAAACAGCTGCACACCACCTCCATAAGAAGGTGAGCATAACTGCAGAGTGCAGCTATTTCCTACCCGCATCATGCAGAGCTGCAAAGTGAGAAGGGGAGTAAGTTCTAAATTTGGGGGCAGTGCGGGTTGGTAGGTTTGCATTCTAGGCCTCGTCTGGCGCAGATCTGGGAGGGTTTAGTTCTGCTTTAAGCGCCCTCCACGAATGCCTGGTGCATGCTGGGAGTAAGCGGTGTCCCGCCCCCTACAGGCAGAGGACACGGCGGCCGGGGAAGAAGCCCCTCCCATATTGGGGCGTTTCTCCCGCCGCCGGCTAAACCTTGTCTTTGTGTTGCAGCCTGGACGCGGAGGTGGCGAGGTTTTGAGGTCTCGGCGCTTTAGTAAGTTTATTTCGTTGTCTTATTACATTTTTTTGTTCACCAGCCGTCGCTCTGCCCTAACTGGCCGGACCTGCGACACGCCCCCGCGGAGATCTAACCCGCCCCCCGCGAAGGGCGGGGCAAGAAGTGGGCGTGGCTCTGCAATAAAGGACGTGATGGGCAGGCGGGGCAAGAAGTGGGCGTGGCTCATTAATAAAGGGCGTGAGCAATGCAAAATCCTTTCCCCTCCCCCACAGCGAATAGATAACCCAGGGTTCCCCCGGCCGTAGATCTGCCAGCCCTGGAAACTTGTGGCTTCTACTGAAGTCAGACTGATTTGGTCATCTAGGCCGCCCTAGGCATCAGTGTGCACGCTCCCTTTAGTTGAGTGAGGTCACAGTCCACATGTAAAGGGTGCAAGGGGTTAAATGCAGCCCCTTCCTCACACACACACTGCATTTAACCCTTTGCGCCCCCTCCTGCGCGCGCTCGCGCGCACACATGCAAACGGGCTTTGCATCCTCCTTAGGGGCATTAAAGTGGAGTTTTTTAGTTTGGTTTCCTACATCAGTGACGTCAGCCCCCTCTGCAGGTGGCCCTAATGCTAAATACAGATAATATAGGAGGGGGCGGGGCCTTGGTGCTGTCGGGCCATTTGAAGGAGACAGCAGGCACCGCAATGTACGCTTGGTCGCTGCACACGTCGCCTCCCATTGGCTGGTCCGGGCAGTTACAGCAGAGCGAAACATACTCGCCACCCACCTCTTCCTTTCCCTGTGGTAAGTGCACGGCTCCCGTCACCACTAACCTTTCCCCCTGCACCTGCTTCACTGTTCCTCCCCCCCCCTTTCATTCCTCTGGACCGCCCTGTTTTCCTCCATTTTCCTGGCTCTGTGCTGAAGGCCGGTGGGGTCCTGTCTCTCGTGTCACATGTGGTGCTTTCTGGGCTGTCGTATCTGATGTCTGTCCCGTCTCTGTGTCGCATGTCTGTGGCTGTACTAATGTAAACAATTACAAAATGATCGGCTCCGCCCACCAGGAGGGAGCGTGCAGTGACATCAACATCGTAACTAGAGAGTAATAAAACCTATGCTGGGAGTATTAAACCTCTCGCTGCCGTACTGTACAAGACATCATAACTAGAGAGTAATAAAACCTATGCTGGGAGTATTAAACCTGTCGCTGCCGTACTGTACAAGACACCATAACTAGAGAGTAATAAAACCTATGCTGGGAGTATTAAACCTCTCGCTGCTGTACTGTGCAAGACATCATAACTAGAGAGTAATAAAACCTATGCTGGGAGTATTAAACCTGTCGCTGCCGTACTGTACAAGACATCATAACTAGAGAGTAATAAAACCTATGCTGGGAGTATTAAACCTCTCGCTGCTGTACTGTGCAAGACATCATAACTAGAGAGTAATAAAACCTATGCTGGGAGTATTAAACCTGTCGCTGCCGTACTGTACAAGACACCATAACTAGAAAGTAATAAAACCTATGCTGGGAGTATTAAACCTCTCGCTGCCGTACTGTACAAGACACCGTAACTAGAGAGTAATAAAACCTATGCTGGGAGTATTAAACCTCTCGATGCCGTACTGTACAAGACACCATAACTAGAGAGTAATAAAACCTATGCTGGGAGTATTAAACCTCTCGCTGCCGTACTGTACAAGACATCATAACTAGAGAGTAATAAAACCTATGCTGGGAGTATTAAACCTCTCGCTGCCGTACTGTACAAGACATCATAACTAGAGAGTAATAAAACCTATGCTGGGAGTATTAAACCTCTCGCTGCCGTACTGTACAAGACATAACTAGAGAGTAATAAAACCTATGCTGGGAGTATTAAACCTCTCGCTGCCGTACTGTACAAGACATCATAACTAGAGAGTAATAAAACCTATGCTGGGAGTATTAAACCTCTCGCTGCCGTACTGTACAAGACATCATAACTAGAGAGTAATAAAACCTATGCTGGGAGTATTAAACCTCTCGCTGCCGTACTGTACAAGACATAACTAGAGAGTAATAAAACCTATGCTGGGAGTATTAAACCTCTCGCTGCCGTACTGTACAAGACATCATAACTAGAGAGTAATAAAACCTGCGCTGGGAGTATTAAACCTTTTGCTGCCGTACTGTGCAAGACATAACTAGAGAGTAATAAAACCTACGCTGGGAGTATTAAATCTCTTGCTACTGCCGTGCTGTACAATGTAACAAGCAGGAAAGAGTCATTGTAAAGTCAGATGCTCCCTGCTGTTACATTGTAAACAGCCATGTGTGTGGCTGCTGTGTAATAATGGCTGACCCTGCTGTTACACTGTAAACAGCTGTGTGTGTGGCTGCTGTGTAAAAATAATGGCTGACCCTACTGTTACACTGTAAACAGCCATGTGTGTTGTCTGCTGTGTAATAATGGTTTACCCTGCTATTACACTGTAATCAGCCGTGTGTATGGCTGACTCTGCACACTTATGGCTGTTTAAAGTGTAATAGTGGCTGACCCTGCTGTTACAATGCAACAATGGATTTGCCGTGCTGTATTACATTGTAACATACACTGCTGTTACAACTGTAATGTTTGAGTGATCTCTCTGTCTAGATGCATCGAGCTTTAGTGACGCTCTTGTTGTGGACGAGCTTTAGTGACGCTCTTGTTGAGGACGAGCTTTAGTGACGCTCTTGTTGAGGACGAGCTTTAGTGACGCTCTTGTTGTGGACGAGCTTTAGTGACGCTATTGTTGAGGACGAGCTTTAGTGACGCTATTGTTGAGGACAAGCTTTGGTGACGCTCTTGTTGAGGACGAGCTATAGTGACGCTCTTGTTGAGGACGAGCTATAGTGACGCTCTTGTTGAGGACGAGTTTTAGTGACGCTCTTGTTGAGGACGAGTTTTGGTGACGCTCTTGTTGTGGACGAGCTTTGGTGACGCTCTTGTTGAGGACGAGCTTTGGTGACGCTCTTGTTGAGGACGAGCTTTGGTGACGCTCTTGTTGAGGACGAGCTTTAGTGACGCTCTTGTTGAGGACGAGTTTTAGTGACGCTCTTGTTGAGGACGAGCTTTGGTGACGCTCTTGTTGAGGACGAGCTTTAGTGACGCTCTTGTTGAGGACGAGTTTTAGTGACGCTCTTGTTGAGGACGAGCTTTGGTGACGCTCTTGTTGAGGATGAGCTTTGGTGACGCTCTTGTTGTGGACGAGCTTTGGTGACGCTCTTGTTGAGGACGAGCTATAGTGACGCTCTTGTTGAGGACGAGCTTTAGTGACGCTCTTGTTGAGGACGAGCTTTAGTGACGCTCTTGTTGAGGACGAGTTTTAGTGACGCTCTTGTTGAGGACGAGTTTTAGTGACGCTCTTGTTGAGGACGAGCTTTGGTGACGCTCTTGTTGAGGACGAGCTATAGTGACGCTCTTGTTGAGGACGAGTTTTAGTGACGCTCTTGTTGAGGACGAGTTTTAGTGACGCTCTTGTTGAGGACGAGTTTTAGTGACGCTCTTGTTGAGGACGGGCTTTGGTGACGCTCTTGTTGAGGACGGCTTTAGTGACGCTCTTCTTGAGGACGGGCTTTAGTGACGCTCTTCTTGAGGACGGGCTTTAGTGACGCTCTTGTTGAGGACGAGCTATAGTGACGCTCTTGTTGAGGACGGGCTTTGGTGACGCTCTTGTTGAGGACGGGCTTTGGTGACGCTCTTGTTGAGGACGGGCTTTGGTGACGCTCTTGTTGAGGACGGGCTTTGGTGACGCTCTTGTTGAGGACGGGCTTTGGTGACGCTCTTGTTGAGGACGAGCTATAGTGACGCTCTTGTTGAGGACGAGCTTTAGTGACGCTCTTGTTGAGGACGAGCTTTAATGACGCTCTTGTTGAGGACGAGTTTTAGTGACGCTCTTGTTGAGGACGAGTTTTGGTGACGCTCTTGTTGAGGACGAGCTTTGGTGACGCTCTTGTTGAGGACGGGCTATAGTGACGCTCTTGTTGAGGACGGGCTATAGTGACGCTCTTGTTGAGGACGAGTTTTAGTGACGCTCTTGTTGAGGACGAGTTTTAGTGACGCTCTTGTTGAGGACGAGTTTTAGTGACGCTCTTGTTGAGGACGAGTTTTAGTGACGCTCTTGTTGAGGACGAGTTTTAGTGACGCTCTTGTTGAGGACGAGTTTTGGTGACGCTCTTGTTGAGGACGAGCTTTGGTGACGCTCTTGTTGAGGACGGGCTATAGTGACGCTCTTGTTGAGGACGGGCTATAGTGACGCTCTTGTTGAGGACGAGTTTTAGTGACGCTCTTGTTGAGGACGAGTTTTAGTGACGCTCTTGTTGAGGACGAGTTTTAGTGACGCTCTTGTTGAGGACGAGTTTTAGTGACGCTCTTGTTGAGGACGGGCTTTAGTGACGCTCTTGTTGAGGACGGGCTTTAGTGACGCTCTTGTTGAGGACGGGCTTTAGTGACGCTCTTGTTGAGGACGAGCTATAGTGACGCTCTTCTTGAGGACGGGCTTTAGTGACGCTCTTGTTGAGGACGAGCTTTAGTGACGCTCTTGTTGAGGACGAGCTTTAGTGACGCTCTTGTTGAGGACGAGCTTTAGTGACGCTCTTGTTGAGGACGAGCTTTGGTGACGCTCTTGTTGAGGACGAGCTTTGGTGACGCTCTTGTTGAGGACGAGTTTTAGTGACGCTCTTGTTGAGGACGAGTTTTAGTGACGCTCTTGTTGAGGACGAGTTTTAGTGACGCTCTTGTTGAGGACGGGCTTTAGTGACGCTCTTGTTGAGGACGGGCTTTAGTGACGCTCTTCTTGAGGACGGGCTTTAGTGACGCTCTTGTTGAGGACGAGCTATAGTGACGCTCTTCTTGAGGACGGGCTTTAGTGACGCTCTTGTTGAGGACGAGCTATAGTGACGCTCTTCTTGAGGACGAGCTTTAGTGACGCTCTTCTTGAGGACGAGCTTTAGTGACGCTCTTGTTGAGGACGAGTTTTAGTGACGCTCTTGTTGAGGACGAGTTTTAGTGACGCTCTTGTTGAGGACGAGTTTTAGTGACGCTCTTGTTGAGGACGGGCTTTAGTGACGCTCTTGTTGAGGACGGGCTTTAGTGACGCTCTTGTTGAGGACGGGCTTTAGTGACGCTCTTGTTGAGGACGGGCTTTAGTGACGCTCTTGTTGAGGACGAGCTATAGTGACGCTCTTGTTGAGGACGGGCTTTAGTGACGCTCTTGTTGAGGACGAGCTATAGTGACGCTCTTGTTGAGGACGAGCTTTAGTGACGCTCTTGTTGAGGACGAGTTTTAGTGACGCTCTTGTTGAGGACGGGCTTTAGTGACGCTCTTGTTGAGGACGGGCTTTAGTGACGCTCTTCTTGAGGACGGGCTTTAGTGACGCTCTTGTTGAGGACGAGCTATAGTGACGCTCTTGTTGAGGACGAGCTTTAGTGACGCTCTTGTTGAGGACGAGCTTTGGTGACGCTCTTGTTGAGGACGAGCTTTGGTGACGCTCTTGTTGAGGACGAGCTTTGGTGACGCTCTTGTTGAGGACGAGCTTTGGTGACGCTCTTGTTGAGGACGAGCTTTGGTGACGCTCTTGTTGAGGACGAGCTTTGGTGACGCTCTTGTTGAGGACGAGCTTTGGTGACGCTCTTGTTGAGGACGAGCTTTGGTGACGCTCTTGTTGAGGACGAGCTTTGGTGACGCTCTTGTTGAGGACGAGCTTTGGTGACGCTCTTGTTGAGGACGGGCTTTAGTGACGCTCTTGTTGAGGACGAGCTATAGTGACGCTCTTGTTGAGGACGAGCTTTGGTGACGCTCTTGTTGAGGACGAGCTTTGGTGACGCTCTTGTTGAGGACGAGCTTTGGTGACGCTCTTGTTGAGGACGAGCTTTGGTGACGCTCTTGTTGAGGACGAGCTTTGGTGACGCTCTTGTTGAGGACGAGCTTTGGTGACGCTCTTGTTGAGGACGAGCTTTGGTGACGCTCTTGTTGAGGACGAGCTTTGGTGACGCTCTTGTTGAGGACGAGCTTTGGTGACGCTCTTGTTGAGGACGAGCTTTGGTGACGCTCTTGTTGAGGACGAGCTTTGGTGACGCTCTTGTTGAGGACGAGCTTTGGTGACGCTCTTGTTGAGGACGAGCTTTGGTGACGCTCTTGTTGAGGACGAGCTTTGGTGACGCTCTTGTTGAGGACGAGCTTTGGTGACGCTCTTGTTGAGGACGAGCTTTGGTGACGCTCTTGTTGAGGACGAGCTTTGGTGACGCTCTTGTTGAGGACGAGCTTTGGTGACGCTCTTGTTGAAGACAAGCTTTAGTGACGCTCTTGTTGAGGATAACCCGGCGACCCGGCCTCTTTTGTGGAGAGCCCCCGGCCTCTTTTGTGGAGAGCCCCCGGCCTCTTTTGTGGAGAGCCCCCGGCCTCTTTTGTGGAGAGCCCCCGGCCTCTTTTGTGGAGAGCCCCCGGCCTCTTTATTCTCTTTAGGGAGAGCCTCAACCTCTTAATGCAGAGCCCCAGCCTCTTAAAGCGGTCCTCTCTATAAAGAAGTTGGGGCTCTCCATAAAGAAGTTGGGTAAGAATTTGGGTCTCGGTAAAGAAGTTGGGGCTCTCCATAGAGAAGTTGGGGCTCTCCATAGACAAGTTGGGGCTCTCGGTAAAGAAGTTGGGGCTCTCGGTAAAGAAGTTGGGGCTCTCGGTAGAGAAGTTGGGGCTCTCCATAGAGAGGGAGGGGCTCTCCATAGAGAGGGAGGGGCTCTCGGTAAAGAAGTTGGGGCTCTCGGTAAAGAAGTTGGGGCTCTCGGTAAAGAAGTTGGGGCTCTCGGTAAAGAAGTTGGGGCTCTCCATAGAGAAGTTGGGGCTCTCCATAGAGAGGGAGGGGCGCTCTGTAAAGAAGTTGGGGCTCTCCATAGAGAAGTTGGGGCTCTCCATAGAGAAGTTGGGGCTCTCCATAGAGAGGGAGGGGCTCTCGGTAAAGAAGTTGGGGCTCTCCATAGAGAGGGAGGGGCGCTCTGTAAAGAATTTGGGGCTCTCCATAGAGAAGTTGGGGCTCTCCATAGAGAAGTTGGGGCTCTCCATAGAGAAGTTGGGGCTCTCCATAGAGAGGGAGGGGCGCTCTGTAAAGAAGTTGGGGCTCTCGATAAAGAAGTTGGGGCTCTCGATAAAGAAGTTGGGGCTCTCGATAGAGAAGTTGGGGCTCTCGATAGAGAAGTTGGGGCTCTCGATAGAGAAGTTGGGGCTCTCGATAGAGAAGTTGGGGCTCTCGATAGAGAGGGAGGGGCGCTCTGTAAAGAAGTTGGGGCTCTCGATAAAGAAGTTGGGGCTCTCGATAAAGAAGTTGGGGCTCTCGATAAAGAAGTTGGGGCTCTCGATAAAGAAGTTGGGGCTCTCCATAAAGAAGTTGGGGCTCTCCATAAAGAAGTTGGGGCTCTCCATAAAGAAGTTGGGGCTCTCCATAAAGAAGTTGGGGCTCTCCATAAAGAAGTTGGGGCTCTCCATAGAGAGGGAGGGAGCGGGTAAGTTATTTGAACCCTAACGTTTCCTCCTTTTGTCTCCCCTACAGAAACCCTTTCCTGGAAGTGCGATTGAAGCCCACAGTGACCAACGACCGATCGGCCCCTCTCGTCAATTAATGGCGGAACCCTCCGGAAGAGGGGGCGGGGGTGTGGCGTCTTATTCATGATAAGGAATAAAGCTCATTATGGCCGGGGGACCCCTTTAACTGCCCTCGCGGCTACTTTACCCGTCTCGCGTGACTCGCCTTTTTCTTCAGCTCCCCCGCGTGGGCGTGGCCCCATGTTATTTAACATTAGCGTCAGTACAAAAGCTTCGGCTGGCCATTGTTCTGGCGGGGGATCCCGCGGGTTTCTACCCCAAAACGCCAGGGGCAAAGTATTAATTATGTGGCTTTTAAAGAGGAGCTAAAGCCGAGACGCCATTCGCTCGTGTGATGGCCGATCATGTGACTGCCGGAAGCCACGCAGGTTCAATCAGTGAGACCCATTGATAGGTAGTCGTACAGTGAATGAGGGGACTGGTAAACCTAGGCGGACTTGACTTTAGTTCCTCTTTAAATAACTTCATACACTGTGTGTGCATCCCCAGCACCACTCCCTCCCTCTGTATCTGATTGGCTGGCGGCACATGCGCGCAGCCGGAGGGCGGGGCCAGCAGGGGGCGCTCATTACCGGGTATTAACATGCATGGCAAATGATGGTGATTGGAGGAGGAGCCTGCGCATGTACCAGACCTCACTTTAAAGTGTACCAAAACCAAGGAAGGTGAAATCACAGTGTACCAAAACCTTGACGGGTGAAATTCCACTTTAAAGTGTAACAAACCCTACTTTAAAGTGTACCAGAAGCGGAAGGGTGAAATCCCAATTTATAGTGCACCAAAAATGGATAAAGCCTAATGAATTTCACAGGAATGCCTGTTTGCCCCCCCCTTGCTCCATGCTGTCACAGCACATGCTCAGACTCTCGTCCAATCAGCACACAGTGCTGCGCATATTCATGTCAGGCTGTGGATAGCGATGGCCGGTGATCTATTATAGGCGAGTGTTTCTCCTGATAGGTTCCCACAGTGGGGGCATCCCAAACCTGGATGGAGCCTGGAGTCCTTTAGACTCCAGAGCTGGGTTACCGGGGTTTGGGAGGGTTAATAGTGCCTGCTCTGATGCTGGCTGTGAGGGGGGGACGGCCCCTTTCATCGTTCTTGATAACCCCTAGTGAACTCCTTCCCTTCTGCCGGCCTCCTTGGCGCTCCGTGCCGGTGGATGAGGGATGGTGCCCCCTGGCAGCCGGCGCGGGGAGAGCAGGCCGATCCGTTATTTAAGCTGAGCTCAGCAGAAGGGAGCGAGTTCAGTAAGGCTTATCAGTCCACGCTTCACTTTTTTTTGGATGTAGATGTTTCTATGATATAAGATGTGTATATATATATATATATATATTTATATATATCTTTCTAGTATATTATTGTATAGTCTGGGGTGCGCGGGGGCGAGGACACTGCACAATGTCTCATAAAATAATGGCACCAATCACTTCTTAGTATATTAAAGGGGCGGGACCCTACACAAAAAGGGGGAGGGGTTTATATCCAGAATTAAAGGTCACCCAAACCCACCACTTACCTTACTTGTGTTGCTCGGTGTTTAAGGCGGAACTCCAGAGCTCGGTCACAGCTTGCCCCGCGGGATACCCCCTTGGCTTTGTCAGATACTCGCCTTCCTCCTCCCCAGCGATCCTTCCTCCAATATATCCTAATGGCAGGAGCGTGCAGCAGCCAGCGGGAGGAGCCGATTGCGGAGTTCTGATTGGACGTGAGCCCTGGCGGTTCTGGGACGGCTTTCACACACCTAAAATCGGGGTGCCCCTGTAAAGTGGAACAAAACCCAGGATTTTCAACCACCAGGGTTTTGGTCCGCTTTACATGGGGCACCTCGATTTAGGTCTGCTTTAAGAGATGCTCCCGATTCCCCTTAAGGGTCTCTGTATGTCAGGGATTAGAGCGCTTAGTTTCCTGTCCCCCATCAGATGGAGCTCTGCTAGGAAAAGGTGAGTATCTCTCTAATACAGGGTCACTGATGGTGTGTGGGGGGGGGGGGGGTGCAGTAGTTTCCTGTCCACCATCAGATGGAGCTCTGCCAGGAAAAGGTGAGTATCTCTCTAATGCAGGGTCACTGATGGTGTGGGGGGGTGCAGTAGTTTCCTGTCCACCATCAGATGGAGCTCTGCCAGGAAAAGGTGAGTATCTCTCTAATGCAGGGTCACTGATGGTGTGGGGGGGGTGCAGTAGTTTCCTGTCCACCATGAGATGGAGCTCTGCCAGGAAAAGGTGAGTATCTCTCTAATGCAGGGTCACTGATGGTGTGGGGGGGTGCAGTAGTTTCCTGTCCACCATCAGATGGAGCTCTGCTAGGAAAAGGTGAGTCTCTCTCTAATGCAGGGTCACTGGTAGTGTGGGGGGGGTGCAGTAGTTTCCTGTCCCCCATCAGAGAGAGCTCTGCTAGGAAAAGGTGAGTATCTCTCTAATGCAGGGTCACTGATGGTGTGAGGGGGAGGTGCAGTAGTTTCCTGTCCACCATCAGATGGAGCTCTGCTAGGAAAAGGTGAGTATCTCTCTAATGCAGGGTCACTGATGGTGTGAGGGGGGAGGTGCAGTAGTTTCCTGTCCACCATCAGATGGAGCTCTGCTAGGAAAAGGTGAGTATCTCTCTAATGCAGGGTCACTGGTAGTGTGGGGGGGGGTGCAGTAGTTTCCTGTCCACCATCAGATGGAGCTCTGCTAGGAAAAGGTGAGTATCTCTCTAATGCAGGGTCACTGATGGTGTGGGGGGTGCAGTAGTTTCCTGTCCACCATCAGATGGAGCTCTGCTAGGAAAAGGTGAGTATCTCTCTAATGCAGGGTCACTGATGGTGTGGGGGGGGGGGAGGTGTAGTAGTTTCCTGTCCCCCATCAGATGGCGCTCTGCTAGGAAAAGGTGAGTATCTCTTTAATGCAGCCTCTCTGCCCCTCGATCAGAAAACGCAGAGGAGCTCGCTGAGCCCGGGTTCTATGACATGTACATAATGGGAGGGGGAGGAGCTTATTTACAATGACAATCCCTCCCCTTCAGTAACACAGCACAGTGGGGGAGGGGCTTATTTATAGCAGATCACACGCGTCACCTTTGATCTGTGTACAGGCTGAGCTGCGCTTTTAGTGCTGATATGTAGTAACCCGGGTCGCCCCTTTAACCGGCCCCCGTCACTGATATGGGGGCGGGGACATTTCTGTGGGCGCGCGAAAATCTCAGTCTATTGATTTGTT
Source organism: Gastrophryne carolinensis (assembly GCA_027917425.1). Taxonomy (NCBI): domain Eukaryota; kingdom Metazoa; phylum Chordata; class Amphibia; order Anura; family Microhylidae; genus Gastrophryne; species Gastrophryne carolinensis. Next base: position 194,095,770 of record CM051243.1, read on the forward strand.
TGCGGAATCAAATATTTTATGTGTATTTTAAATAAAATGATTATTATTCTAACGACATCAGTTTCCATTGGTTTTATTTAGTGAATATGAGCTTTCCCCCTGTACATACAGATTGCCCACATCAATCCGGACCTTCACCCTGAATAAGAGCCTATCTTGTATTTCCTTTCCCCCTGTACATACAGATTGCTCACATTAATCCGAACCCTCACCCTGAATAAGAGCCTATCTTATATGTTTCCCACACCCTGTACATACAGATTGCTCACATTAATCCGGACCCTCACCCCGAATAAAAGCCTATTATATATTTCCTTCCCCCCCTGTACACACAGGGATGCCCCGCTGTGTGAAACCCCCCCCCCCCAGGTCACCTGAAATCTCAGCTTTCTATCTCGGGTCAGCGGTGCATGCGCGAGCAGCAGCTGCATCCCTGGTATTTTTTTAGCCTGCCGCAACAGGCATTTGTGAATGTCCGGCGGGGGCACGCTCCCTGTTAGAGGGTAGTGGGGGACTTGTATTAGACGAGCTCCTAAACGAAGGGACGTCAGCGCTTCCGAGTGTGCTGATTGGAGAAGCGGCCGTGCATGCGTCGTAGGACACTTGGATGTGTTCTATTTGCATTTTGTGCATTTAGGTACCTACTTCCTCTAATCCCGTTCTTACCTTACCAGTATGGAGGAGGTAACTGTGATAGTTGTGTAACAGCATTGGATGGCAGGGGACAGAGCACCCTACTAATTGGTAAAGTATCCCTTATGGCAGGGGACACTGCACCCTACTAATTGGTAAAGTCCCCCTGATGGCTGGGGACACAGCACCCTACTAATTGGCAAAGTCCCCCTGATGGCTGGGGACACAGCACCCTACTAATTGGTAAAGTCCTCCTCTGAGCCAGCAATGGCGCAAAATATTTTTTTTTCAAGAGGTACAGCAATGGGGGCTAATACCACGCCAATCCAACAACATCAACAAAAAGTGTGTACCCAAGTGTGTTACTGAACACTGCGCACATGAAGCCCATGAGTGAATGCTAGGTTTGTGTAAGTGTACCCCATGAGTTTGTGCCAGTGAAGCCCATGAGTGTGTGGGTGAACCCTAGTTTACAAATCTGAACCCCATGAGTGTACTTGGCAAGGCTGTACACAAGTGAACCTCGTGTGTGCAGAAGTGAAGCCCATGCATGTAAGAGTTTGTGTGCGAGTGTACCCTACGTGTGTGCGCAAATTAATTCCCGAGTGTACCTGTGTGTGCGCACGATAGAACCATGTGTACCCCGCATTTGCATGAGTGAGCCTCAGTCAAACCCCATGGCCGTACCCCACGGGTGTATACCAGAGTGGGAACAAAGTGCAGAAATGAACGTCACGTGTGCTCCCAGATTTGTGTGAGTGAACCCCATTAGCGTGTAACAAGTTACTGTTAATGTACCCCACAACTGGAAGTAAATCCCATAAGGGTATACCACAAGTATGTGAGTGAATCCAGAACACCATGGGTTTGCGAACCGAACAAGAGTGCGCATGTGAACAGAGTTTGCACAAGTGTATGTAGCAAGAGTGAAGCCAAGTTTGTGCGACTGAACCCCACAATTGTGCGCAAGTAAATTCCACGAGTGAGCAGTTAGTGTCCCCCACAAGAATGTGTGAGTGAACCCCATTAGTGCAAGCGAGTGAACCAGAGTCTGCGCAAGTTTCTAAGCGAGCGAAAGCCACGTATACAAGTGAATCCCATGTACTCTCACCCCGGAAGTGTAGCCCACTACTGTGAGTGAACCCCAGTTTGTGGGGGGGTGAGGGGGTTTACTAGCACACACATTTTGAGGTTCGTTCACACACCTGTGCATTTAGGTACCTACCTCCTCTAATCCCGTTATTACCTTACCTATATAGAGGAGACTGTGATAATTGTGTAGCAGCATTATGCTCCGCCCACTTTCCAGTTTGCTTTACGGGATGCCTTTCTGATGGCAGGGGGACACATCACCCTACTTATTGGTAAAGTCCCCCTGATGGCTGGGGACACAGCACCCTACTAATTGGTAAAGTCCCCCTGATGGCAGGGGACACAGCACCCTACTAATTGGTAAAGTCCCCCTGATGGCAGGGGACACAGCACCCTACTAATTGGTAAAGTATCCCTTATGGCAGGGGACACTGCACCCTACTAATTGGTAAAGGCCCCCTGATTGTTGGGGACACAGCACTCTATTAATTGGTAAAGTCCCCCTGATGGCTGGGGACACAGCACCCTACTAATTGGTAAAGTCCCCCTGATGGCTGGGGACACAGCACTCTACTAATTGGTAAGTCCCCCTGATGGCAGGGGACACAGCACTCTACTAATTGGTAAAGTCCCCCTGATGGCAGGGGACACAGCACCCTACTAATTGGTAAAGTATCCCTTATGGCAGGGGACACTGCACCCTACTAATTGGTAAAGTCCCCCTGATGGTTGGGGACACAGCACCCTACTAATTGGTAAAGTCCCCCTGTTGGCAAAGTCCCCCTGATGGCAAGGGATACAGCACCCTACTAATTGGTAAAGTCCCCCTGATGGCTGGGGACACAACACCCTACTAATTGGTAAAGTCCCCCTGTTGGCAAAGTCCCCCTGATGGCAAGGGATACAGCACCCTACTAATTGGTAAAGCCCCCCCCCCCCCCCCTTCAGCAAGCAATGGCAATTTATCTTTTTTTAAATGGTACAGCAATGGGGGCTAATTCCATCCCAATCCAACATCATCACCAAATGCATCGTTAAAAAATAAAATCCTTTTAATGCCCCCATAGAGCCTCTGCTTACAATATACAGTATATAGTTATGTACACACAGTGGGCCGCAACCTGCCACCAGCAGGTTTAGGTACCTACCTCCTTTAATCCCGTTCTTACCTTACCGGTATGGAGGAGGCAACTGCGATAATTGTGTAATGGCATTATGCCCCTCCCCCTTTCCAGTTGGATTACAGATGCCTTTCTGATGGCAGGGGACACAGCACCCTACTAATTGTAAAGTCCCCCTGATGGCTGGGGACACAACCCTACTAATTGGTAAAGTCCCCCTGATGGCTGGGGACACAGCACCCTACTAATTGGTAAAGTCCCCCCGATGGCTGGGGACACAGCACCCTACTAATTGGTAAAGCCCCCCTTTCAGCGAACAATGGCGTGAATGTTTTTTTTTTTAAGGGGTACGGCAATGGGGGCTAATTCCACCCCAATCCCACAACATCACCAAATGCACCATCATTAAAAAATAAAAACCTTTTAATGCCCCCACAGAGCCTTGGCTTACAATATACAGTATATAGATATGTACACACAGCGGGCTGCAACCCGCCACCAGCAGGACATGACGGCGGATAAAAAATATCCAACTATGTATGGTGGAGCCAGGAGTGGGCGGAGTCCCGCATTTCCCCCCCGCATGTTGCTGAGCCTTTTTGCGGGGTAAGTGGCCATCCGCAGAGGGCTTCCACACCCCCGCTGTCCATATAATGCGAAGCCACTTCCAAGTCATTCAAGTCGGATCACGAGTGATCTTAAAGCGGGACTCCGAGTTACCCCCGCGGTTAGCGGACACCCGCAGCTACCGGAGGTTGGACAAGGCCGGTGACAGTTTGCAGTTATTTTTATGGCCTACAATATCGTCTCTTCAGTGTAAATGACAAAAAGTTTACGTGAGGAGCCCGCCACCGCTATATGGAGCTGCCATTTTTTTTTTAGACTGAGATCCTCCTTAAGTCGCATCTCCTTGATCTCACACAACAGCGGCTCCTGGGTTTTCTTTTTTTTTATAATAAAACAAATAAAAGAAATCGATTTCATTCAGCATAAATATTGGGAATATAGGTTAGCAGCCATGACGGGTCCTCTTTATAACTAACTCCTAATAAGAATATTGCCTCTGTAATACAGACACCGAGTACAGGAATCCGTTCTACGCACGCGCTACATATCTGAGGACTCGCGCGCACTCGCAGCACCGCCCCAAAGAGACTCCGAAGTGTCCCCGAAATCCCAAAGGGGGCGCCGCCGCCGCACAGATCCGGAGCCTGACCGCTTACACCGACAGCAGGGACGTAACAGTTTATATCCATGCACCTACAAAAAAGATGGCTGCCCCGGACCGCGCCCCATCACATCTTCTCCCCTGATGGTAACTTTTCTGTAGGAAACAAAGAAAAAAAAAAGGTATAAAATCAATCAATCATCATCTCCAATAAGAGGCTTCAAAAAAAAATTATAGAAATAAAAGGCATTATAATTGCAGGTTAGTTAATATATAAATAAAAGGCTTTATATATGCGGGTTAGTTAATTGATAAATAAAAGGCTTCAAAAATGTGGGTTAGTTAATATATAAATAAAAGGCTTTATATATGCGGGTTAGTTAATTGATAAATAAAGGGCTTTATAAATGCGGGTTATTTAATTGATAAATAAAAGGATTGATAAATGAGGGTTAGTTAATTGATAAATAAAAGGCTTTATAAATGCGGGTTAGTTAATATATAAATAAAAGGCTTTAAAAATGCGGGTTAGTTAATTGATTAAAAAAAGCCTTTGTAAATGAGGGTTAGTTATCAATTAACTAACCCGCATTTTTAAAGCCTTTTTATTTATATATTAACTTACCCGCATTTATAAAGCCTTTTATTTATCAATTAACTAACCCTCATTTATCAATCCTTTTATTTATTAATTAAATAACCAGCATTTCTAAAGCCTTTTATATATATATTGTGTGTATATATATAAAAATATATAGCTTTATAAATGCAGGTTAGTTCATTGACAAATAAAATACTTTATTTATATATTAACTAACCCACATGTATAAAACCTTTTATTCATCAGTTAACTAACCTGTATTTATAAAGCCTTTTATTTATATATTAACTAACCCCCATTTTTTAAGCCTTTTAATTATATATTATGGGATAATAAAAAAAAAGCTGAATGGGAGCTTATCTGTTCTCCAGGGACCTGGGATAGTGATGTTCTAAAAGACACCAGTGCCCTCGGCTTACCTGCCTCCAGTGGGGCATCCCGATTTGGAGCGCCGCATTGTGTGAAACCCCCGGGATGAAGCCTATGAAAACCCGGGGTTCCCGCAGCATTTTTGTGTCCCCAGCTTCCCTTTAAGCTGAGGCTGTGAATTATGTTTTTGATTAAAAGTAAAAACCACAAAGACGGGCGCACTCGGCGCGCACCCGCCCCTCAACTTCCTCAGGGGAAGCATAAAACTTAGAGGAGGACGACAATGTACAAAACACATTGTGTCGCTCACTCGCCTCCAGATATTTCAGCTAGAGGGATGCAACCGGTCGCACCGTGGGATTGAACACATCGGGGCATCCCAAATTGGGACAGGGAATCAGCTGGCCCTGGAGTCAAGAGCTGAGGGTTGGCTGATTCCTTCCCTGTCCAGATTTGGATGCCCCAAAGTGTGAATCAGCCGGCCCTGCAGTCCTGGATCTAGGGCCGGCTGATTGCATGTCCCGATTTGGGATGCCCCGAGTCTGAATCTGCCGTCCCTAGATCCAAGACTGGAGGGCCAGAACTCCAGGGCTGGCTTATTCCCTGTCCCATTTTGGGATGCCCCAATGTGTAAATTAGCTGGACCTAGAGGCAGGACTTTAGGTCTGGCTGATTTCCTGTTCCAAATTGGGATGCCCCAAAGTGTGAATCAGCCGGCCCTGGAGTCAAGAGCTGAGGGTTGGCAGATTTCTTCCCTGTCCCGATTTGGGATGCCCCAATGGGTGAATCAGCCGGCCCTAGATCCAAGGCTCCAGGACTGGCTTATTTCCTGTCCCCATTTGGGATGTCCCAATGTGTAACTTAGCTGGACCTAGAGCCAAGACTTTAGGTCTGGCTGATTTCCTGTTCCAAATTGGGATGCCCCAAAGTGTGAATCAGCCGGCCCTAGATCCAGGACTGCAGGGCCAATTTGGGATGCCTCCGAGTCTGAATCAGCCGTCCCTAGATCCAAGACTGGAGGGCCAGGGATCCTTAGGGTCAGGACTCCAGGGCTGGCTTATTCCCTGTCCCGATTTGGGATGCCCCAATGTGTAAATTAGCTGGACCTAGAGGCAGGACTTTATGTCTGGATGATTTCCTGTTCCAATTCGGGATGCCCCAAGTGTGAATCAGCCATCCCTAGATCCAAGACTGAAGGGCCAGGGATCCTTAGGGCCAGGACTCCAGGGCTGGCTTATTACCTGTCCCGATTTGGGATGCCCCAATGTGTAACTTAGCTGGACCTAGAGGCAGGACTTTATGTCTGGATGATTTCCTGTTCCAAATTGGGATGCCCCAAGTGTGAATCAGCCGGCCCTAGATCCAGGACTGCAGGGCCGATTTGGGATGCCTCCGAGTCTGAATCAGCCGTCCCTAGATCCAAGACTGGAGGGCCAGGGATCCTTAGGGTCAGGACTCCAGGGCTGGCTTATTCCCTGTCCCGATTTGGGATGCCCCAATGTGTAAATTAGCTGGACCTAGAGGCAGGACTTTGTCTGGATGATTTCCTGTTCCAATTCGGGATGCCCCAAGTGTGAATCAGCCGGCCCTAGATCCAAGACTGATTCACACATAGGGCATCCCAAATGGGGACAGGGAATAGGCCGGCCTTAGGGGCCAGGACTCGAGGCCTGGGTTTTGTTACGTTTTAAATAAAGTGGGGATGAAGTCATGGTTCTACCGGTCCACCCAGAATTGGCGCTTGCCTGTCTTAGGGAATTGGACACCATGCGGTCAGTAAACTCGCCTGCACTATACACACTATGGGTGAAGGTCCACTTCAGGGAGGCTTAAAGTGGAACAAAACCCAGTTTCTTTTTCTTACTTACCTGGGTTTTGTTCTGCATTACGGGGGGCATCCCAATTCGGAGTGCCCCTGCATCTCGTCCAATCAAAACTCACCTCCGTGGATAACTATACCTGGCAATGAGTGCTGAATGGAACCCCTGTGGGGTCGATTCAGAGCCGGGTGAGTATTTTTACTCCTTTTTTTTAAGGAAATAAAACTGCCATTCACTTTAATTGTTTCCGGGGTTGTAAATTCTCTCCTGGCTCTGAATCAGCCCCAGAGTAGACAATGAAAGTCAATGACAATTTTCTCTCCTAAAAAAAGGAGCGAGAATACTCACCCGGCTCTGAATCGACCCTCCTTGTCTTGGGCCGTGCTGTTTGGCACCTGCAGTGGTGAGTGGACCTCCAGTCGTTGTTGCCTGGAGGTCTCCTTTAAGTATTAAAGTGGACCAAAACCCACGGCGAACAGCCCGAGAATCTTATATCGATTCCCTTCCCCCCGGGGCATCCAGAATCGGGATGCCCCACTGTGTCAAACCCCCCCAGGTCTCCCCATACACTTACCTTGCTTCCTGGTCCAATGTGCGAGCCGCATCCCCCGCTTCCCTCTGGCAGGGTCAGGCATTTGTGAATGGCCGGCGCGGGCACGCTCCCTGTTAGAGGGAGGTGGGGGATGCGGCCAACAGAACACTCGCGGATTATTGGTCCACGTTCTTTCCCCGGGCACCCCGATCGGGGATGCCCCGCTGTGTGAAACCCCCCTAGATCGCTGAACTCAACTCACCTCTGCGCATGTGCGGCCTCTCGTCCAATCAGCTCGCTCGGAGCCGCTGATGTCATGTCGTCTAAGCTTCGGCTAAGGCCAGCGGCTCCGAGCGCGCTGATTGGACGAGAGGCCACGCATGCGCCATAGGACCAGGAAGAGGTGAGTTGGTTTCGGTGATCTGGGGGGTTTCACACATTGGGATGAAAGGGCCAAAACCCAGGATTGTCAAAATCCTGGGTTTTGGTCCACTTTAAAGATGGCGGCAGTAAAGTGTAGCCCCGGGATGAGGTCCAGTCCTCACCTTCTAGTGGTCCTATGACGTGGTCGGCCACCTGGGTGATGGAGAACCGGGACAGGGGCGTTGGGGAGACGCTGAACCTGGAGAGCTGGACGGCCAGGGCCGGTTTGGGGGCGTCCAGGGCCGGTTTCGGGATGCCCAGGGCCGGTGTGGGGACGTGCAGCGCGGGCTTCAGGGCAGGTTCGGGGGCGGGCTCCTCTTCTGCCCCCCGCGGAGCTGGCGAGAGCGCGGTGATGAAGGACGTCTTCACGGGTTTAGCCGCCATCTCGCCGTCCCATTCCGAGCCGCCGCCTCCTGCCAAGAAGAAAACTGACATCAGATGTGTTACAGGGACTGACCACTCACATGAAATACATAGGGGGTGGGGGGACTTGGGGTAAGTAGGGGGTGGGTGAGTAGGGGTGGGGGTGACTTGGGGTAAGTAGGGGTTGGGTGAGTAGGGGTGGGGGTGACTTGGGGTAAGTAGGCGTTGGGTAGCTAGGGGTGGGGGGGGGCTTGGGGTAAGTAGGGGTTGGGTGACGGGGTTGGGTGAGTATGGGTTGGGTGAGTAGGGGTGGGGGTGACTTGGGGTAAGTAGGGGTTGGGTGAGTAGGGGTGGGGTTGACGGGGTAAGTAGGGGTTGGGTGAGTAGGGGTGGGGGTGACGGGGTAAGTAGGGGTTGGGTGAGTAGGGGTGGGGGTGACTTGGGGTAAGTAGGGGTTGGGTGAGTAGGGGTGGGGGTGACTTGGGGTAAGTAGGCGTTGGGTAGCTAGGGGTGGGGGGGGGCTTGGGGTAAGTAGGGGTTGGGTGACGGGGTTGGGTGAGTATGGGTTGGGTGAGTAGGGGTGGGGGTGACTTGGGGTAAGTAGGGGTTGGGTGAGTAGGGGTGGGGTTGACGGGGTAAGTAGGGGTTGGGTGAGTAGGGGTGGGGGTGACGGGGTAAGTAGGGGTTGGGTGAGTAGGGGTGGGGGTGACGGGGTAAGTAGGGGTTGGGTGAGTAGGGGTGGGGGTGACAGGGTGAGTAGGGGGTGGGTGAGTAGCGGGGGGGTGACTTGGGGTAAGTAGGAGTTGGGTGAGTATGGGTGGGGGTGAGTAGAGGTTGGATGAGTAGGGGTGGGGGTGACGGGGTAAGTAGGGGTTGGGTGAGTAGTGGGGGGGTGACTTGGGGTAAGTAGGAGTTGGGTGAGTATGGGTGGGGGTGAGTAGGGGTTGGATGAGTAGGGGTGGGGGTGACGGGGTAAGTAGGGGTTGGGTGAGTATGGGTTGGGTGAGTAGCGGGAGGGTGAGGGGGTAAGTATGGGTTGGGTGAGTAGGGGTGGGGGGACTTGGGGTAAGTAGGGGTTGGGTGAGTAGGGGTGGGGGGACTTGGGGTAAGTAGGGGTTGGGTGAGTATGGGTTGGGTGAGTAGGAGTGGGGGGGACTTGGGGTAAGTAGGGATTGGGTGAGTAGGGGTGGGGGGACTTGGGGTAAGTAGGGGTTGGGTGAGTAGGGGTGGGGGGACTTGGGGTAAGTAGGGGTTGGGTATGGGTTGGGTGAGTAGGGATGGGGGTGACTTGGGGTAAGTAGGGGTTGGGTGAGTAGGGATGGGGGTGACTTGGGGTAAGTAGGGGTGGCACAGCCCTGTCAGCCAATAGCAGGGCCCCGCATCCTGGTCTTGTGTTTGTGCCAGGCCTCGCCCCCCGGTGGATACAGATATTATACAGAGCCTGTGCGCACACATTACCTCGGTGGAGGTCGCTGGGCTCCTTATTCGCGGTTTGCTGCACTTCCTGGAGCGCGGGCGGCACCTGCGGGAGATCCGGATCCGCTTCATCCAGAGTCGGGCTCTCCTAAGGGAAGACGCCATATAAGTGCCGCAGAGGACCAGTGCCAGGGAAGATCCTGATTCACAGGGACACCTGATAGGGGACAGGAAACTACTGCACCTCCCCCCTTACACCATCAGTGACCCTGCATTAGAGAGATACTCACCTTTTCCTAGCAGAGCTCCATCTGATGGGGGACAGGAAACTACTGCACCTCCCCCCCTCACACCATCAGTGACCCTGCATTAGAGAGATACTCACCTTTTCCTAGCAGAGCTCCATCTGATGGGGGACAGGAAACAGCACTGCACACATGTGGCAGCCCCCCCACTTTTAATAGGAGACGTGCAGCACTGCAGTATGCAGCTGTTCTCTGTCCCCCATCCTACAGAGCTCCATGCCCACTTGTGCGCTTTCTAGGGCTCTATAACCGGAGAGGCTCCAGAACTGATAAACTAACCTTTTTTTTTTTTTTTTAATACTTTGGGGCTACTTTACAGTTGACCAAAAACCATCTCGGCCGTCCCTGGAGTCTAAAACACTCCAGGGCCGGCCGAGTTCCTCTCCCTGGGGAATACAGAATCGGGATGCCCCTGTTAAAGCGGAACAAAACCCAGCGTGGCTGGCCCTGGAATCTAAACAATAAAAGTTTCCAGGGCTGGCCACTGGCTTTTCCCTGGGGCATCCTGCACAGGTGACATCCCCCAGGTCCACTGTGATCACTTACCTTTCCCTGGTCCTACAGTGCATGCAGGGGCTCTTGTCACACACCCACCCCATTGGCCACAGGCAGTCACATGGGTCAGGTGTACACACAGCGCCCACACCATTGGTCACCAGCAGTCACATGGGGCGCCAGACAGCAAGGGAAACATGAAAGTGGGTCAGGTGTGTACACAGCGCCCACCCCATTGGCCACAGACAGTCACATGGGGCGCCAGACAGCAAGGGCAACATGAAAGTGGGTCAGGTGTACACACAGCGCCCACCCCATTGGCCACAGGAAGTCACATGGGGTGCCAGACAGCAAGGACAACATGAAAGTGGGTCAGGTGTACACACAGCGCCCACCCCATTGGCCACAGGAAGTCACATGGGTCAGGTGTACACACAGCGCCCACCCCATTGGCCACATGTAGTCACATGGGGCGCCAGACAGCAAGGCCAACATGAAAGTGGGTCAGGTGTACACACAGCGCCCACCCCATTGGCCACAGGCAGTCACATGGGTCAGGTGTGTACACAGCGCCCACCCCATTGGCCACAGGAAGTCACATGGGGTGCCAGACAGCAAGGACAACATGAAAGTGGGTCAGGTGTACACACAGCACCCACCCCATTGGCCACAGGCAGTCACATGGGGCGCCAGACAGCAAGGGCAACATGAAAGTGGGTCAGGTGTGTACACAGCGCCCACCCCATTGGCCACAGGTAGTCACATGGGGCGCCAGACAGCAAGGGCAACATGAAAGTGGGTCAGGTGTACACAGCGCCCACCCCATTGGCCACAGGTAGTCACATGGGGCGCCAGACAGCAAGGGCAACATGAAAGTGGGTCAGGTGTACACAGCGCCCACCCCATTGGCCACAGGCTGTCACATGGGTCAGGTGTGTACACAGCGCCCACCCCATTGGCCACAGGAAGTCACATGGGGCGCCAGACAGCAAGGGTAACAGGAAACTGGGTCAGGTGTACACAGCGTCCACCCCATTGGCCACCAGCAGTCACATGGGGTGCCAGACAGCAAGGGCAACATGAAAGTGGGTCAGGTGTGTACACAGCGCCCACCCCATTGGCCACAGGAAGTCACATGGGTCAGGTGTACACACAGCGCCCACCCCATTGGCCACATGTAGTCACATGGGGCGCCAGACAGCAAGGCCAACATGAAAGTGGGTCAGGTGTGTACACACAGCGCCCACCCCATTGGCCACAGGCAGTCACATGGGGCGCCAGACAGCAAGGGCAACATGAAAGTGGGTCAGGTGTGTACACAGCGCCCACCCCATTGGCCACAGGAAGTCACATGAGGCGACAGACAGCAAGGGCAACATGAAAGTGGGTCAGGTGTGCACACAGCACCCACCCCATTGGCCACAGGCAGTCACATGGGGCGCCAGACAGCAAGGGCAACATGAAAGTGGGTCAGGTGTGCACACAGCACCCACCCCATTGGCCACAGGCAGTCACATGGGGCGCCAGACAGCAAGGGCAACATGAAAGTGGGTCAGGTGTGCACACAGCACCCACCCCATTGGCCACAGGCAGTCACATGGGGCGCCAGACAGCAAGGGCAACATGAAAGTGGGTCAAGTGTGTACACAGCGCCCACCCCATTGGCCACAGGAAGTCACATGGGGCGCCAGACAGCAAGGGCAACATGAAAGTGGGTCAGGTGTGCACACAGCACCCACCCCATTGGCCACAGGCAGTCACATGGGGCGCCAGACAGCAATGGCAACATGAAAGTGGGTCAAGTATGCACACAGCGCCCACCCCAATGGCCACAGGCTGTCACATGGGGCGCCAGACAGCAAGGGCAGGGTGAAAGGGGGTAAGTTAATTAGATTTACAATCCGTTGCCTTGGCTTTGCACACTTACCTGATCAAATAAGTAGACGGTGACGTCGTTGTAGAAGGAGACGGCCTTCTTCCTTCGGTCCGGCTCCTCCGGAACATTCTGAGGCGGGGGGTTGGGGGTCTTCAGGAGACTCCTCAGGTGTCCGGCGCCGGAGGTATCTGTGATGATGATAGGGACGGCGCCATGCTCCTCCTCGCTCTCCTCGCTGTGCTCCTGGATATTGTAGCTGCGGAGTTCCTCATCGGACTCGTCGCTGTCTTCGTTCTCTTCGTCCTCTTCGTCGTCCTCTGCGGAATCGCCGGCTCGGTTCTCCTTCCGGACCAGAGGTGGCGAGACGCATTTGGGCACGTGGGGAGTCCCCGGGGATTCCCTGCCAGAGGACGGTTCCTCTTCCGCATGGAGGCCGGTGGTCAGGGTGATGCTCCCCGGCGCCCCCTGCTTCACAGCGCAGGCTTTGGTCAGACAAAGCTGGGGGGGGGAAAGGGTGAAGGTCCTGTGCGAGGCCGATTTTATGACCGAAACGCAACAGGGCTCGCCCTCCGCGGACGTTTCTTTAGGGCATTCCAGGCCCAAACCTTCATCGACGGACTCTTCTCTGATGATAAGCGGAGGCTGGAGCGACGAGGCCTCTTTGGCCGCGAACGTCAGAGGCGAGGAGCGTTTGGCGATCAACTCTTCCACTTCAGGCGCGCATCGAACTTGGACCTCATTCAAGTTCTCGGCGATTCCGGGAGCAGGATCTAAACGTAAAGCACTTTTAGGAGGTTCCTGACTCTGCTCCTCGCTCTTTCGCTCTCCTTCCTCTTCTTCTTCTCGGTTGAAAGAGTCGTAGTCAGAGAAATAGGCCGAATCCCGATAAGGGTTCTTGGCGTCCAGACCCTGCAAATCGCCGCTGACCGAACGCGAGATCGGCATCTCCCCCGGCTCCAGGCTCTGCTCCTGGTAACGCGAGATCGGCATCTCCTCCGGCTCCAGGCTCTGCTCCTGGTAACGCGAGATCGGCATCTCCGCCGGCTCCAGGCTCTGATCCTGGTAATGCAAGATCTGCATCTCCTCCGGCTCCAGGCTCTGCTCCTGGTAATGCGAGATCAGCGTCTCCGCCGGCTCCAGGCTCTGCTCCTGGTAATGTGAGATCGGCATCTTCCCCGGCTCCAGGCTCTGCTCCTGGTAACGCAAGATCGGCATCTCCGCTGGCTCCAGGCTCTGCTCCTGGTAACGCGGGATCGGCATCTCTGCCGGCTCCAGGCTCTGCTCCTGGTAATGCAAGATCGGCATCTCCCCCGCCTCCAGGCTCTGCTCCTGGTAATGTGAGATCGGCATCTCCGCCGGCTCCAGGCTCTGCTCCTGGTAACGCGAGATCGGCATCTCCCCCGGCTCCAGGCTCTGCTCCTGGTAACGCGAGATCGGCATCTCCCCCGGCTCCAGGCTCTGCTCCTGGTAACGCGGGATCGGCATCTCTGCCGGCTCCAGGCTCTGCTCATGGTAACGCGAGATCAGCATCTCCGCCGGCTCCAGGCTCTGCTCCTGGTAATGCGAGATCGGCGTCTCCGCCGGCTCCAGGCTCTGCTCCTGGTAACACGAGATCGGCATCTCCATCGGCTCCAGGCTCTTGTCCTGGTAATGCGAGATCGGCATCTCCACCGGCTCCAGGCTCTGCTCCTGGTAACACGAGATCGGCATCTCCATCGGCTCCAGGCTCTGCTCCTGGTAATGCGAGATCGGCATCTCCATCGGCTCCAGGCTCTGCTCCTGGTAATGCGAGATCGGCGTCTCCGCCGGCTCCAGGCTCTGCTCCTGGTAATGCGAGATCGGCATCTCCCCCGGCTCTGTGCTCTGCTCCTGGTAATGTGAGATCGGCGTCTCCGCCGGCTCCAGGCTCTGCTCCTGGTAATGCGAGATCGGCGTCTCCGCCGGCTCCAGGCTCTGCTCCTGGTAACGTGAGATCGGCATCTCCCCCGGCTCTGTGCTCTGCTCCTGGTAATGCGAGATCGGCGTGTCCGCCGGCTCCAGGCTCTGCTCCTGGTAATGTGAGATCGGCATCTCCCCCGGCTCTATGCTCTGCTCCTGGTAATGCGAGATCGGCGTCTCCGCCGGCTCCAGGCTCTGCTCCTGGTAACGTGAGATCGGCATCTCCCCCGGCTTCAGGCTCTGCTCCTGGTAATAAACCGCCTCGGCTTCTTTGCTCTCCTTGAAAACGAACTCGGGCGACTCGTAATTCTCTGTGTCGTATCCGCTGTCCAGGGCTTTGGGTTGAGCGCAAGGAGTGTACATCCTGAGGCTGAAGGCGTCGCAGGAGCTGGCGGTCGACAGCATGTCCAAGGAGTCCAAGGAATCGGGGGTGCCTACCTGCTTCTGCAGGGACCTGAAGGACGCGGCAGCATCGCTCCTCTCGCTGGACAGGTCTGTGAAGACCCCCGAGGTCAGCTCCATGGTGTCCTCGTCCTCACTGTCGCTGGGGATTTGGTTAAAGTCTTTGGAGATCAGTCTCTCCGGGCTTTCCGGCGCTTTGGCAGAGGAGAGGTCGCCGCAGCTTCGCAGGGAAGCCCCTTGAGATCCATCTACGGATGTCTCCTCCTCTGGGAAATCAAGGTCACGCGTGGGTTCTGGATGCGTGGGAGGTTCGGAATGTCCTATAAAAGCAACGCCGAGCGGATCCATTTCCCGGGCAGAGGTTACGTCCCCGGCATCCGGCGACGCCAACGGGTGATGAGTCGTAACTGAACACAACGTCGACAATTCGGCCTCTTTCGAGTTTTCGTCTTGGGGACCCATAACTGAACGCAGCGCCGACAATTCGGCCTCTTTCGAGCTTTGCAACGCCAACGGGTGATGGGCCGTAACTGAACGCAGCACTGACAATTCGCCATCATTCAAGCTTTGCTCTTGGGTACTCATAACTGAACACAGCGCCGACAATTCGCCATCATTCGAGCTTTGCTCTTGGGTACTCGTAACTGAACACAGCGCCGACAATTCGCCATTATTCGAGGTTTGCTGTTGGGGACTCGTAACTGAACGCAGCGTTGACAATTCGCCACTATTCGAGCTTTGCTGTTGGGGACTCGTAACTGAACGCAGTGCCGACAGTTCGGCATCATTCGAGTTTTGCTGTTGAGGACTCGTAACTGAACACAGCGCCGGCAATTCAGCCTCTTTCGTGCTTTGCAACGCCAACGGGTGATGGGTCATAACTGAACACAGCACCGGCCATTCGGCATCATTCAAGTTTTCCTCTTGGGATTCGTCAGGACCAGTTTCCACCAGGACAGAACATTCTTGGGCCACAAATTCCTGAGCGTCGTAATACTGATCCTCCGCTCCTGTTGAGGCGGCGCCATTGTCCCCTTCTACAGACTCCGGCTCGGTAATTTGCCACGATTCCGGGCCGTAGGGTTCTGAGTCCTCGTCTTGCGGGTCTTTTAAGCGCCGATTGCACCACACGCCGACCTGCTCGCGAGGTTCACTGGAGACGTTATTGTTTGAAGAGACGTTGGACGTCCAGTTGGTGGAGGAGGAGGCCGAACGAGACGTTTGCGCCGATGGCTCCGGCTCAAATTCTGAGTTTTCATCCTCGCATTGCACCACGGTAAAGTCAGTTTGGTCTTTCAAGGCCTCGTTTCGGTCTCCTGAAGAAGCTCGTTCCTCCACCTCCTGAGAGGACGAGGCCGCCAGAGGGTCATGGAAGCTGCCCGACCCATCGCTGTCCTCTTCTCCGGCCTCGTCACCGCAAGTCGTAGAACATTTGGTCGTGTCATCAATGGGACGGACAATTTTCTCCAGTAGAGACTCCATGGAAAGACTTATAGAAGGACTGTCCCCGCATGGCCGGTCCTCGGCTACAACGTCGTCGTCCTGAGGGCTGTAGTCCTGTTCCAGGTTGCTGCCCAGAGGCTCCTCGATACGAATGAAGTAGTCTCCGGCCACTGAGGGGCTGCGGGCGCTCAGAACCGGCACCAGCTCGAGCGGGCGAGCGTTGGAGCTGCAGTCTTTGTCACCGTAGCCGGAGGGCGAGACGCCGAGGCTCAGCATGTCGCCGGCGCCGTAGTACACGTCCGGGTAAGGCTGGCACCCGGGGATCGGCGAGTACGGCTCGCGCCGGCCGCGCTCCCATTTGTACTCAAAGTTTAGCCCTTGGCTAGTCTGGGTCACGGTGAGGACATCGTCGCCGTCGGGTTGGAAGCCGTCGGAGGTGAAGCGCTCGAGCAGTGGGTACGAGGAGAGCTCGGCCTCATGGTGGCTGCCGCTGTCCGTGACGCAGTTGGGTTTCATGGAGTTCCAGCGCTTGTCAAACTCTTCCTCCAGCTCGCCGGATCCCTTCACGCTCAGGTAGGTGAGAAGGAGGTGGACCTCTTCCACGCTGGGTCTCTGCTCCGGCTGCAGCCAGCAAAACTGCATCACCTCATACCTGGAAGACGGAAAATAATGGTCATTAAAGAGGGACAACACCTCTAAAGACTATCACAGCTTTATGTGGCATCCCGTATTGGATGTGTATCCCTCCTGATCACCTGATCATCTAACTTCTTCCACGAGCCCTCGCTGCATCCCCAGCACACTATGATCTGCTTCATACATGATTGGCTGACATAAGAGGGAATGCCTTGGGGTAAGTAGAGGTTTGGTGACTAGGGGTTTGGGTGAGTTTGGTGACTTGGGGTAAGTAGGAGTTGTGTGACTAGGGGTGGGGGGACTGGGGTGAGTAGAGGTTTGGTGACTAGGGGTTGGGGTGAGTTTGGTGACTTGGGGTAAGTAGGGGTTGTGTGACTAGGGGTGGGGTGACTTGGGTGAGTAGAGGTTTGGTGACTAGGGGTTGGGGTGAGTTTGGTGACTTGGGGTAAGTAGGGGTTGTGTGACTAGGGGTGGGGTGACTGGGGTGAGTAGAGGTTTGGTGACTAGGGGTTGGGGTGAGTTTGGTGACTTGGGGTAAGTAGGGGTTGTGTGACTAGGGGTGGGGTGATTTGGGTGAGTAGAGGTTTGGTGACTAGGGGTTGGGGTGAGTTTGGTGACTTGGGGTAAGTAGGATTTGGGTGACTAGGGTTGGGGTGATTAGGGGTTGGGTGACTTGGGGTAAGTACGGGTGGGGTGACTTGGGGTGTGTAGGGGTGGGGTGACTTGGGGAAAGTAGGGGTTGGGTGAATAGGGTTGGGATGACTTGGGGTGAGTAGAGGTTGGGCGACTTGAGATGGGGTGACTTGTGGTGAGTAGGGGTTGGGGTGACTTGGAGTGAGTAGGGGTGGTGTGACTAGGGTTGGGGTGACTTGGTGTAACTAGGGGTTGGGTGACTAGGGGTGGTGTGACTAGGGTTGGGTGACTTGGGGTAAGTAGGGGTTGGGTGACTAGGGGTGGGGTGACTTGGGGTAAGTAGGGGTTGGGTGACTAGGGGTGGGGTGACTTGTAGTGAGTAGAGGTTTGGTGACTTGGTGGTTTGGGGTAAGTAGGATTTGGGTGACTAGGGTTGGGGTGATTAGGGGTTGGGTGACTTGGGGTGAGCAGGGGTGGGGTGACTTGGGGTAAGTAGGGGTGGGGTGACTTGGGGAAAGTAGGGGTTGGGTGACTAGGGTTGGGATGACTTGGGGTGAGTAAAGGTTGGGTGACTAGGGGTTGGGGTGAGTTTGGTGACTTGGGGTAAGTAGGATTTGGGTGACTAGGGTTGGGGTGATTAGGGGTTGGGTGACTTGGGGTAAGTACGGGTGGGGTGACTTGGGGTGTGTAGGGGTGGGGTGACTTGGGGAAAGTAGGGGTTGGGTGAATAGGGGTGGGGTGACTAGGGTTGGGATGACTTGGGGTGAGTAAAGGTTGGGTGACTAGGGGTGGGGTGACTTGGAGTGAGTAGGGGTTGGGGTGACTTGGGGTAAGTAGGATTTGGGTGACTAGGGTTGGGGTGATTAGGGGTTGGGTGACTTGGGGTGAGTAAGGGTTGGATGACTAGGGGTAAATAGGGGTGGGGTGACTAGGGGTGGGGTGACTTGGGGTGAAGGGGAAAGGGTCCAAAAACCAGGAAAGTCAAAATCCTTGGTTTTGGTCCACTTTAAAGAGGAACAACATCTCTAAAAGACTATCACAGCTTTATGGGGCATCCCGAATTACATGTGTATCCCCCCTGGTCACCCGATCATCTAACTTCTTCCACGAGCCCTCGCCGCATCCCCAGCACACTTTGATTGGCTTAATTTGTTTCGTACATGATTGGCTGCCATAATGAGGAAGTAGAGACTTGACTGTAGTGTCCCTTTAAGGAGGAACAAAACCCAGGGTGGTCTACTGCTTTATGGGGCAATTGGCTGGGTATCCCCCCTGATCATCTTCCATGGGCCCTCACCGCATCCCCAGCACACTTTGATCGGCTGCTGCCATAAGAGAGAATGAGGAAGTGAAGACTTGACTGCAGTGTCCCTTTAAAGGAGGAACAAAATCCAGGGAGGTCGGCCTTGGAATCCAAAAAATTCCAGGGCTGGCTTTCCGCCGGGGCATTCCGAATTGGCTGTGTATCCCCCCTGATCAACTGATCATCTAACTTCTTCCACGGGCCCTCGCCGCATCCCCTGCACACTTTGATTGGCTTCATACATGATTGGCTGCCATAAGATCGAATGAGGAAGTGAAGACTTGACTGCGGTGTCCCTTTAAAATGGACCGAAACCCGGGATTGGGGCACCCCGATCAGGTTCTTGGTCCACTTGTCCAATCAGCTCGCTCGGATCTGCTCACGTCAGCTCGTCTAATGTAAGTGGATCTGAGTGCTGCATCCCCCGCTTCCCTCTAACACAAATGCCTGACGCGGTCACTCGCCCTGCTAGAGGGAGAGCGGGGATGCGGCTCGCACATGCGCAGTTGGACCAGGAAACTAGGTAAGTGTATGGGGCAACCTGGGGGGTTTCACACAGCCGGGCATCCCGATTCTGGATGCCCCGGGGAAAGGGAATCGAACTATCAAGATTATCTATCAATCAATCTATAAGATTCCTGGGCCAATCTCTGTGGGTTTTGGTCCACTTTAAGGTGTTAAAACACATTGGGGCATCCCGAACCTCCAGGCAGTGGGAACAAAACCCAAGATAGTGAAAATATTGGCTTTTGTTCCTCTTTAAATCTAAAACAAAAAGCGCGAGCGGGTGACAGGTTCTCTTTGTGACGTCGGGAGGTTTCTATAGCGCGCTCTCCAGTGACAGGTGCGTGCTCATCATTTCCCCGGGGACGGACGGTTTCCATGAGGAAACATTTGCCGTGCGCTCAGATTTTCCCCGCTGCGGCGCCGGGCGGGTGCAGGAGCCCTAATGTGCCGCCACGCTGCTCCAATACCCCGGCTGTGTTAGAGATACTCACCTTTTCCTAGCAGAGCTCCATCTGATGGGGGACAGGAAACTACTGCACCTCCCCCCTCACACCATCAGTGACCCTGCATTAGAGAGATACTCACCTTTTCCTAGCAGAGCTCCATCTTATGGGGAACAGGAAACTACTGCACCTCCCTCCTCACCACCATCAGTGAGCCTTGTATTAAAAAGATGGGTCCTCTGGGTCCTATAGTAAGAGCCCAGCTTATAGCTATTGCATTATCTCATGGCCACTAGAGGGCGCCCATTGTGGATTCTCATACTCACCAGCGGTCCCCCTGCAGATGCTTGATCTGGGGTTTGGGCAGTTTGAGCTGCTGCTCCTTGATGACATAGCTGAGCACCTGACGGTCCGAATACGAGTCATACGGCTGCCGGCCCAACTCGAAGAGCTCCCAAAGCGCCACTCCAAGCGACCTGCACAGGGGGGAGGGAGAGAAAAAGCTGGGTCAGAACCAACTTAAAGCAGACCTAAACTCTGGCATTAAACTTTTAACTGTCACAGGTTTTGTTCAGTGCCCCGGGGGCATCCCTAATTGGTGAAACCGCCCAGATCGGCATTAATCGCTTACCTTACTCCGGTCCAATGACGCAATGCGCGGCTCTCGTCCAATCAGAGCCGTTTGCTGTGCTTATGTCATTCTTTTAGACCCCAGTACTGGCCCCATTGGCATTTGCTTCCGCTTTAACAGAGACCTCGAAAAATCTGCAACTCTCATTGTAAGATAGATTGGAATCTATCAATATGTCTATATATAGATGTTATCTCTATAAATAGACAGAGATCTATATATAGATATATCATATCAATCAGTCTATATATAGATATTGTTATCTCTATAAATAGATTGAGATCTATATATAGATATATCATATATCAATCAGTATATATATATACAGTCAGGGCCAGAAATATTTGGACAGTGACACAAGTTTTGTTATTTTAGCTGCTTACAAAAACATGTTCAGAAATACAATTATATATATAATATGGGCTGAAAGTGCACACTCCCAGCTGCAATATGAGAGTTTCCACATCCAAATCGGAGAAAGGGTTTAGGAATCATAGCTCTGTAATGCATAGCCTCCTCTTTTTCAAGGGACCAAAAGTAATTGGACAATGGACTCTAAGGGCTGCAATTAACTCTGAAGGCGTCTCCCTCGTTAACCTGTAATCAATGAAGTAGTTAAAAGGTCTGGGGTTGATTCCAGGTGTGTGGTTTTGCATTTGGAAGCTGTTGCTGTGACCAGACAACATGCGGTCAAAGGAACTCTCAATTGAGGTGAAGCAGAACATCCTGAGGCTGAAAAAAAAGAAAAAATCCATCAGAGAGATAGCAGACATGCTTGGATTAGGAAAATCAACAGTCGGGTACATTCTGAGAAAAAAGGAATTGACTGGTGAGCTTGGGAACTCAAAAAGGCCTGGGCGTCCACGGAAGACAACAGTGGTGGATGATCGCCGCATACTTTCTTTGGTGAAGAAGAACCCGTTCACAACATTAACTGAAGTCCAGAACACTCTCAGGGAAGTAGGTGTATCTGTCTCTAAGTCAACAGTAAAGAGAAGACTCCATGAAAGTAAATACAAAGGGTTCACATCTAGATGCAAACCATTCATCAATTCCAAAAATAGACAGGCCAGAGTTAAATTTGCCCAAAAACACCTTAACAAGCCAGCTCAGTTCTGGAAAAGTATTCTATGGACAGATGAGACAAAGATCAACCTGTACCAGAATGACGGGAAGAAAAAAGTTTGGAGAAGAAAGGGAACGGCACATGATCCAAGGCACACCACATCCTCTGTAAAACATAGTGGAGGCAACGTGATGGCATGGGCATGCATGGCTTTCAATGGCACTGGGTCACTTGTATTTATTGATGACATAACAGCAGACAAGAGTAGCCGGATGAATTCTGAAGTGTACCGGGATATACTTTCAGCCCAGATTCAGCCAAATGCTGCAAAGTTGATCGAACAGCGCTTCATAGTATCGATGGACAATGACCCCAAGCATACAGCCAAAGCTACCCAGGAGTTCATGAGTGCAAAAAAGTGGAACATTCTGCAATGGCCAAGTCAGTCACCAGATCTTAACCCAATTGAGCATGCATTTCACTTGCTCAAATCCAGACTTAAGACGGAAAGACCCACAAACAAGCAAGACCTGAAGGCTGCGGCTGGAAAGGCCTGGCAAAGCATTAAGAAGGAGGAAACCCAGCGTTTGGTGATGTCCATGGGTTCCAGACTTAAGGCAGTGATTGCCTCCAAAGGATTTGCAACAAAATATTGAGAAAATAAATATTTTGTTTGGGTTATGTTTATTTGTCCAATTACTTTTGAGCTCCTAAAATGTGGAGTGTTTGTAAAGAAATGTGTACAATTCCTACATTTTCTATCAGGTATTTTTGTTCAACCCTTCAAATTAAACGTTACAATCTGCACTTGAATTCTGTTGTAGAGGTTTCATTTCAAATCCAATGCGGTGGCATGCAGAGCCCAACTTGCGAAAATTGTGTCACTGTCCAAATATTTCTGGCCCTGACTGTATATATATATATATATATATATATATATATATATATATATATATATATTGTTTATATATATATTGTTATCTTTATAAATAGATCTATATATAGATATATCATATATCAATCAGTCTATATATAGATATTGTTATTTCTATAAATAGATTGAGATCTATATATAGATATATCATATATCAATCAGTATATATATATATATATATATATATATATATATATATATATATATATATATATTGTTTATATATATATTGTTATCTTTATAAATAGATCTATATATAGATATATCATATATCAATCAGTCTATATATAGATATTGTTATCTCTATAAATAAATCGAGAGCTATATATAGATATATCATATATATAGTATAGAAATACACACATGGGGGTGGAGCCGGCCTCCGCTGCCTTATAAAATATTTGCCTTTCTGTGTCATCAAATACGATTGGTTGACGATATTTCAATATATAGATATTGTTATCTCTATAAATAGATTGAGATCTATATATAGCTATATATACAGTATAGAAATACACACAAGCCTTATAAAATATTTGCCTTTCTGTGTCATCAAATACGAATGGTGGACGGTTTTGGTCCACTTTCTATCAAGTTTAATCCATTTTGGTTATATTCAGTTCGATAACACTATGCGGTATATAGATTATGGCTCATATTATAGACTATACACAACCAAGGACACCTGATGAAGCGTCAACAGGCGAAACACGCAGGGAAATAACAGTTTTGTTTGTAGAGCAATTTCAATTATGTCTATTGGAGCATTAATGCTACAGTGAAGTATTAAGGTATAACAAGATACTGCAGCCTTGTTATTGCTTAGTCCTTGAACGCGTTTCATCTATTGATGCTTCATCAGGGGACAATGCTACACAGCAAAATACACTAAAGCATTCGTTATTCGGGTGAGGAGACGCCTGTAGAAGGCCAAGTATTTACTGTGGGATACTGGTCGGGCCCCATTTACTGCATTATACTGTCCGGGCCCCATTTACTGCAGGATACTGTCCGGGCCCCATTTACTGCAGGATACTGTCCAGGCCCCATTTACTGCAGGATACTGTCCCGACCCCATTTACTGCAGGATACTGTCCGGACCCCATTTACTGCAGGATACTGTCCAGGCCCCATTTACTGCAGGATACTGTCCAGGCCCCATTTACTGCAGGATACTGTCCAGGCCCCATTTACTGCAGGATACTGTCCCGACCCCATTTACTGCAGGATACTGTCCGGACCCCATTTACTGCAGGATACTGTCCAGGCCCCATTTACTGCAGGATACTGGCTGGGCCCCATTTACTGCAGGATACTGGCCGGGCCCCATTTACTGCAGGATACTGTCCTGGCCCCATGTACTGCATTATACTGTCCGGGCCCCATTTACTGCAGGATACTGTCCGGGCCCCATGTACTGCATTATACTGTCTGGGCCCCATTTACTGCAGGATACTGGCCGGGCCCCATTTACTGCAGGATACTGACCGGGCCCCATTTACTGCAGGATACTGTCCGGGCCCCAATTACTGCAGGATACTGGCCGGGCCCCATTTACTGCAGGATACTGTCCGGGCCCCATTTACTGCAGGATACTGACCGGGCCCCATTTACTGCAGGATACTGTCCAGGCCCCATTTACTGCAGGATACTGGCCGGGCCCCAATTACTGCAGGATACTGTCCGGGCCCCATTTACTGCAGGTTACTGTCCGGGCCCCATTTACTGCAGGTTACTGTCTGGGCCCCCATTACTGCAGGATACTGTCCGGGCCCCATTTACTGCAGGTTACTGTCCGGGCCCCATTTACTGCAGGTTACTGTCCGGGCCCCATTTACTGCAGGTTACTGTCTGGGCCCCCATTACTGCAGGATACTGTCCGGGCCCCATTTACTGCAGGATACTGTCCGGGCCCCATTTACTGCAGGTTACTGTCCGGGCCCCATTTACTGCAGGTTACTGTCTGGGCCCCCATTACTGCAGGATACTGTCCGGGCCCCATTTACTGCAGGTTACTGTCCGGGCCCCATTTACTGCAGGATACTGACCGGGCCCCATTTACTGCAGGATACTGTCCAGGCCCCATTTACTGCAGGATACTGTCCAGGCCCCATTTACTGCAGGATACTGGCTGGGCCCCATTTACTGCAGGATACTGGCTGGGCCCCATTTACTGCAGGATACTGTCCGGGCCCCATTTACTGCAGGATACTGTCCGGGCCCCATTTACTGCAGGATACTGTCCGGGCCCCATGTACTGCATTATACTGTCCGGGCCCCATTTACTGCAGGATACTGTCCGGGCCCCATGTACTGCATTATACTGTCTGGGCCCCATTTACTGAAGGATACTGGCCGGGCCCCATGTACTGCATTATACTGTCCGGGCCCCATTTACTGCAGGATACTGTCCGGGCCCCATGTACTGCATTATACTGTCCGGGCCCCATTTACTGCAGGATACTGTCCGGGCCCCATTTACTGCAGGATACTGTCCGGGCCCCATGTACTGCATTATACTGTCTGGGCCCCATTTACTGAAGGATACTGGCCGGGCCCCATTTACTGCAGGATACTGGCCGGGCCCCATTTACTGCAGGATACTGGCTGGGCCCCATTTACTGCAGGATACTGGCCGGGCCCCATTTACTGCAGGATACTGGCCGGGCCCCAATTACTGCAGGATACTGGCCGGGCCCCAATTACTGCAGGATACTGGCCGGGCCCCATTTACTGCAGGATACTGTCCGGGCCCCAATTACTGCAGGATACTGACCGGGCCCCAATTACTGCAGGATACTGTCCGGACCCCAATTACTGCAGGATACTGTCCGGGCCCCAATTACTGCAGGATACTGTCCGGGCCCCAATTACTGCAGGATACTGTCCGGGCCCCAATTACTGCAGGATACTGTCCGGACCCCAATTACTGCAGGATACTGTCCGGGCCCCAATTACTGCAGGATACTGTCCGGGCCCCAATTACTGCAGGATACTGTCCGGGCCCCATTTACTGCAGGATACTGGCCGGGCCCCAATTACTGCAGGATACTGGCCGGGCCCCAATTACTGCAGGATACTGGCCGGGCCCCAATTACTGCAGGATACTGGCCGGGCCCCAATTACTGCAGGATACTGTCCGGGCCCCAATTACTGCAGGATACTGGCCGGGCCCCAATTACTGCAGGATACTGTCCGGGCCCCATTTACTGCAGGATACTGGTCGGGCCCCAATTACTGCAGGATACTGTCCGGGCCCCATTTACTGCAGGATACTGACCGGGCCCCAATTACTGCAGGATACTGGCCGGGCCCCAATTACTGCAGGATACTGTCCGGGCCCCAATTACTGCAGGATACTGTCCGGGCCCCATTTACTGCAGGATACTGACCGGGCCCCATTTACTGCAGGATACTGGCTGGGCCCCATTTACTGCAGGATACTGTCCGGGCCCCATTTACTGCAGGATACTGACCGGGCCCCATTTACTGCAGGATACTGGTCGGGCCCCAATTACTGCAGGATACTGGCCGGGCCCCATTTACTGCAGGATACTGACCGGGCCCCAATTACTGCAGGATACTGGCCGGGCCCCAATTACTGCAGGATACTGTCCGGACCCCAATTACTGCAGGATACTGTCCGGGCCCCAATTACTGCAGGATACTGTCCGGGCCCCAATTACTGCAGGATACTGTCCGGGCCCCATTTACTGCAGGATACTGACCGGGCCCCATTTTTGCATTATACTGGCTGGGCCCCATTTACTGCAGGATACTGGCTGGGCCCCAATTACTGCAGGATACTGTCCGGGCCCCATTTACTGCAGGATACTGACCGGGCCCCATTTTTGCATTATACTGGCTGGGCCCCATTTACTGCAGGATACTGGCTGGGCCCCAATTACTGCAGGATACTGGCCGGGCCCCAATTACTGCATTATACTGGCTGGGCCCCAATTACTGCAGGATACTAACCTGTCCCCACCCCAGAGTTCTGCCTGTCTCATGCTTTATGGGGCATCCCGGGGCCCATTCCATCATGGCAGCCACCCAGCCGCGCAGCACACAGCCGGAATTGTCTCCCGGGCCCCGCCCTCGCACAATACTGGGCTCCCTTTGTCTTAACTTGTTTACTGACTTAGTGAACTTTGGCTCAGTCGTCGTGTCCCGCGCGCGCGCGCACCTGTAATTACCTGCACGCTGCGCGCAGTGCCTAACTGACACTGGTAACCAACCACAATGCCCTCTCTGTGTCCAGTGACATCACACAGGAGGCCACGCCTCCTCCCTGCAGGCATCAGACGGCACCATAATGATCATGCCGTTCCCACAGTGCATGTGCGGGCGCTCGTCCAATCAGAGCTTTATACCCTGCATACTAATGAGCGGCATAGCGAGCGGAGGTTGCTGCATCCCCGGCTCCCCTGTGAAGCACACGCTCCCGTGCCCCCAGCCAATCTCAATGGCCGGCCGCGGGAATTCGCGCAGCTGCAGGTATGCGATTGTGGCGAAAGGTAAGGGGTTTGTGGTCGATCGGGCAGTCTGGGTCCGCACAGTGGGGCATCCCAATGGCGAAAGGTAAGGGGTTTGCTGTCGATCGGGCGGTTTGGGTCCGCACAGTGGGGCATCCCAATGGTGAAAGGTAAGGGGTTTGCAGTCGATCGGGCTGTTTGGGTCCGCACAGTGGGGCATCCCAATGGCGAAAGGTAAGGGGTTTGCGGTCGATCAGGCGGTTTGGGTCCGCACAGTGGGGCATCCCAATGGCGATAGGTAAGGGGTTTGTGGTCGATCAGGCGGTTTGGATCCGCACAGTGGGGCATCCCAATGGCGATAGGTAAGGGGTTTGCGGTCGATCGGGCGGTTTGGGTCCGCACAGTGGGGCATCCCAATGGCGAAAGGTAAGGGGTTTGCTGTCGATCGGGCGGTTTGGGTCCGCACAGTGGGGCATCCCAATGGCGAAAGGTAAGGGGTTTGCGGTCGATCGGGCGGTTTGGGTCCGCACAGTGGGGCATCCCAATGGCGAAAGGTAAGGGGTTTGCTGTCGATCGGGCGGTTTGGGTCCGCACAGTGGGGCATCCCAATGGCGAAAGGTAAGGGGTTTGCTGTCGATCGGGCGGTTTGGGTCCGCACAGTGGGGCATCCCAATGGCAAAAGGTAAGGGGTTTGCAGTCGAGCGGGCGGTTTGGGTCCGCACAGTGGGGCATCCCAATGGCGATAGGTAAGGGGTTTGCGATCGATCAGGCGGTTTGGGTCCGCACAGTGGGGCATCCCAATGGCGAAAGGTAAGGGGTTTGCGGTCGATCGGGCAGTCTGGGTCCGCACAGTGGGGCATCCCAATGGCGATAGGTAAGGGGTTTGTGGTCGATCGGGCGGTTTGGGTCCGCACAGTGGGGCATCCCAAATCCTCCGGCCCTGGAATCAGCTGTTGGTGGCGATTGGTCCACTTTAAAGAGGAACAAAACCTGTGGTTTTCACTCTAGCGGGGCATCCTGAATAGTGCGTGATATCCGCCCGGATTTCCTACTTGACGCACCGGTCTGGCGATCCCATGGCACATGCGTGGGACACCGGTCTGGCACGCACCAGCCATGAAGGTGTGTATGTAATATCACACAGGGGGCATCCCCAAATCAGGATACCCCCAGGGATAAGGAAATTGCCCTCCCTGGTAACCCACCTCCAAGGCCAGATTACAGCTTGCCACTGATTCGGGACGCCCCGCTGCTATCAACAGATACCCCGGGGTGACATCCCACAGCGCATGCACCAGACTCCCATATATGATGCATGAGCCCTTAGCGGTATATCAGAGATATGGCTGCGCCCAGCCCAGCTCTGATTGGAGGAGAGGCAGCACATGCACCTTGGGAGGGTGCATTAAAGTGGACCAAAACCCACAGCGATCGGCCCGGAAATCTATAAGCGTGGGCACGCTCCCTGTTAGAGGGAAGCGGGGGATGCGGCAGTCAGCGCGCTCGGGGGCCACTGGCCTTAGACAACGTGACATCAGCAGCTCAGAGCGTGCTCACTGGACGAGCGGCCGTGCATGCGCCGTAGGACGAGGAAGAGGTAAGTTGCGCTCGGCGTTCTGGGGGGTTTCACACAGCGGGGCATCCCCGATTGAGGGCAAGGACCAAAGCCCAGGATAATCAAAATCCTGGGTTTTGGTCCACTTTAAAGTCAGCGAATGAGTGAATTGTGAGGCTTCACACACAGGGGCATCCCGAATCGGTCCAACCAAGTGTAAAAAATACGATGCATTAAAGTGCACCAAAACTCTCACTATCCAGAATTTTGGTCTGTACCATTAGGGCATCCCGATTTGGGACGCTCCCCTGTTTGAAACCCTGCCGGTCGCCCGATATACATACTTAAAGTGTTCCCATGGTGTAGGCGCGGTGCTGCTCCAATCAGCTTCTTTGGCAGCGCATATTAATTAACCGAATGGGAGCTTGGCCGCATTGGCGATTGGCGTGCGGCACCCCCGGTATCCCTGTGCCGAGCCCACGTCGGCCATTCAGTTACAGCGGGAGCGCGCACACCTAGAAAGATGCGCCGGCGAGGTAAGAACATCAGTGGGTTTCACACAGTGGGGCATCCTAAATTAAGATGTCCCAGGGGGGTGGGTATTTAAAGTGGACCAAAACCCAGGATTTTAATTATCCTGGGTTTTGGTCCTTGCCCCCGATCGGGGATGCCTCCGCTGTGTGACACCCTCCCCAGATCGTCGAGCGCAACCCACCTCTTCCCGGTCCTACGATACATGCGCGGCCTTTCGTCCAATCAGCGCACGTGACCAGGCATTTGTGAATGGTTGGTGCGGGCACGCTCTCTGTTAGAGGGAAGCGGGAGATGCGGCCATCAGCGCGCTCAGAGCCGCTGGCCCTAAACGAAGGCTTAGACGAGGTGACATCAGCGGGCTGATTGGACAAGCAGCCGCGCATGCGCCGTAGGCATCAGGGGGGCATCCCTGGTTGGGGTGCCCGGGGGGGGGGCAAGGACCAAAACCCAGCATAGTCAAAATCTGACTTATCTGATGTGTGCGGCTGGGGATTCCATTCAGCTTCTCCAGTCGCACATCGCCCCGGGGCCCCCCGATCAGGGATACCCGGCTGTGTGAAACCCCCGCAGGTCGCCCCGATCTCATTCACCCTTCCCCAGTTCTACGGCACATGCGCAACCTCTCGTCCAATCAGCGCGCTCGGAACTGCTCAAACACCTTTGTCCAGGAGCTCGGCTAATGCGGGCGGATTTGAGCGCACTAGCGGCCGCATCCCCTGCTACATTTTAAAGTGGACCAAAACCCAGGATTTTGCCTATCCTGGGTTTTGGTTCTTTTCCCCAATCGAGGATACCCCCCCCCCCAGAGGCAACTCACCTCTTCCCAGTCCTACGGCGCATGTGCGGCCGCTCGTCCAATCAGCGCGCTCACAGACGCTGCGGCCAGCGGCTCCGAACGCGCCAACAGACGCATCCCTCGCTTCCCTCTAACAGGGAGCGCGCCCGCATCAGCCATTCCCAAATACCCTGCTGGAGGGATAGCGGGGATGCGGCTCGCACGTGCGCCGCTGGACCGCGAAACAAGGTAAGCGTATGGGGCGACCTGGGAGATGTCACACAGCCGGGCATCCCGATTCTGGATGCTCCCGGGGGAAAGGGAATCGATCGACCCGGGAATCTTATAGAGTCCCGGGCCCATCAGCATGGGTTTTGGTCCACTATATAAGTCCTCCTTTTATTTTTATTAAAAATCCCTCCTTTTATTTATTTAAATAGCAGAAACTTGAGGAAGGTTAACGCCGGGTAAGACCTGGGGGGTGTCACACAGCGGGGCATCCCGATTTATGTAAATAAACTATAATAACCATTTATGTAAATAAACCATAATAACCATTTATGTAAATAAACCATAATAACCATTTATGTAAATAAACTATAATAACCATTTATGTAAAATAAACCATAATAACCATTTATGTAAATAAACTATAATAACCATTTATGTAAATAAACTATAATAACCATTTATGTAAAATAAACCATAATAACCATTTGTGTAAATAAACCATAATAACCATTTATGTAAATAAACCATAATAACCATTTATGTAAATAAACCATAATAACCATTTATGTATATAAACCATAATAACCATTTATGTAAATAAACCATAATAACCATTTATGTAAATAAACCATAATAACCATTTATGTAAATAAGCTATAATAACCATTTATGTAAAATAAACCATAATAACCATTTATGTAAATAAACCATAATAACCATTTATGTAAAATAAACCATAATAACCATTTATGTAAATAAACCATAATAACCATTTATGTAAATAAATCATAATAACCATTTATGTAAATAAACCATAATAACCATTTATGTAATTAAACCATAATAACCATTTATGTAAAATAAACCATAATAACCATTTATGTAAATAAACCATAATAACCATTTATGTAAATAAACCATAATAACCATTTATGTAAATAAACCATAATAACCATTTATGTAAATAAACCATAATAACCATTTATGTAAATAAACCATAATAACCATTTATGTAAATAAACCATAATAACCATTTATGTAAATAAGCTATAATAACCATTTATGTAAATAAACCATAATAACCATTTATGTAAATAAACCATAATAACCATTTATGTAAATAAACCATAATAACCATTTATGTAAATAAGCTATAATAACCATTTATGTAATTAAACCATAATAACCATTTATGTAAATAAACCATAATAACCATTTATGTAAATAAACCATAATAACCATTTATGTAAATAAACCATAATAACCATTTATGTAAATAAACCATAATAACCATTTATGTAAATAAGCTATAATAACCATTTATGTAAATTAATCATAATAACCATTTATGTAAATTAATCATAATAACCATTTATGTAAATAAACCAGGGTAAGTGTATGGGGCGACCTGGGGGGGTATCACACAGCGGGGCATCCCGATTTTGGATGCCCCGGGAGGGAGGGAATCGATCACCGTGGGAATCCTATAGATTCCCGGGTGATCAGCATGGGTTTTGGTCCACTTTAAAAGGGAGCAGCCCGCTCCAGCTATTCTCACATGCCTGCTAGAGGCACCGCGGGGGATGCGGCCGCTGCTCACGCATGCAACGCTGGACCGAGAACGTTTTTCGGGCAACCTGGGGGGTTTCACACAGTGAGTATGAGTCTCAAAGACTCAGGGTCTCAGGGTTTTGGTCCTCTTTAATTTGCGCGGTAGGAGAAGTTGACTGGATGAGAGGCGGCGCATGCGCCGTTGGACCGAGGAGAGGTGAGTTTTACTGGGCGGGGTTCCACACAGTGGGGCATCCCCGATCAGGGTGCCGGGGGGGGGCGAGTATGCCTGCCCTGGAGTCTCATAGACTTAGGGTTTCAGGGTTTTGGTCCTCTTTAATTTGCGCGGTAGGAGAAGCTAGCTGGACGAGAGGCAGCGCATGCGCCGTTGGACCGAGGAGAGGTGAGTTTTACTGGTCGGAGTTTCGCACAGTTTGGGATGCCCTAGGGGAGTGGACCGGAACCTGCGATAGTGAAAATCCCGGGTTTTGGTCCACTTTAAAGAGGAACAACTGACTCCCCAGAAAACCTCAAACACAAGTGCGCGGCGCAGGAGCAGCCAGGCTGCCGTCTATGACCTTGACGTGACCTTGCTGTGCTGCAGATAAACAGGAAGTCAGCTGTGCGCTTGGAAATATCTTCCCCCCGGACACACTAGGACCTGCTGTGTTTCACTGGTTACCTGGAGGGGCATTTAAAGGGGAACACCACGTGTGTTTTCTGTATGTTGTCCGAAATGGGATGCCCCCCATATATGGTCACCTGACTCTCTCAACTTCCTGTTATTCTCCACCACCAGGATAACCACAGTAGACCAATACTTACCCCTTCCAGAGGGGCTGTGCTCGCATAGGGATCCTCGCTAACATATACTTACAGTTACACCTCCTGATCCTCGCATAGGGATCCTCGCTAACATATACTTACAGTTACACCTCCTGATCCTCGCATAGGGATCTTCGCTAACATATACTTACAGTTACACCTCTTGATCCTCGCATAGGGATCCTCGCTAACATATACTTACAGTTACACCTCCTGATCCTCGCATAGGGAATCTCGCTAACATATACTTACAGTTACACCCCCTGATCGACAAGGATAAAATATGTCCTGTCATTAAAGGATCAAAAGAGCTTGCACCCAATTATGGCAAAAACACGACCCCAACAACTGCACTAACATAAAGGAATGGTTATCCCGGTAAAACATAGGGATCCCCCGTAACAAAGTTACAGTTACACCTCCTGATCGACAAGGATCAAATATGTCCTGTCATTAAAGGATCAAAAGCGTTCGCACCCGATAAAAAAAAAACAAACACATTAACATAACAGAATGGTTATCCCGGTAAAACATGATGATGGTGGTTAATCATACAATGATTTATGACACCTTAGCAGTAGTAAAGCTATAGCGTGGTTTTCCCCTGCAGGTAACCGCGAGAGCGTAGGGATCACCGCCAAGACGAGGTCTGATCCTGATCGACAAGGATCGTCCATTACCTTGTACTGCGCCATGGAAGACGGCGCCGCTTTATAAATAAACAGTAATAAGATTAATAGGGATAATGGGGATAACTATCCTGTGGCTGTGGCTAAACAGGAGGATCCCTACACCCCCCAAAAAAGAAAAGTAATCATACATGCAACTAGTTGTAGAATTGTATAACAGTATTATTATTATTATTATTATTTATGTCTAAACATACAATAGTATTATTATTATTATTGTTTATGTCTGAACGTACAATAGTATTAAAATTATTATTATTATTATTATTATTTATATCTAAACGTACAATAGTATTATTATTATTATTGTTTATGTCTGAACGTACAATAGTATTATTATTATTATTATGTCTGAACGTACAATAGTATTAAAATTATTATTATTATTATTTATATCTAAACGTACAATAGTATTATTATTATTATTATTGTTTATGTCTAAACATACAATAGTATTATTATTATTATTATTTATATCTAAACGTACAATAGTATTATTATTATTGTTTATGTTTGAATGTACAATAGTATTATTGTTATTATTATTATTGTTTATGTCTAAACGTACAATAGTATTATTATTATTGCTGGTATTATTATTATTGTTTATGTCTGAACGTACAATAGTATTATTATTATTGTTGGTATTATTATTATTGTTTATGTCTGAACGTACAATAGTATTATTATTATTGTTGTTATTATTATTATTGTTTATGTCTAAACGTACAATAGTATTATTATTATTGTTTATGTCTAAACGTACAATAGTATTATTATTATTATTATTGTTTATGTCTAAACGTACAATAGTATTACTACTATTATTGTTTACGCCTAAAGTGCCATCATTGTCGTGGACAAGGTTATATAACTGATCGCATTTCCACATATGGGATGCCCCCGAGAGACTTGGCTCGGCCAGGGATCCCGCAGCTTTTGAGAAAGGAGCTTAAAATCCAAATCGGAGCGCTTCCTTACATTACATTTCAAGGCTTCTCCTTTGGCCGGCTCAGCCAATCAGGGCGCTCCATTTTAAAGGCTCCCTTCGGCCCTTCAGCGCCGAGTGCACCACTGGCGGCTCAGCTTCCAGCTGTGGTGTGCCCGCGGGCGCGCGCGAGGCTAGAGGGGAGCAGGGACGCGGCGCCAAGGCTCGGCAAGGGCACTGGGAACAGGTGAGTGAATCTGAGGGTTTTACACAATTCGGGATGTGTATAACCTTGACGCTGTACAATGTTATGTAACTGATAGTATTTCCACATATGGGATGCCCCCCGGAGACTCGGCTCAGCCAGGGATCCCGCAGCTTTTAAAGAAGGGGCTTAAAATCTATTGCACCGCGGAAATAAATCGAAGTGCTTCTAAATTGTTATTATTGTTTCCATATAGAGCGGCATCATCGTCCGTGGCGCTGTACAAGGTTATATACCTAAGCACATTTCCACATATGGGATGCCCCCCGGGAGACTCGGCTCAGCCAGGGATCCCGCAGCTTTTGGGAAAAGGGCTTAAAATCGATCGCACTGTGAAAATAAATCGGAGCGCTTCCTTACATTACATTTCAAGGCTTCTAATTTCTTATTATTGTTTATATATAGAGCAGCATCATTGTCCGTGGCGCTGTACAAGGTTATATAACCGATTGCATTTCCACATATGGGATGCCCCCCGGGAGACTCAGCTCAGCCAGGGATCCCGGAGCTTTTGAGAAAGGGGCTTAAAATCGATCGCACCGCTGGAATAAATCGGAGCGCTTCCTTACATTACATTTCAAGGCTTCGAAATTATTATTATTGTTTATTTATAGAGCGGCATCATCGTCTGTGGAGCTGTACAAGGTTATATAACTGGTCGCATTTCCACATTTGGGATACCCCCCCCCCCCCCCCCCCCCCGGGAGCCAGAGATCCCGTAGCTTTTGAGAAAGGGGCTAAAAATCGATTGCACGGCTGAAATAAATCGGAGTGCTTCTAAATTGTTATTATTGTTTATATATAGAGCGCCATCATCGTCCGTGGCGCTGTACAAGGTTATATAACTATTCCACATGTGGGATGCCCCCCGGGAAACTTGGCTCAGCCTGGGATCCCGCAGCTTTAGAGAAAGGGGCTAAAAATCGATCGCACCGCTGAAATAAATCGGAGTGCTTCCTTACCCCCACCCCGCGAGACCCGCCTCAGCCAAGGATCACCCCAGTGGTTGACAAAAAAAATCGATCGCACCATCCAATAAATCGGAGCGATTCCTTACATGTCATTTATAAGGCTTCTAAACTGTTATTATTATTTATATATAAAGTGGCATCATCGTCCGTGGCGTTGTACAAGGTTATATAACTGATCACATATGGGATGCCCCCCCCTCGGCACAGCCAAGGATCCCTCAGTCGATCGCACCGCTGAAATAAATCGGAGCACTTCCTTACATGTCATTTATAAGGCTTCTAAACTATGGGTGTTTATATATAAAGCACCACCACATTCCGTGGTGTTGTACAAGGTTATATCACTAATCGCATACAAAACAATGAAAGCGTCATTGTCACTTTGTACATTTTCACACATGAGATGCCCCCTCAGCTTTAAATCGATCGCACTACTGAAATAAATCGGGGCGCTTCCTTACATTACTTTTTAAGGCTCCTAAGCTATTATTATCATTGTTTATGTATAAAGCGCCATCATATACCATGGCGCTGTACAATGAGTCCCTAACTTCAGCAGCGACTGACTTTAAATCAGTCGCTCCAGGCTTCTAAATCATTATTATTTTTGTTTGTATATAAAGCGCCATCATATTCCGTGGCGTCGTACAAGGTTATAAAACCAATCGCATACAAAGCAAAGCGTCATTGTTACTTAAAGTTCAGCGGCAAGAAGTCAAAACGCATATGGGATGCCTGCAGCTTTTGCGCAACCCCCAGTGGCTGACCTTATATCAATCGCACCAGGCTTCTAAATCTTCGCTATTATTATTGTTTGTATATGAAGCGCCATCATAGACCGTGGCGCTGTATAAGGAGCCCTGAAACTCCAGCAGTGGCTGACTTTACATATAAAGCGCCATCCTAGTCCGTGACGCTGTACAAGGAGTCCGTAACTCCAGCAGCAGCTGACTTTACATATAAAGCGCCATCATAGTCCGTGACGCTGTACAAGGAGTCCGTAACTCCAGCAGTGGCTGACTTTACATATAAAGCGCCATCATAGTCCGTGATGCTGTACAAGGAGTCCGTAACTCCAGCAGTGACTGACTTTAAAATCGATCGCACCAGGCTTCTAAACCATTGCTATTATTATTGTTTATATATAAAGTGCCATCATATTCTGTGGCGTTGTACAACGTTATTTAACTAATCGCACACAAAACAAATTGTACTTATTGTCACTATATTGTTACTTAAAGTTCAGCGGCCAGAATTCAAAACGCATATGGGATGCCCGCAGCTTTTGCGCAACCCCTAGTGGCTGACTTTAAATCGATGGCACCAGGCTTTTAAATCATTGCTATTACTACTGTTTACATATAAAGCGCCATCATAGTCCGTGGAGCTGTACAAGGAGTCCCTAACTCCAGCAGTGGCTGACTTTAAATCGATCAACCCGGCTTCTAAATCATTTCTATTATTATTGTTTACATATAAAGCGCCATCATAGTCCGTGGCGCTGTACAAGGAGTCCCTAACTCCAGCAGTGGCTGAATTTACATATAAAGCGCCATCATAGTCCGTGGCGCTGTACAAGGAGTCCCTAACTCCAGCAGTGGCTGAATTTACATATAAAGCGCCATCATAGTCCGTGGCGCTGTACAAGGAGTCCCTAACTCCAGCAGTGGCTGAATTTACATATAAAGCGCCATCATAGTCCGTGGCACTGTACAAGGAGTTCCGAAGCTCCAGCAGTGCCTGACTTTAAATCGATCGCAGCAGGCTTCTAAATTGTTGCTATTATTATTATTGTTTTTATATATAAAGCGCCATCATAGTCCGTGGCACTGTACAAGGAGTTCCGAAGCTCCAGCAGTGCCTGACTTTAAATCGACCGCACCAGGCTTCTAAATCGTTGCTATTGTTATTGTTTACATATAAAGCGCCACCATATTCCGTGGCGTCGTACAAGGTTATTTAACTAATCGCATACAAAGCAAAGCGTCATTGTTACTTAAAGTTCAGCGTCCAGAATTCAAAACGCAAATGGGATGCCCGCAGCTTATGAGCAATTCCAAGTGGCTGACTTTACACATAAAGCGCCATCATAGTCCGTGGCGCTATACAAGGAATTCCGTGACTCCAGCAGTGGCTGACTTTAAATCGATCGCACCAGGCTTCTAAATAATTGCTATTATGATTGTTTTATATATAAAGTGCCATCACAGTCCGTGGCGCTGTACAAGGAGTTCATAACTCCAGCAGTGGCTGACTATAAATCGATTGCACCA
Organism: Gastrophryne carolinensis; assembly: GCA_027917425.1. Lineage (NCBI taxonomy): Eukaryota > Metazoa > Chordata > Amphibia > Anura > Microhylidae > Gastrophryne > Gastrophryne carolinensis. The sequence continues at coordinate 194,132,992 of CM051243.1, forward strand.
GGCTTCTAAATCATCGCTATTATTATTGTTTACATATAAAGCGCCATCATAGTCCGTGGCGCTGTACAAGGAATTCCGTAACTCCAGCAGCAGCTGACTATAAATCGATCGCACCAGGCTTCTAAATAATTGCTATTATGATCGTTTTATATATAAAGTGCCATCACAGTCCGTGGCGCTGTACAAGGAGTTCATAACTCCAGCAGTGGCTGACTTCTAAATCATCGCTATTATTATTGTTCATATATTAAGCGCCATCATATCCCGTGGCGTCGTACAAGGTTATTTAACTAATCGCATACAAAACAAAGCGTCATTGTTACCTAAAGTTCAGCGGCCAGATTTCAAAACACATATGGGATGCCCGCAGCTTATGAGCAAAGGGAACCCCGAGTGGTTGACTTTAAATCGATGGCACCAGGCTTCTAAATAATTGCTATTATTGTTGTTTATATATAAAGCTCCATCACAGTCCGTGGCGCTGTACAAGGAGTTCATAACTCCGGCAGTGGCTGACTTTAAATTGATCGCTCCAGGCTTCTAAATCATCGCTATTATTATTGTTTACATATAAAGCGCCATCATAGTCCGTGGCACTGTACAAGGAGTCCGTAACTTCAGCAGTGGCTGATTAAAATTGATCGCACCAGGCTTCTAAATCGTTATTATTATTGTTTATACATAAAGCGCCATCATATTCTGTGGCGTTGCACAAGGTACATACAAAACAAAGCGTCATTGTTACTTAAAGTTCAGCGGCCAGAATTCCCACATATGGGATGCCCGCAGCTTTTGGGGCAAGGGAACCCCTAGTGGCCAACTATAAATCGATCGCACCAGGCTTCTAAATCTTCGCTATTATTATTGTTTGTATATGAAGCTCCATCATATTCCGTGGCGCTGTACAAGGTTATTTAACTAATCGCATACAAAACAAAGTGTCATTGTTACCTACAGTTCAGCGGCCAGAATTCAAAACGCATATGGGATGCCCGAAGCTTTTGGGGAAAGGGAACCCCTGCTGGCTGACCAGGCTTCTAAATCATTGCTATTATTATTGTTTACATATAAAGCGCCGTCATAGTCAGTGGCGCTGTACAAGTAGTTCCGAAACTCCAGCAGTGGCTGGCTTTAAATCGATGGCACCAGGCTTCTAAATAATTTCTATTATTATTGTTTACATATAAAGCGCCGTCATAGTCAGTGACGCTGTACAAGTAGTTCTGAAATTCCAGCAGTGGCTGGCTTTAAATCGATGGCACCAGGCTTCTAAATAATTTCTATTGTTATTGTTTACATGTAAAGCACCATCATAGTCAGTGGCGCTGTACAAGTAGTTCCGAAACTCCAGCAGTGGCTGGCTTTAAATTGATGGCACCAGGCCTCTAAACCATTGCTATTATTATTGCTTATATATAAAGCGCCATCATAGTCTGTGGTGCTGTACAGGGAATTCCGTAACTGCAGCAGTGGCTGACTTTAAATCGATCGCTCCAGGCTTCTAATTCATTTCTATTATTATTGTTTATATATAAAGTGCCATCATATTCCGTGGCGGCGTACAAGGTAATTTAACTAATCGCATGCAAAACAAAGCGTCATCATTGTTATTATTGTTTTCATATAAAGCGCCATCATAGTCCGTGGAGCTGTACAAGGTATTCCGTAACTGCAACAGCTGTGTTGGTGATGTGCAAGGTGTTGGGGTCATCTCTGGGTCTCCCCCCCCCCCACACCGGGATGCCCCACAGTCCGGAGCCACCTGCCCCGCTGTTGTGGGGCTCCACCCTGGGCACTAACCCTCCCTGGAATCCTACCAGATGTTGCTGGCCTTGGTCTGCTCCACCACCAGCAGGTTGCCGTGCACTTCATCGATGAGCTCCGGCGCGATCCAGCGCAGAGGGACCCACAGTTGGTCGGACGTCACGAGATAATCATCCTGCAAAGCACAAAAAAAAACACACCGACTGCTCAGACACACACTGACAACGAGCGTCCTCACTGCCTCTTCCTACTCACCCCCCCCCCCCCACCGCCCCATTAACCAACCACCACCTTCCTCCTCCTCCCAGAGGATCAGCCGACATCTGACGCACCCTGACGGAGAGCGAGCGAGCGAGCAAGCGAACGGCCGACTTCCCACCTCCCCCTTGGGGCAGAGCTGTGCTTTGTGATGGAGCCGTGCCCGGCGCCCGCCCCTTCCTTCCTCGCTTCCTTCCTTCATTCTGGCCGGCTCAGTGCCGGGGGCTGCTACACGGGCCGGGGACACCATGGCAGAGGGCCAGGGGCGCAACCACACGGGCCGGGGACACCATGGCAGAGGGCCAGGGGCGGCAGCCACACGGGCCGGGGACACCATGGCAGAGGGCCAGGGGCGGCAGCCACACGGGCCGGGGACACCATGGCAGAGGGCCAGGGGCTGCTACACGGGCCGGGGACACCATGGCAGAGAGCCGGGGGCTGCTACACGGGCCGGGGACACCATGGCAGAGGGCCGGGGGCTGCTACACGGGCCGGGGACACCATGGCAGAGGGCCAGGGGCGGCAGCCACACGGGCCGGGGACACCATGGCAGAGAGCCGGGGGCTGCTACACGGGCCGGGGACACCATGGCAGAGGGCCAGGGGCTGCTACACGGGCCGGGGACACCATGGCAGAGGGCCAGGGGCGGCAGCCACACGGGCCGGGGACACCATGGCAGAGGGCTGGGGGCTGCTACATGGGCCGGGGACACCATGGCAGAGGGCCAGGGGCGGCTGCCACACGGGCCGGGGACACCATGGCAGAGGGCCAGGGGCGGCAGCCACACGGGCCGGGGACACCATGGCAGAGAGCCGGGGGCTGCTACACGGGCCGGGGGCACCATGGCAGAGGGCCGGGGGCTGCTACACGGGCCGGGGACACCATGGCAGAGAGCCAGGGGCAGCAGCCACACGGGCCGGGGACACCATGGCAGAGGGCCGGGGGCTGCTACACGGGCCGGGGACACCATGGCAGAGGGCCAGGGGCGGCAGCCACACGGGCCGGGGACACCATGGCAGAGGGCCAGGGGCGGCAGCCACACGGGCCGGGGACACCATGGCAGAGGGCCGGGGGCTGCTACACGGGCCGGGGACACCATGGCAGAGGGCCAGGGGCAGCAACTACACGGGCCGGGGACACCATGGCAGAGGGCCAGGGGCGGCTGCCACACGGGCCGGGGACACCATGGCAGAGGGCCAGGGGCGGCAGCCACACGGGCCGGGGACACCATGGCAGAGGGCTGGGGGCTGCTACACGGGCCGGGGACACCATGGCAGAGGGCCAGGGGCGGCAGCCACACGGGCCGGGGACACAATGGCAGAGGGCCAGGGGCGGCAGCCACACGGGCTGGGGACACCATGGCAGAGGGCCAGGGGCGGCAGCCACACGGGCCGGGGACACCATGGCAGAGGGCCAGGGGCTGCTACACGGGCCGGGGACACCATGGCAGAGAGCCAGGGGCTGCTACACGGGCCGGGGACACCATGGCAGAGGGCCAGGGGCGGCAGCCACACGGGCCGGGGACACCATGGCAGAGGGCCAGGGGCTGCTACACGGGCCGGGGACACCATGGCAGAGGGCCAGGGGCTGCTACACGGGCCGGGGACACCATGGCAGAGAGCCAGGGGCGGCAGCCACACGGGCCGGGGACACCATGGCAGAGGGCCAGGGGCGGCAGCTACACGGGCCGGGGACACCATGGCAGAGGGCCAGGGGCTGCCACACGGGCCGGGGACACCATGGCAGAGGGCCAGGGGCGGCAGCCACACGGGCCGGGGACACCATGGCAGAGGGCCAGGGGCTGCTACACGGGCCGGGGACACCATGGCAGAGGGCCAGGGGCGGCAGCCACACGGGCCGGGGACACCATGGCAGAGGGCCAGGGGCTGCTACACGGGCCGGGGACACCATGGCAGAGGGCCAGGGGCTGCTACACGGGCCGGGGACACCATGGCAGAGGGCCAGGGGCGGCAGCTACACGGGCCGGGGACACCATGGCAGAGGGCCAGGGGCTGCCACACGGGCCGGGGACACCATGGCAGAGGGCCAGGGGCGGCTGCTACACGGGCCGGGGACACCATGGCAGAGAGCCAGGGGCGGCAGCTACACGGGCCGGGGACACCATGGCAGAGGGCCAGGGGCGGCAGCCACACGGGCCGGGGACACCATGGCAGCTTTATGAATAAACAATAAAAATAATAATTGTGTTAAAAGAAAAAACGTGTCTAAAAAAATAAATAAAAAAAATTATAGTCTACCATTTGGGGGGTTTTTTGTGTAATTTTTTTCTTAAAAAATGAATAATAATAATAATAATAATAATATGTTTATATAAAATATGTTTATTAATAATAATAAATGTGTGAAAAGAAAAAAAGATATGTATATCTTTTGTATATATAACACACATGCACCCATATCTTATTTAAAAAATCCTTATATATATATATATATATATATATATATATATATATATATATAGTCTTAAAAAAAACACATGCACCCATATATTACGTTTAAAAAATAAAAAGATGTATATAAAAATATTTTTAAAAAATATATATTTTTTCAAATAATAATAATAATAATAAATGTGTTAAAAAAAAGATATGTCTTAAAAAATACTAAAATAATATGTATATATAACACACATGCACCCATATATTATAAAAAAAAAAATAAAATAAACATTTGTATATAAAATATATATATATACAATTGAAAATTATAGTCTATCATTTGGTGGTTTTTTGTGTAAATCAAGTCATTTTTTCTAAAAAAAAAAAATTAATAATGTAATATTATGTTTATATAAAACACATGCACCCATATATTAAGTTAAAAAAATTAAAAGATGTATATAAAAAATATATATATATTTCCAAAATAAAAATAATAATAAATGTGTTGAAAAAAAAAAAGATATGTCTTAAAAAAATACTAAAATAATATAAGTATATATAACACACATGCACCCATATATTATTTAAAAAATATAAAAATATGTATATAAAATGTCCTAAAAAAAATTAAATTAAAAATTATAGTCTATCATTTGGGATTTTTTTACATGTGTAAATCAAGTAATTGTTTCTTAAAAAAATAAAATAAAAATGTAATAATATGTGTATATAACACAAATGCACCCATATATTATGTAAAATATATAAAATAATAAAAAATTACAAAGATGTATAAAAAAAATAATAAATAAATAAAATTCATTTTACAAAATTATAATAATAATTGTGTTAAAAGAAAAAAGATATGTCTTAAAAAAAAATAAAATAAAAAAGTCTACCACTTTTTTTCACGTGTAAATCGAGTCATTTTTTCGAAAAAAAAAAAAAAATAATATGTATATGTAACACACATGCACCCATATATTTTGTAAAAAAAAATAAAAGAATTCTATAAAAATGATTACTTTTTTTGTGTAAATTTCTAAAAAATAAAATAAAATTAATAATGTAATAATATGCATATTTAACACACATGATCCCATATATTATGTAAAAAAATGTAAAATATGTATATAAAAATTATAAAATAAAGTTTACAAAATAATAATAAGAATATTAATAATTGTATTAAAGGAAAAAAGATATGTCTTAAAAAATTAATTAAAAAAAACTATGTCATAAAAAAAATTGTAAAAAAATGTAAAAGAATTCTATAAAAATTATTTAATTTATTATTTATTATTTTGTGTAAATCAAGTCATTGTTTCTAAAAATTAAAATAAAATTAATAATGTAACAATATGCATATTTAACACACGAACCCATATATTATGTAAAAAAAATGTATATACATTTTTTTTACAAAATCATAATAATAATTGTATTAAAAGAAAAAAGATATGTCTTAAAAAAAAGAATAAAATAAAAAATTATAATCTACCATTTGTTTTTTGTGTGAATCAAGCCATCTTTTCTAAAAAATAAAATATAATGAATAATGTAATAATATTTATATATAACACACATGCACCCATATAATATGTAAAAAAATAGGAAAATATGTATATACAAACTATTATTTTGTGGGGTAGATCGATCCTTTTTTTTTTAATTAAATCATAATTTGTGGTGAAAAAAAAACAAGAAAACTATTTACATTTAAAAAACGACCCTATTATATACTCCATTTTTTATAAAAAAAAATTGGCATCCCAAATACATACACCATTTGACAAGTTTGGAAATATCTACGTCACTGCCCCCATTGCAGGTGCAAGGAATAGTGATTTTATTTTTAAATAGAAAGTAAAGTCAAGTCACCACTTACTCATTCGCATACCCACCAAATTGTCAGGGTGAGAAAGAGGGATATTGATTAAAAGAAGCCACGCCCCCTCGTTGATGGATGGGTGAAGCCACGCCCCTAATTGAGGGATGGGTGAAGCCACACCCCCTCATTGAGGGATGGATGAAGCCACACCCCCTCATTGAGGGATGGATGGAGCCACGCCCCCTCATTGAGGGATGTATGAAGCCACGCCCCCTCATTGAGGGATGTATGAAGCCACGCCCCCTCATTGAGGGATGGATAGGAGATACATTGTAACAGTTACAACAATAGAAACACTTTGAATAGGTAAATGAATCATTTATTGCTGCAGATCCGCATGTTACACCTCAAAGAGGGACAAATGGGAACAACGAGGAACAGGGGGGACATGGACTCCAAAGAGGGACAGTCCCTCCAAATAACTGGACCTAGCGTCTTATAGTCTGGTTTTGTTCCCATTTAAAATGGAACTAAAGACAAGTTAGCCACTGCTTACCACGTCCTCATTCACTGTACAGCTGGCAATCACATGACTGTTGTCGACCAATCGGGCGGTCATGTAATTAGCTGCTATACGAGTAAATGATGACGTGGTGACTTGACTTTAGTTCCCCTTAAAAAAAAAATCACTATTCCTTGCGCCTGTAATGGGGTCAGCATTACAGGAAGTGTGCAAATATAAATAAAAAATAAATAAATAAATAATAATAAAAAAAAAAAATATATATATATATATATATACACATATAAAAATATAAATAAATAAATAAAAAAAAAATTATATATATATATATATATATACACACATATAAAAATATATATATAAAATATATATATATATATATATATTAAATACAAAAAATATATATTTATTTTATATATTTTATATATATATATTTTATATGAATATATATAATGACCCCATTTCATCACAGCGGCCCACAAGCCCAAGTTCAAGACTCTACTTACCCGGTACCTGGAATGGGCCAGCCCATAGTCCCCAATTTTCACCGTCAAATCAGCTGCCAGGAGGCAGTTCCGCAGAGCGAGGTCACTAAGCAATGAAGAAAAAAATAAAAGGCTTCATGAGACACAGACGTATTGACATTTTTTTTCCCCCACTGTGGGAGGGGCTTATAAGGCAAATTTAAAAAGTAAAAAAGAAATAAAAGAGAATAAAAACAAAAAACTAAATGAAAGAGAGAAAAAAAAAATAATACAAGAGAAAAAAGTGAAAGTAAAAAATGAAAAAGAAAAGAAAAAATATAAAAAAGAAATAAATGGTAAAAAAAACAAAAAACTAAATAAAAGAGAAAAAAATTAAAAAAAGAAAAAATTAAAAAAAATAATGCAAGAGAAAAAAAAGGATGGTAAAAAACAAAAAAAGAAAGGAAAAAAACATAAAAAAAGATAAGAGAAAACGAAAACAAAAAACTAAAAGAAAAAAAAAGAAAAAATAATACAATTAAATAATACAAAAAATGTAAGTAAAAAAAAAGGAAAAGAAAAAACATAAAAAAGAAATAAAAGGGAAAAATGTCAAAAACTAAATGAAAGGGAAAAAAATAAAAAAAATACAAGAGAAAAAATGAAAGTAAAAACGAAAAAAAAAAAAAAAAGATAAAAAACATTATAAAGAGAAAAAAAATAAATGAAAAAGAAAAAAAAAAAATAATACAAGAGAAAAAATGAAAGTAAAAAATAAAAAAGAAATGAATAAAGTTTTTTCATAAAGAAATAAAAGAGAAAAAAATAAAAGAGAAAAAATTAAAAAAATTATACAAGAGAAAAAAGTGAAAGTAAAAAACAAAAAAAATAAATAAAAGGGAAAAAAACAAAAAAAATAAATAAAAGAGAAAAAAGAAAAAAAACATTAAAAATGTAAAAAAAAAATCTAAAAGGGAAAAAAACAAAAAACTAAATGAAAGAGAGAAAAAATAAAAGAGAAAAAAATTAAAAAATTATACAAGAGAAAAAAGTGAAAGTAAAAAACAAAAAAAAAAAGAAAAAAAATATAAGAGAAAAAAGAAAAAAAAAATATAAAATGTAAAAAAAAAATCTAAAAAGGGAAAAAAACAAAAAACTAAACGAAAGAGAAAAAAATAAAAAAAAAAAAAACAAAAGAAAAAAGTGAAAGTAAAAAACAAAGAAATAAAAGGAAAAAAAGAAATAAAAGAGAAAGGGAAACAGAAAAAGAAGTAAAAAGAGGGGTTTCCTCCTTGGGGGCCACCCCATGAATTTCCTATCCCCTGAGCCATCAATGATTGAATGTATTTAAGCCAGAGATCTCCTTTAACTACGCGTAGCGATCCGGAGGGGGCGTGGCTAAGCCGCTTGTGATGTCATCGGGGTAATCACATGATCGCCTTCCGTCCAACCAGGAGCTTGGAAGAGCCGCCTGCAACAAAATCACTGATGCTGGAGCCTCTATTGTTCCGCTCAGTCAGCATCAGGATATTGTTCCAGGCGACAAAACGCAGCGAAGGCCCGAAGCTGAAACCATGAAATAAAAAAAGAAATGGAAGAAGCAAAAAAAAACAAAAAGGCTCACACACACCTGGGGGGGGGGGGGGGGGGTCAGCGATCCGTAGGCTTACTATGGCAGGGAAAAAAAAAGAAAGAGAAAGAATGAAGAAAGAGAAGAAAGAAAAAAAAAGAGAGAAACAGAGGAAGATAGAAAAAAAGAGAAGGAAGAAATAAAGAAAGAAGAAGAAAGGGAAGAGAAGGAATTAAGAAAAAGAGGAAAGAAAGAAAGAAAGAAAGAAAGAGAGAAAGGGGAGAAACAGAGGAAGATAGAAAAAAGAGAAGGAAGAAATAAAGAAAGAAGAAGAAAGGGAAGAGAAGGAATTAAGAAAAAGAGGAAAGAAAGAAAGAAAAGGGAGAAACAAAGGAAGATAGAAAAAAAAAGAGAAGGAAGAAATAAAGAAAAAAGAAGAAAGGGAAGAAAATAGAATATTAAAAAAAAAAGAAAGCAGAAAAGGGAAAGAGAGAGGAAGAGAAATAAAGAAAAAAAGGAAGGAAGGAAGTAGAAAAAGTAAAAAGAAAGAGGAAAATAAGAGAGAAGGAAAAAGATAGATAGACTAAAGAAGAAAGAACAAAAGAAGAGAAAAAGGTAAGGATGAAAGAACAGGACAAGGAAGAAAAGAGAAAAAGAGAAGGAAGTAAAAAGTAAAGAAAACATGGAAAAGGAAAGAAAAAAAAGAAGAAAACAGAAAGATAAAAAGGAGAAAGAAAGAAAAGAAAAAGGGATAAAAAGAGAAGAAAAGAAAAAGAAAAAGAAAGAAAATAGTAAGAAAGAAGAAGAAGATAGAAAGATAAAAAAAAGAAGTAGAATAGAGGAAGAAAGAAAGGAGAAAAGGGGAAGAAAGAAAAGAAAAAATGAAGGAAAAAAAGAAGAAAGGAGGAAGAAAGAAAAAAGGAAGAAAAGAGGAGGAAAGAGAAAAAAGGGAATACAAAACAGAAGAAAATAGTAAGAAAGAAGAAAAAGACAGAAAGATAAAAAAGAAGAAAGAAAGAAGTAGAATAGAGGATGAAAGAAAGGAGAAACGAGGAAGGAAGAAAAGAAAAGAAAAATGCAGAACAAAAAAAGCAGAAAGGAGGAAGAAAGAAAAAAGGAAGAAAAGAGAAAGAAAAAAGGAAGAAAAAAGGAAGAACGAACGAGATAAAAAGGAAGCCAGAAGAAAAAGGGAAGAATAAACAAATCAATAAAGAAGTAGAAAAAAAGAAGAAAAGAGATAGAAAGAAAGAAGGTAAGAGGAAGAAAAAAGAAGAAGAAAAAGAAAGAAAAATGAAAGTAAAACAAAGAAGGAAGAAAAAAAGGAAGAAGAAAAAAAAATAAAACAAGACTGAATTGGGGTCAGCCTTCTTATAGCCGCCGTCATCCTGAGGCAGGAGCGTGGCCACCGCACAGAGCGAGACATTGGGGGAATGGCGCTGGGAGTGGGCGGAGTCCTGCCTGAGCGCCCGGGAGGGGGGGGGAGGAGAAAGGGGCGGGGCTAACAGAAAACCTGGACATCTGCTTTAAGATGGCAAATTATAATATATAACTATACAGTTTATTATACAATATATAAACAGGAGAAAATACAGCTAAACAAAAAGGGAGAGAAACAGATAAAATCCACAGAGAATGAAAAAGATTGAAAAGTAGAAAGTTCTAAATATTTACATTTATTATCTGCCATATATATATATATAAATAAATAAATTATATGTAAATATAAATAAATACATTATATATAAATATAAATAAATACATTATATATAAATACATTATATAAATAAATAAATTATATATAAATATAAATAAATTATATATAAATATAAATAAATAAATTATATATAAATAAATAAATTATATCTAAATATAAATAAATACATTATATATAAACATAAATAAATACATTATATATAAATAAAAAGAAATCAATTAGATATAAATATAAATAAATCAATTAGTTATATAAACATAAATAAATAAATTATATATAAACATAAATATATAAATTATATATAAACAAAAAATAAATCAATTATATATAAATATAAATAAATCAATTATATATAAACATAAATATATAAATGATATATAAACATAAATAAATGATATATAAACATAAATAAATGATATATAAACATAAATAAATAAATTATATATAAATATATAAATGATATATAAACATAAATAAATGATATATAAACATAAATAAATGATATATAAACATAAATAAATAAATTATATATAAATATAAATAAATCAATTATATATAAACATAAATATATAAATGATATATAAACATAAATAAATGATATATAAACATAAATAAATCAATTATATATAAATATAAATAAATCAATTATAGATAAACATAAATATATAAATGATATATAAACATAAATAAATGATATATAAACATAAATAAATAAATGATATATAAATATAAATATATAAATGATATATAAACATAAATAAATGAGATATAAACATAAATAAATACATGATGTATAAACATAAATAAATGATATATAAATATAAATAAATAAATTACATATAAATATAAATAAATAAATTATGTATAAACATAAATAAATTATATATAAATATAAATAAATAAATTATATATAAATATAAATAAAACAATTAAAAAATTATATATATATATATATATATATATATATATATATATATATATATATATATATATTGTATGCATAATGGGCGTGGCAGTGTGTGTGCTGGCCCCGCCCCCTCCTCACCTGTGCGTGTAGTTATTGCTGTGCAGGTGCAGCAGGCCGCAGCACAGCTCGCAGCCCATCCTCTGCAGGGTCGGGGGGTCGGGGGCCGCGGATTCGGAACAGGCGCAGCTCCGCAGATAACCCTTCACATCCCCCTGCAAGATAAAACGCCAATCACTGCAAGGCGGGGCAAAGGGAGGGGGCGGGGCAAAAGGCCACACACCCCTTATTTTTACAAGACAGATATGGTCATATCATATTATAGAATAAAGAAGAAAGATATATTCATTCTATATAAAGAAGAAATAAAGAAAGAGAGAGAGAGAGAGACATAAACAAAGAGAGAAAGAAAGAAAAAGATATGATCAGTCTATATAAAGAAGAAATAAGAAAGAAAGAGTGAGAGAAAGAGAAATAAAGAAAGAAAACCTTTCACATCCCCCTGCAAGATAAAACGCCAATCACTGCAAGGGATCGCAGAGAGGGAGGGGCAAAGGGAGGGAGGCGGGGCAAAGAGCCACACCCCCTAATTTTACATGATAGACAGATATGTTCAGTCTATATAAAGAAGAAATAAGAAAAAAGGAGAATAAGAGAGAGAAAGTGAGACCTAAACAAAGAGAGACAGTATGAAAGAAAAAGATATGATCAGTCTATGGAAAGAAGAAATAAGAGAGAAAGAGAGAGAGAGAAATAAAGCCAGAAAGAATAGAAAAAGAAACAATAAGGGAAAGAAAACTGGAGGAAGGAAGAAGAAAATAGGTCGCAATAAAGAAAAGGTAAGAAAGGAAAAAAAAAGGGAAAAATAAGAGAGAGAGTCAGAATGTAAGAAAGTAAGATAGCGAGTGAAAGAAAAAAGGAAGAAAAGGGAAGGAAGAAAAAAAAAGAGAAGAAAATAGAACATAGAATAGAGAAAAAAGACTCAGAGAGAAAAAAAAAAGGAAAAGGAAAACAAAAGAGAGAGAAAAGGAAAGAAAGAAAGAAAAAGGATGAAGACAACAAGGAAGATAGAAAAAAAAAGAAAGAGAAAGAAAAATGGAAGAAAGAAGGTTAACAATAAAGCAAGAAAAATAGGGAAAAGGGGGAGAAAGAAAGAACAAACAAGGAAAAAAGATAAAGGAAAAAAGAGAGAGAGCAAGAGAGAATGCAAGAACGAAAGAAACAAAGAAGAGAAAGAAAAATAGAAGTCCCGCCCCCTCCCCCAATAAATGAAATGGGCAAAACACTCACCAGCGGGCAGAACTCCATCACCAGCAGGTGGGGGCTGATCTCCGTACACTGAGTCAGGCACTGAAGCAGGTTGGGATGCTGGAGGATTCTGGGAAGATAAAGGAGGGCGCAGCTTATTAATTGCCAAAAAAAAGGGGGGGGGGGCGCATCCAGCAACAGAGACTGCGGAAGAGGAGAGGAGGGAAGCTGGAAAAAAAAGAAGAAAGAGGGAAAAAAAAAGAAAAAAGGGGCAGAAAGAAGAAGAGGAAGAAAAGAGTATTACAGAGAAAAGAAGAAAGTAAGAGAGAGAGAAAGAAAGAAAGAGAGAAAGAAAGAAAAAGTGACAGAAAGGAAGAGAAAGAAAATAGTATTACAGAGAAAAGAAGAAAGTAAGAGAGAGAGAGAAAGAAAGAAAGAAAGAAAGAAAGAAAGAAAGAAAGAAAGAAAGAAAGAAAAAGGGACAGAAAGGAAGAGAAAGAAAAGAGTATTACAGAGAAAAGAAGTAAGAGAGAGAGAAAGAAAGAAAGAGAGAAAGAAAGAAAAGGGGACAGAAAGGAAGAGAAAGAAAATAGTATTACAGAGAAAAGAAGAAAGTAAGAGAGAAAGAAAGAAAGAAAGAAAGAAAAAGGGACAGAAAGGAAGAGAAAGAAAAGAGTATTACAGAGAAAAGAAGAAAGTAAGAGAGAGAGAAAGAAAGAAAGAGAGAAAGAAAGAAAAAGGGACAGAAAGGAAGAGAAAGAAAATAGTATTACAGAGAAAAGAAGAAAGTAAGAAAGAAAGAAAGAAAGAAAAAGGGACAGAAAGGAAGAGAAAGAAAATAGTATTACAGAGAAAAGAAGAAATTAAGAAAGGGAAAGAAAGAAAGAAAGAAAAATAGAGTATTACAGAGAAAAGAAGTAAGGAGAGAGAAAGAAAGAAAGAAAGAAAGAGGGACAGAACGGAGAAAGGGAGAGAAAGAAAATTGTATTACAGAGAAAAAAAGAAAGTAAGACAGAGAGAGAGAAAGAAGTAAAGAAAAAGGGGCAGAAAGAAGAAAATAAAGAAAAGAGTATTTAAGAAAAAAGAAGTAAGAGAGAGAAAGAAAACGAAGAAAAGAAGAGAAAGAAAATAGTGTTACAGAGAAAAGAAGAAAGAGAGAGAAAGAAAGGGGCAGAAAGAAGAAAAGAAGAGAAAGAAAAGAGTATTAAAGAGAAAAGAAGAAAGTGAGAGAGAAAAAAAAGAAAGAGAGAGAAAGAAAAAGAAAAAAGAAAGAAAAGAAGAGAAAGAAAATAGTGTTACAGAGAAAAGAAGAAAGAGAGAGAAAGAAAGGGGCAGAAAGAAGAAAAGAGAAAGAAAAGAGTATTAAAGAGAAAAGAAGAAAGTAAGGGAGAGAGAGAGAAAGAAGAAGGGGACAGAAAGAAGAGAAAGAAAAGAGTATTAAAGAGAAAAGAAGAAAGTGAGAGAGAAAGAAAGAGAGAAAAAGAAAAAAGAAAGAAAAGAAGAGAAAGAAAAGAGTATCACAGAGAAAAGAAGAAAGAGAGAGAGAGAGAAAGAAAAAGGGGACAGAAAAAAGAAAAGAAGAAAGTAAGAGAGAGAGAGAGAGAGAGAGAGAGAGAGAGGGGGCAGAAAGAAAAGAAGAGAAAGAAAATAGTGTTACAGAGAAAAGAAGAAAGTGAGAAAGTAAGTTCAGTAGGGATTCATTTCCTATTCAAAGTGTTTCTATTGTTGTAACTGTTACAATGTATCTTCTTTTTCCCAGAATCCTCCAGGTACCTGTACGGTTGGGTCTCCTCTAGGAAGAGCATCTGCTCCTGCACACTTGCGCTGACCTTCAGCTCCTTCACCAGCACCTGGGAGTGGGCGTGGCCTGAATTCACCTGACCAATCAGCACCTGCGCAGGAGGGAGAGAGACATGACTCAATGCAAATGTATATTCAGGAATAAGAGCCTATCTTATATGTTTGCCACACCCTGTACATACAGATTGCCCACATTAATCCGGACCCTCGCCCTGAATAAGAGCCTATCTTATATGTTTGCCACACCCTGTACATACAGATTGCCCACATTAATCCGGACCTTCACCCTGAATAAGAGCCTATCTTATATGTTTCCCACACCCTGTACATACAGATTGCTCACATTAATCCGGACCTTCACCCTGAATAAGAGCCTATCTTATATGTTTCCCACACCCTGTACATACAGATTGCTCACATTAATCCGGACCCTCATCCTGAATAAGAGTCTATCTTATATGTTTCCCCCCTGTACATACAGATTGCTCACATTAATCCGGACCCTCACCCTGAATAAGAGCCTATCTTATATGTTTCCCACACCCTGTACATACAGATTGCTCACATTAATCCGGACCCTCACCCTGAATAAGAGTCTATCTTATATGTTTCCCCCCTGTACATACAGATTGCTCACATTAATCCGGACCCTCACCCTGAATAAGAGCCTATCTTATATGTTTCCCACATCCTGTACATACAGATTGCCCACATTAATCCGGACCCTCACCCTGAATAAGAGCCTATCTTCTATGTTTCCCACACCCTGTACATACAGATTGCCCACATTAAAAATCATCCTACCTGCATCTACTGCATGTTATGAGCCTTTAAACATCCAAGATGGCGGCTCATGGAGCATCAGGCAGCCTGCAAACAGGAAGTGTCTTCTGACTGTGCTGCTCTGCATTCTGGGACTGCTGACCTTTCCCTGACCCCAGCTCTGCTCTGTCTGTGCAAAGCACAGCTATAACCCCGCCCCCTGTACTTTATCCCACTCCCCTCTCCTCAGTATGTGATGCTTCTGAGTCAAGATGGCGGCGCCCGTATCCTAGAGTCCTGAACAGAGTTGCAGCCCAGTGGGGGAAAGAATAATAAGTGACTAAAAACTTAAAATATATTAACTTTAGATGCTGGGGAATCGTTTTATAAGGGTTTCGGCTTTATAATAAATCCTGGTGAAGGTCCGGGTTTAACTGTATTAAGAGGGATCCCGATTCAAGAAACTTTCCTTACGATGGACCCAAACCCTTAGCGCCCGGCCCTGGACTCCAACAGACAGTCGTGGTTTGGATGCGGCTTTAAAATCCAACACATCTCTGGGTTGGGCGGTTTCCAGGGCTTCCCCTGGCGTGCTCAGCGATCCGGCGATCCCACGGCGCATGTGCGGCTTGTGGCAGCATCCCTGCAGCTGATTGGCCGTTCATTAAAGTGGACCAAACCCACTATAAGCTTCCCGGGCTGATCGACTCCCCTCCCCCCGGGGCATCCAGAATCGGGATCCCCACTGTGTGACACCCCCCAGGTCGCCCCATACACTTACCTTGCTTCCTGGTCCAATGGGCGAGCAGTGGCCGCATCCCCGCCATCCCTCCAGCAGGGTCAGGCATTTGTGAATGGCTGGACTGGGCGCGCTCCCTGTTAGAGGGAAGCAGGGGATGCGGCTGCCAGTGCGCTCGGATCTATTAACCTTAGACGAAGGGGCGGGAGCAGATCCAAGCGCGCTGATTGGACGAGAGGCCGCACATGTGCTGTAGAACCAGGAAGAGGCGAGTTGGCATTGGCGATCCGGGGGGCGTCACACAGCGAGAAAGGACCAAAACCCAAGATTCTGACTATCCTGGGTGGGCTTGCCCCTGGGGGACCCCGATTTGGGATGCCCCACACTGTGTGATGCCCTCCAGGTCGCACAAACAAACTCACCTCTTCCCGGTCCTACGACTCATGCGCGGTCGATCATCCAATCAGCACGCTCGGATCTGATGACATCACACCGTCTAAGGAGAGCGGCTCCGAGCGCACTGGCAGCCGCATCCCCCGCTTCCCTCTAACAGGGAGCGTGCCCAGTCCGGCCATTCACAAATGCCCTGCTAGAGGGATGGCGGGGATGCGGCCACTGCTCGCCCATTGGACCGGGAAGGAAGGTAAGTGTATGGGGCGACCTGGGGGGTGTCACACAGTGGGGCATCCCGATTCTGGATGCCCGGGGGGGGGATTCAATCGGCCCACCAGCATGCTCGGATCCACTAACCTTAGACAAAGGGGTGGAAGCGGATCCGAGCGCACTGATTGGACAAGAGGCCACACATGCGCCGTAGAACCGGGAAGAGGCGAGTTGTGCTCGGTGATCTGGGCGGCGTCACACAGCGAGAAAAAAAACGGGATAGTCAAGATCCTGGGTTTTGGTCCTTTCCCCCTGATCGGGCCCCCCCCCGTGGCATCCAAAACTGGGATTCCCCAATGTGTGATACTCCCCGATCACCCCATACACTAACCTTCCTTCCCGGTCCAATGGGCGAGCAGTGGTCGCATCCCCGCCATCCCTCTAGCAGGCATTTGTGAATGGCTGGACTGGGCGCGCTCCCTGTTAGAGGGAAGCGAGGGATGCGGCTGCCAGCGCGCTCGGATCTATTAACCTTAGACGAAGGGGCGGGAGCGGATCCGAGCGCGCTGATTGGACGAGAGGCCGCACATGTGCTGTAGAACCAGGAAGAGGCGAGTTGGCATTGGCGATCCGGGGGGCGTCACACAGCGAGAAAGGACCAAAACCCAAGATTCTGACTATCCTGGGTGGGCTTGCCCCTGGGGAACCCCGATTTGGGATGCCCCACACTGTGTGATGCCCTCCAGGTCGCACAAACAAACTCACCTCTTCCCGGTCCTACGACTCATGCGCGGTCGATCGTCCAATCAGCACGCTCGGATCTGATGACATCACACCGTCTAAGGAGAGCGGCTCCGAGCGCACTGGCAGCCGCATCCCCCGCTTCCCTCTAACAGGGAGCGCGCCCAGTCCGGCCATTCACAAATGCCCTGCTAGAGGGATGGCGGGGATGCAGCCACTGCTCGCCCATTGGACTGGGAAACAAGGTAAGTGTATGGGGCGACCTGGGGGGTGTCGCACAGCGGGGCATCCCGATTCTGGATGCTCGGGGGGGGATTCAATCGGCCCACCAGCATGCTCGGATCCACTAACCTTAGACAAAGGGGCGGGAGCTGATCCGAGCGCGCTGATTGGACGAGCGCCCACACATGCGCCGTAGGACCAGGAAGAGCTGAGTTGGGTTCAACAATCTGGGGGGCATCACACAGCGGGGGGGCATCACACAGCGGGGGGGCATCACACAGCGGGGGGGCATCACACAGCGGGGGGCATCCCCGATCAGGGGCGAGGACCTAAACCCAAGATAGTCAGAATCCTGGGTTTTGGTCCACTTTAAAGAGGAAGAACACAGGATTTTCGCTCTCCCTGCTTATTTGTGATGCCCCCCAATGGGATCATGGTAATAACTCACCTTTCTGGTGATCCCGCGGCGCATGCGCAGGGGGCGGCGGCCAATCAGCGGCTTGTGTTCCGTCCCAAGAGAAGGTGGGGATGTGGCCACAGACCATAAAGGTGAGCAGCGGAGCCCAAATCGGGATGCCCCAGGACTGCAGAAACGATCCAGGAGGGTGCTGTTCCCCTTTAAATTGAACAGCACATTGTAGGACGCTGATTGGATGAGAGGCCGCACATGTGATGCGGGATCACCATCAAGGTGAGTATAACCCAGTATAGTCAAAATCCTGGGTTTTGGTCCACTTTAAAGGGACTATTTCCAGGCAAAGGGTTAATTTCTCCTCCTTTCTGCTGGCTGTGTTTCATTCACCAGCATTTCCTGGTAAGCCCTATAGAACTCGTTCCCGCTTCTGCCGACCCCTTTTATTCTCAGTCCCCAAAAATTTATTGACTTCCGAGGGGACTGATAAGTCCTATAGAACTCGCTCCCTTCTGCCGACCCCTTTTATTCTCAGTCCCCAAAAATGAATTGACTTCCGAGGGGACTGATAAGCCCTATAGAACTCGCTCCCTTCTGCCGACCCCTTTTATTCTCAGTCCCCAAAAATGAATTGACTTCCGAGGGGACTGATAAGCCCTATAGAACTCGCTCCCCTCTGCCGACCCCTTTTATTCTCAGTCCCCAAAAATGAATTGACTTCCGAGGGGACTGATAAGCCCTATAGAACTCGCTCCCTTCTGCCGACCCCTTTTATTCTCAGTCCCCAAAAATGAATTGACTTCCGAGGGGACTGATGCATTGATGAGTCATCCTCTGCTGCTGAGGACGGCCAATCAGAAGGGAGTTCCCTTAGGACTTTATTAAAGGGGACCGAAACACAGGGGTTGTCACTCATGTGGGTTTTGGTCCGCTTTAAAGGGACATTCCAGGCTTTCCAAGGGTTAAATTATCCTTCTTTCTGTCTTTCAATCACCAGCATTTCCTGATAAGCCCTAGAGAACTCGCTCCCGCTTCTGCCGACCCCATTTATTCTAAACCAGGGAATCAGCCGGCCCTGGAGTCTTATAGATGCCAGGGCCGGCAGAGATGGGTTTTGGTCCACGCATCTAGCACATGCGCTGTGGGATCAGTGTCTAGGTGAGTTAATGCGCCGATCGCCGGGGTTTTACGCAGCAGGGCATCCCAAACCAGGGAAAAAGGGAATCAGCCGGCCCTGGAGTCTAATAGATTCCAGGGCCGGCAGAGATGGGCTTTGGTTCACGCATCTAGCACATGCGCTGTGGGATCAGCAGTTTGGTGAGTCAATGTGCAATTGCCGGGGTTTCATGCAGCAGGGCATCCCAAATCAGCGAAAAGGGAATCAGCCGGCCCTGGAGTCTTATAGATGCCAGGGCTGGCAGAGGTGAGTTTTGGTCCAAGCATCTAGCACATGCCCCATGGGATCGGCGTCTAGGTGAGTTAATGCGCCGATCGTTGGGGTTTCTCGCAGCAGGGCATCCCAAACCAGGGAAAAGGGAATCAGCCGGCCCTGGAGTCTTATAGATTCCAGGGCCGGCAGAGTTGGGTTTTGGTCCATGCATCTAGCACATGCACCGTGGGATCAGCGTCTAGGTGAGTCAATGTGCAATTGCCGGGGTTTCATGCAGCAGGGCATCCCAAACCAGGGAAAAAGGGACTCAGCCGGCCCTGGAGTCTTATAGATGCCAGGGTCGGCAGAGATGGGCTTTGGTTCACACATTTAGCACATGCGCTGTGGGATCAGCAGTTTGGTGAGTTAATGCGCCCCCCCAAAGGAGGGGTTTCACACAGCGGGGCTTTGAGGCGCCCCAGGGGAAGGCCAGCAGCCGGCCCTGGAATCTTTTTAAATTCCAGGGCCGGCCCCAGCGGGGGGCGGCGGAGAGCACTCACCTTGCCGAACCAGCCCTGGCCGATCTCCTTCAGGTACAGCAGGCTCTGTCTTCCCAGCTCAGAGGACTGAAGAAGTTGCGCTGGAGGAGACGAAACGCGTCGGGTTACATTCATCTCTGCATTGCACAGCGCCACGGACTGTGATGGCGCTTTATATATAAACAATAATAATAATAGGACTGTGATGGTGCTTTATATATAAAAAATAATAATAATAATAATAATAATAATAATAATAATAGGACTGCGATGGCGCTTTATATATAAACAATAATAATTATAATAATAGGACTGTGATGGTGCTTTATATATAAAAAAAAAAAAAAATAATAATAATAACAATAATAATAATAGGACTGCGATGGTGCTTTATATATAAACAATATTAATAATAATAGGACTGTGATGGTGCTTTATATATAAACAATAATAATAATAATAATAATAATATTAATAGGACTGTGATGGTGCTTTATATATAAACAATAATAATAATAGGACTGTGATGGTGCTTTATATATAAACAATAATAATAATAATAATATTAATAGGACTGTGATGGTGCTTTGTATATAAACAATAATAATAATAGGACTGTGATATGGTGCTTTATATATAAACAATAATAATAATAGGACTATGATGCTGCTTTATATATAAACAATAATAATAATAATAATAATAATAATATTAATAGGACTGTGATGGCGCTTTATATATAAACAATAATAATAATAATAATAATAGGACTGTGATGGTACTTTACATATAAACAATAATAATAATATTAATAGGACTGTGATGGTGCTTTATATATAAATAATGATAATAATAATAATAATATTAATAATAATAATAATAAAAATAGGACTGTGATGGCGCTTTATATATAAATAATAATAATAACAACAATAATAATAATAATAATAATAATAATATTAATAGGACTGTGATGGTGCTTTATATATAAACAATAATAATAATAGGACTGTGATGGTGCTTTATATATAAACAATAATAATAATAATAATATTAATAGGACTGTGATGGTGCTTTGTATATAAACAATAATAATAATAGGACTGTGATATGGTGCTTTATATATAAACAATAATAATAATAGGACTATGATGCTGCTTTATATATAAACAATAATAATAATAATAATAATAATAATATTAATAGGACTGTGATGGCGCTTTATATATAAACAATAATAATAATAATAATAATAGGACTGTGATGGTACTTTACATATAAACAATAATAATAATATTAATAGGACTGTGATGGTGCTTTATATATAAATAATGATAATAATAATAATAATATTAATAATAATAATAATAAAAATAGGACTGTGATGGCGCTTTATATATAAATAATAATAATAACAACAATAATAATAATAATAATAGGACTGTGATGTGCTTTATATATAAACAATAATAATAATAACAATAGGGGCCTTATTTATCAAGGGATAGCACCAGGTAGTGTCTCACTAGCGCCAGGTATCGCCAGCTATCGGCGGCTACCGACTCCAGAACGTCAGGCGGCGGACACAATCACGCATTTATCACGCTAAATGAGGCTAGCGCCGGAGAGAGCGTCAGCTAGCGCGGGATTCATCATGTAGCCGACTGCAACGAACAGCGCCGCTGCTAATCCCATCACAGCGCCAGGTATGACCTGTCGCTCCCTGGCGATGTCCAATGCATTTCAATGGAACAATCTTTAAATATTCATAATTCATTGATATTAATGTTTTGTTTTTTTTTTTAATGTCAAAAATTCTGTGACCACTTCTGCAATGTAAGATATTTTTTTTAAAGGTAAAAAAATAAAAAAATAAAAATTTGCGCAGAATTGATATTACAGGTCTGATATTAATGTA
This sequence comes from Gastrophryne carolinensis, assembly GCA_027917425.1. Lineage (NCBI taxonomy): Eukaryota > Metazoa > Chordata > Amphibia > Anura > Microhylidae > Gastrophryne > Gastrophryne carolinensis. Next base: position 194,154,835 of record CM051243.1, read on the forward strand.
TTCATATTACTAAATGTTTAGAAAAACTTGTTTAATTTTTTAATCAAAAAAAAAAAAAACGCTAAAAAAAAACTACTTTTAACCCATCGCCGCCAGCGCTCTGGGGTTTAAACATGCATTTCACAGCGCCAGAATTTTTTGAGCGTGATTTGTTAATGAATATGGTGGGAACCATTCGCTATGGCCGTCCGCTATCATGCGCTCCCATACAGCGCGGAACCTGTCAAACAGCGAGTCCTAACCCCGACTGAGTCGCTATCAACAACCGAACAACGGCCAAGCACAGCGAATACTAGCGGGCGCTGTGAAAATAACGCTACTGGCGCTCATCTGTCGCTACCTGGCGCTATTAATGAAGCGGCCTCTAGGACTGTGATGGTGCTTTACATATAAACAATAATAATAAAAATGATGATGATGTCATAGAAGCACAGATCTGGAGGAACCATCAGTGACCCTGCATTAGAGATACTCACCTTTTCCTAGCAGAGCTCCATCTGATGGGGGACAGGAAACTACTGCACCTCCCCCCTCACACCATCAGTGAGCCCTGTGGGAAAGAGAGAAAGATGGAGGGAAAGTGGGAAAGAGAGAAAGATGGAGGGAATGTGGGAAAGAGAGAAAGATGGAGGGAATGTGGGAAAGAGAGAAAGATGGAGGGAATGTGGGAAAGAGAGAAAGATGGAGGGAATGTGGGAGAGAGAGAAAGATGGAGGGAATGTGGGAAAGAGAGAAAGATGGAGGGAATGTGGGAAAGAGAGAAAGATGGAGGGAATGTGGGAAAGAGAGAAAGATGGAGGGAATGTGGGAGAGAAAGAAAGATGGAGGGAATGTGGGAAAGAGAGAAAGATGGAGGGAATGTGGGAAAGAGAGAAAGATGGAGGGAATGTGGGAAAGAGAGAGAGATGGAGGGAATGTGGGAAAGAGAGAGAAAGATGGAGGGAATGTGGGAAAGAGAGAAAGATGGAGGGAATGTGGGAAAGAGAGAAAGATGGAGGGAATGTGGGAAAGAGAGAAAGATGGAGGGAATATGGGAAAGAGAGAAAGATGGAGGGAATGTGGGAAAGAGAGAAAGATGGAGGGAATGTGGGAAAGAGAGAAAGATGGAGGGAATGTGGGAAAGAGAGAAAGAAAGATGGAGGGAATGTGGGAAAGAGAGAAAGATGGAGGGAATGTGGGAAAGAGAGAGAGATGGAGGGAATGTGGGAAAGAGAGAAAGATGGAGGGAATGTGGGAAAGAGAGAAAGAAAGATGGAGGGAATGTGGGAGAGAGAGAAAGATGGAGGGAATGTGGGAGAGAAAGAAAGATGGAGGGAATGTGGGAGAGAGAGAAAGATGGAGGGAATGTGGGAAAGAGAGAAAGATGGAGGGAATGTGGGAAAGAGAGAGAAAGATGGAGGGAATGTGGGAAAGAGAGAAAGATGGAGGGAATGTGGGAAAGAGAGAAAGATGGAGGGAATGTGGGAAAGAGAGAAAGATGGAGGGAATGTGGGAAAGAGAGAAAGATGGAGGGAATGTGGGAAAGAGAGAAAGATGGAGGGAATGTGGGAAAGAGAGAAAGAAAGATGGAGGGAATGTGGGAAAGAGAGAAAGATGGAGGGAATGTGGGAAAGAGAGAAAGATGGAGGGAATGTGGGAAAGAGAGAGAGATGGAGGGAATGTGGGAAAGAGAGAAAGATGGAGGGAATGTGGGAAAGAGAGAGAGATGGAGGGAATGTGGGAAAGAGAGAAAGAAAGATGGAGGGAATGTGGGAGAGAGAGAAAGATGGAGGGAATGTGGGAAAGAGAGAGAGATGGAGGGAATGTGGGAAAGAGAGAAAGAAAGATGGAGGGAATGTGGGAGAGAGAGAAAGATGGAGGGAATGTGGGAGAGAGAGAAAGATGGAGGGAATGTGGGAAAGAGAGAAAGATGGAGGGAATGTGGGAGAGAGAGAAAGATGGAGGGAATGTGGGAGAGAGAGAAAGATGGAGGGAATGTGGGAGAGAAAGATGGAGGGAATGTGGGAAAGAGAGAGAAAGATGGAGGGAATGTGGGAGAGAGAGAGAGATGGAGGGAATGTGGGAAACAGAGAAAGATGGAGGGAATGTGGGAAAGAGAGAAAGATGGAGGGAATGTGGGAAAGAGAGAAAGATGGAGGGAATGTGGGAAAGAGAGAAAGATGGAGGGAATGTGGGAAAGAGAGAAAGATGGAGGGAATGTGGGAAAGAGAGAAAGATGGAGGGAATGTGGGAAAGAGAGAAAGATGGAGGGAATGTGGGAAAGAGAGAAAGATGGAGGGAATGTGGGAAAGAGAGAAAGAAAGATGGAGGGAATGTGGGAAAGAGAGAAAGATGGAGGGAATGTGGGAAAGAGAGAAAGATGGAGGGAATGTGGGAAAGAGAGAGAGATGGAGGGAATGTGGGAAAGAGAGAAAGATGGAGGGAATGTGGGAAAGAGAGAGAGATGGAGGGAATGTGGGAAAGAGAGAAAGAAAGATGGAGGGAATGTGGGAGAGAGAGAAAGATGGAGGGAATGTGGGAAAGAGAGAAAGATGGAGGGAATGTGGGAAAGAGAGAGAAAGATGGAGGGAATGTGGGAAAGAGAGAAAGATGGAGGGAATGTGGGAAAGAGAGAAAGATGGAGGGAATGTGGGAAAGAGAGAAAGATGGAGGGAATGTGGGAAAGAGAGAAAGATGGAGGGAATGTGGGAAAGAGAGAAAGATGGAGGGAATGTGGGAAGAGAGAAAGATGGAGGGAATGTGGGAGAGAGAGAAAGATGGAGGGAATGTGGGAGAGAGAGAAAGATGGAGGGAATGTGGGAGAGAGAGAAAGATGGAGGGAATGTGGGAGAGAGAGAGAGATGGAGGGAATGTGGGAAAGAGAGAAATGGAGGGTAGCACAGTAAAAGGCCAGAGCAGACAATGGGAGCTGTCAGTCTCTGGGGTCCCCCCACATGTCAGGACATAATGTCTGCCGAGTCCTTTATTTGCCCCCTCCATCACCCACCACCTTAGCCTTAGGATTCCAGGGCCCACCGGCCACAGACGGCACCATTGTCCACCGCCTGGCACCGACCTCCCCTCCATCTCCATAGACAGGACACTGGGGACATTCTGCGCCCATATGGGGCCGTGTGAAAAGGCTCCATTGTGAGCGGGACGGCCTGTGCTCGGCCATTGTGACTCGCCCCCGACACTGTTCTGCAAAGACAAGGACGCAGATTTTTCCGGAAAGATTCCAGTCCCACTCACATGGGGCCGCCATGTCCACCCGCTGCTTACACATCACCAATATGGAGGAGAGCGGACCTTCACCCTGAATAAGAGCCTATCTTGAATGTTTCCCCCCTGTACATACAGATTGCCCACATTAATCTGGACCTTCATCCCGAATAAGAGCCTATCTTATATGTTTCCCACACCCTGTACATACAGATTGCTCACATTAATCCGGACCTTCACCCTGAATAAGAGCCTATCTTGAATGTTTCCCCCCTGTACATACAGATTGCCCACATTAATCCGGACCTTCACCCTGAATAAGAGCCTATCTTATATGTTTCCCACACCCTGTACATACAGATTGCCCACATTAATCCGGACCCTCACCCTGAATAAGAGCCTATCTTATATGTTTCCCACACCCTGTACATACAGATTGCTCACATTAATCCGGACCTTCACCCTGAATAAGAGCCTATCTTATATGTTTCCCACACCCTGTACATACAGATTGCTCACATTAATCCGGACCTTCACCCTGAATAAGAGCCTATCTTATATGTTTCCCACACCCTGTACATACAGATTGACCACATTAATCCGGACCTTCACCCTGAATAAGAGCCTATCTTCTATGTTTCCCACACCCTGTACATACAGATTGCTCTCATTAATCTGGACCTTCATCCCGAATAAGAGCCTATCTTATATGTTTCCCACACCCTGTACATACAGATTGCTCACATTAATCCGGACCTTCACCCTGAATAAGAGCCTATCTTGAATGTTTCCCCCCTGTACATACAGATTGCCCACATTAATCCGGACCTTCACCCTGAATAAGAGCCTATCTTATATGTTTCCCACACCCTGTACATACAGATTGCCCACATTAATCCGGACCCTCACCCTGAATAAGAGCCTATCTTATATGTTTCCCACACCCTGTACATACAGATTGCTCACATTAATCCGGACCTTCACCCTGAATAAGAGCCTATCTTATATGTTTCCCACACCCTGTACATACAGATTGCTCACATTAATCCGGACCTTCACCCTGAATAAGAGCCTATCTTATATGTTTCCCACACCCTGTACATACAGATTGACCACATTAATCCGGACCTTCACCCTGAATAAGAGCCTATCTTCTATGTTTCCCACGCCCTGTACATACAGATTGCCCACATTAATCCGGACCTTCACCCTGAATAAGAGCCTATCTTCTATGTTTCCCACACCCTGTACATACAGATTGCCCACATTAAAAATCATCCTACCGGCATGTACTGCATGTTATGAGCCTTTAAACATCCAAGATGGCAGCTCATGGAGTCTCAGGCTTCCTGTAAACAGGAAGAACCTTCTGACTGTCCTGCTCGGCATTCTGGGATTGCTGACCTTTCCTGACCCCAGATCTGCTCTGTCTGAGCAAAGCACCGCTATAACCTGCCCCCTGTACTTTATCCCGCTCTCCTCTCCTCAGTATGAGGCAAGATGGCGGTGCCCATATCCTAGAGTCCTGAACAGAGTTGCAGCCCAGTGGGGGAAAGAATAATAAGTGAATAAAAACTTAAAATATATTAACTTTAGATGCTGGGGAATCGTTTTATAAGGGTTTGGGTTTTCAATAAATCCTGGTGAAGGTCCGGATTAAAGTGGAACTAAACGCCTCCTGCCAGCTGTGCTACATAGTGAGCAGCTCCACGCGGACCCAAACCTTCCTATTTCAACTGCCTGTGATGATATGGAGTGCAGCTGTTTCCTGCTCCTTATTGCTCTGTTACCTTTTTCTTAAAGTGGACCAAACCCCACGGCGATCGGCCTGGAAATCTATAAGATCGATTCCCTGCCCCCAGGGCATCCAAAATCAGGATGGTTTCCTGTCCCCCATCAAATGGAGCTCTGCCAGGAAAAGGTGAGTATCTCTCTAATGCAGGGCTCACTGATGGTGTGAGGGGGGGAGGTGCAGTAGTTTCCTGTCCCCCATCAGATGGAGCTCTGCCAGGAAAAGGTGAGTATCTCTCTAATGCAGGGTCACTGATGGTGTGAGGGGGGAGGTGCAGTAGTTTCCTGTCCCCCATCAGATGGAGCTCTGCTAGGAAAAGGTGAGTATCTCTCTAATGCAGGGTCACTGATGGTGTGAGGGGGGAGGAGTTTTAAACTAAAATGATTGTACATTTTAGCAGATTGCGTTTGTTTTTGAAAAAATAACAAACCTTATAAAATATATGAAATTAAATTAAAACTATGCTACTAAAATATGAATAAAAATAATAAAAATATAAAGTTAATATAGTCAAAACTAAATGAAAAAAAATTGTACATTTAAGCTGTTTGTGTAAAAGTATATAAATATATAAAAATTACATTTTTATAAAATTAAAATCATTAAAAAATATACATAATATAAATAAATAAAATAAATATCAATATAAATAAATAAATAAATATAAATTATATAATCTAAAATATATAAAATACATAATATATATATATATATATATATATATATATATAAATAAAAATAGTATTATACTTTTATTTAAAAAAACAAAAAAACAACAACAACAGATAAATTGATTTATAACAGACGGATATATATATATTATATCTAAAATATATTATATATATATATATATATATATATATATATATATATATATATATATATATAATAGTAATATACTTTTATAAAAAAACAAACACACAAAAAACCAACAACAGATAAATTCAATTAAAACAGAAGTATATATATATATATATATATATATATATATATATATATATATATATTAAATCTAAAATATATATAATATATAAAATATAAAATATAATATATATATATATATATATATATATATATATATATATATATAAGTTATATACTTTTATTTAAACAAACACACAAAAAAACAACAACAGATAAATTCAATTATATATATATATATATATATATATATATAAATATATTAAATCTAAAATATATATAATATATAAAATATAATATATATATATATATATATATATATATATATATATATATATGTTATATACTTTTATTTAAAAAAACACAAAAAAACAACAACAACAGATAAATTCAATTAAAACAGAAGGATATATATATATATATATATATATATATATTATATCTAAAATATATATATAACATATAAAATATATTAAATATATATAAAATATTAATATACTATTAAAAAAAACACACAAAAAACAACAACAACAGATAAATTCAATTAAAACAGAAGGATATATATATATATATATATATACATTTATTATATCTAAAATATATATATATATAATACATAAAATATATTATATATATATATATATAAAATATTAATATACTATTAAAAAAAACACACAAAAAACAACAACAACAGATAAATTCAATTAAAACAGAAGGATATATATATATATATATATATATATATATATACATTTATTATATCTAAAATATATATATATATAATACATAAAATATATTATATATATATATATATAAAATATTAATATACTATTAAAAAAACACACAAAAAACAACAACAACAGATAAATTCAATTAAAACAGATGAATAAACTGTAAAGTGATCTGCACTACGATAAGTTGCAGAACAGCAGTTGCTGAAAACGAACCCAAAGTCCACGTGAATCATATAATAGATGGTCAGCTCAGCAGCCCAGTGATCTAGCAGCTGAGGCACTTACCTGATCTCCCGGGCTGCTTGGACATGGGACCGGAGACGTCTGTGAGCGGCAGCACATAGACCTCGGGGCCATTCTGGGCGGCCGGGGTGCTCTGGATGGAGAATTCGGTGGTGTAATCCTCTCCCTCCACATTGTCCAACTCCTACAGCCGGGAAGAGACATTTATTACAAAACGAGAAAAAAAAAAAAGAAAAATGGCCGCCACCCCCCAAAAAATGAACCCCTCCCCGATGGACAATATGACACAAGGACACGTCTTTTGCTGGCGCTGGACAATGTACAGTAGTGTTCAATGTAAGTAGGGGAATGGCAAATTGTTGGGGGTGGGGGATTGTTAATATGAAGTGAAATCAGGGTGGAGGGAAGGAGAAAAAGAAAAATGAAAGCAAAAATAAAATATAGAAATATTTGGATGAGAACAAATTAAAATACTAGATGACGTGTACTGTGTATTACATATAAAAAAAAGAAAACAAAAAAAACAATGACATAAAAATTACATTAAAAAAAAAGAACGAACGCATAATCAACCGCTGCACAAATTAAAAAAAAGGTAAAACAAAAAAAATCAATGACATAAAAAAATACATTGAAAAAAAAAGAATGAAGACACAATAAACTGCTACACAAATATAAAAATAAGAAAATTAATTTATTTAAAAAAAACTACAGCAAGGGATATAAAAAGCACTAAATAATAAGATACCTCTTATTCAGCATTGCTTTAAGGATTTACTTTAGGTGTCAGGTTATACTAATATTTTAAAGTTTACCTTTAAAAACAACACAATCTCCTTATTGTAGTTTTTTATTTATTTTTTTGTTCTGTATAGTGTGTATGTGTATTTATATATTTTTTTGTAAAATGAAAAAATATTGTATATATTTTAACATATTACATTTTGCTAAATAATATTAAATAAATAAAAATATATATATATATATATTTAATACATAACATAATAATTTTATATATATATATATATATATATATATATATATATATATATAAATATATATATATATATATATATATATATTAGTAATATCATTAATAATATATATATATATATATATATATATTAATATATATAAATATATATATATAAATATATATATATATATATATATTAATATATATAAAATTATTATGTTATATTATGTTATAGTAATATATTATATAATAGTAATACATATTATAGTAATATATATTTATAAATAATAATATTATATACACTGCTACTAAAACGCTAAAATGCTTAAATAAGTAAAGAAAAAAAAAGGGGGGGGTGCAAAAGTAGGGCCCTTGTTTAAGAAGGGACAGCGTCAGGTAGCGGCTGGTTAATGAGAGGTAGCGACAGGTAGCGACAGGTGAACGCCGGACACGGCAGCAATTACACATTTATCAAGCAGAATCTGTTTAGCGACTGGGATAGCGCCATGTAGCGTCTGATTCATCATTTTCACAGCCTCAGCGAACAGCGCCGGCGTTCAGCCTTGCACAGCGCCAGGTATGACCTCTCGCTACCTGTCGCTCTCCCATACATTTCAATGGACGATCCTTTTCTTCTCTTTAAACGGGTTTTTTTTTTTCCCCAAAAATCACAAATAATTCTGTGGCCTCTCCTGACATTGAATAAGCAGTTTTTTCATAATTTTTTCATTTTTTATTTATTTCTTCAGAAATGACATCACAGCTCTGCCATTAAAGTGTCATGTTACAATGTTGTTACAATGTAATTCCATATGTTTTCGCTTTGTTACTGGTGGATAGATGCTGAAAAACAGACTTTAATCACACCGCCTCCTGCGCTCTGGGCTTCAGAGAAGCATTTTTCAGCGCCAGAGATTTGTGAGGCTGTTTTTTTGCTGAATATGGTGTGAGTCGGTCGCTGTGAGCAGTCGCTAACATGCGCTCCCATACAGCGCTGTACTGGTCAAATAGCGACTCCTCACAATGTATTCAACATTACTGAACAGCGACTGAGTCGCTATAAACTAGCGACCCATGGCTGAGCACTGCGACTACTAGCGGGCACTCTGAAAATGCCGCTACAGACGCTCATCTGTCGCTACCTGGCGTTAGTGATGAATCAGCCTGCCCGTTCTTTATTGTTTATTAAGATATTTTATATTTTTTAACTAATATTATTATTTTTATAATTGTATAATTCTATTTTTTATAATTCAGTTTATGATCATTATTATTTAAATGTAAATGATTGTTTTTCAACCTCTTATTGTGACTTAATACAATTATTAAATTGGTATAAATTGCTAATTAATATATACATTAATATAAATGCGTATAATATATATTATTATGTATTAATATTATTATTATGTATTATTATTATCATTACTATTTAAATGTAAATTATTGCCTTTTAATCTCTTATTGTGACTTAAAACAATTATTAAATTGGTCTAAATTGCTAATTAATATATACATTTGTATAATATCTATCTATCTATCTATCTATCTATGTATGTATGTATGTATGTATGTATATATAATATTTATGGAAAATAATATATATATTAAATACAAAAATAAAATAAAATATGTAAAAAATATATAAAATATAAATAAATATATAAAACATATTTATAAAATGACACCATGAAATATTTTGCTGCCAATATCTGGGTTAGAGAGCACACAGCCCCCCCCCCCCCCCCCCATACACTCGGCATTCTGGGTAAACAGTTGAGATCACAGTGATGGAATTAGTCACATTATGCTGCTGCTGCCCTCAGTACAAAGCCACAGACTCACCCCGGGGCAACCTCTGCGCTGAGCCCTGCTCTCATATGTTCCCCCCCCCCCCCGTACATACAGATTGCTCACATTAATCCGGACCTTCACCCTGAATAAGAGCCTATCTTATATGTTTCCCACACCCTGTACATACAGATTGCTCACATTAATCCAGACCCTCACCCTGAATAAGAGCCTATCTTATATGTTTCCCACACCCTGTACATACAGATTGCTCACATTAATCCGGACCCTCACTCTGAATAAGAGCCTATCTTATATGTTTCCCACACCCTGTACATACAGATTGCTCACATTAATCCGGACCCTCACCCTGAATAAGAGCCTATCTTATATGTTTCCCACACCCTGTACATACAGATTGCTCACATTAATCCGGACCCTCACTCTGAATAAGAGCCTATCTTATATGTTTCCCACACCCTGTACATACAGATTGCTCACATTAATCCGGACCCTCACTCTGAATAAGAGCCTATCTTATATGTTTCCCACACCCTGTACATACAGATTGCTCACATTAATCCGGACCCTCACCCTGAATAAGAGCCTATCTTATATGTTTCCCACACCCTGTACATACAGATTGCTCACATTAATCCGGACCCTCACTCTGAATAAGAGCCTATCTTATATGTTTCCCACACCCTGTACATACAGATTGCCCACATTAATCCGGACCTTCACCCTGAATAAGAGCCTATCTTATATGTTTCCCACACCCTGTACATACAGATTGCCCACATTAATCCGGACCTTCACCCTGAATAAGAGCCTATCTTATATGTTTCCCACACCCTGTACATACAGATTGCCCACATTAATCCGGACCTTCACCCTGAATAAGAGCCTATCTTATGTTTCCCACACCCTGTACATACAGATTGCTCACATTAATCCGGACCTTCACTCTGAATAAGAGCCTATCTTGTATGTTTCCCACACCCTGTACATACAGATTGCTCACATTAATCCGGACCCTGACCCTGAATAAGAGCCTATCTTATATGTTTCCCACACCCTGTACATACAGATTGTTCACATTAATCCGGACCTTCACCCTGAATAAGAGCCTATCTTATGTTTCCCACACCCTGTACATACAGATTGCTCACATTAATCCGGACCTTCACTCTGAATAAGAGCCTATCTTGTATGTTTCCCACACCCTGTACATACAGATTGCTCACATTAATCCGGACCCTGACCCTGAATAAGAGCCTATCTTATATGTTTCCCACACCCTGTACATACAGATTGCCCACATTAATCCGGACCTTCACCCTGAATAAGAGCCTATCTTGTATGTTTCCCACACCCTGTACATACAGATTGCTCACATTAATCCGGACCTTCACTCTGAATAAGAGCCTATCTTGTATGTTTCCCACACCCTGTACATACAGATTGCTCACATTAATCCGGACCCTGACCCTGAATAAGAGCCTATCTTATATGTTTCCCCCCTGTACATACAGATTGCTCACATTAATCCGGACCTTCACCCTGAATAAGAGCCTATCTTATATGTTTCCCACACCCTGTACATACAGATTGCTCACATTAATCCGGACCCTGACCCTGAATAAGAGCCTATCTTATATGTTTCCCACACCCTGTACATACAGATTGCTCACATTAATCCGGACCCTGACCCTGAATAAGAGCCTATCTTATATGTTTCCCACACCCTGTATATACAGATTGCCCACATTAATCCGAACCCTCACCCTGAATAAGAGCCTATCTTATATGTTTCCCACACCCTGTATATACAGATTGCCCACATTAATCCGAACCCTCACCCTGAATAAGAGCCTATCTTATATGTTTCCCACACCCTGTACGTACAGATTGCCCACATTAATCCGGACCCTCACCCTGAATAAGAGCCTATCTTATATGTTTCCCACACCCTGTATATACAGATTGCCCACATTAATCCGAACCCTCACCCTGAATAAGAGCCTATCTTATATGTTTCCCACACCCTGTACATACAGATTGCTCAGATAAAATCATCCTACCTGCATCTACTGCATGCTATGAGCCTTTAACCATCCAAGATGGCGGCCCATGGAGCATCAGGCAGCCTGCAAACAAGAAGTGTCTTCTGACTGTGCTGCTCTGCATTCTGGGATTGCTGTCCTTTCCCTGACCCCAGCTCTGTTCTGTCTGAGCAAAGGAAAGCTATAACCCCGCCCCCTGCACTTTATCCCGCTCTCCTGTCCTCAGTATGAGGCAAGATGGCGGCGCCTGTATCCTAGAGTCCTGAACAGAGTTGCAGCCCGGTGGGGGAAAGAATAATAAGTAAGTGACAAAAACTTAAATCTATTAACATTAGATGCTGGGGAATCGTTTTATAAGGGTTTGGGCTTTTCATTAAATCATGGTGAAGGTCCGGATTAAGGGAGACACGGGGGGGGGGGGGGGTTCAGCCATTAAAAAACCCCATGAGACTATGGACACAGAGGACGTGTCCCCTTTAAGAAGGTTATATAACGGCGCGCACCCAACATCCCCAATAATAGAAGAAGGACAAAATACGAGACGCGTAGGGAACACCGACAGCCAATCAGCTTCCAGCTCCTGAATCACTGACACCCTGCAGCAATCCAAACCCAGCTACACTGATACCCAGAGAGAAAGAACAAGGGAGAGAAAAAGAAAAAGAAATAACAAGAGAGGAAAGAACAAGAGAGAGGAAAAGAAAGAAAGAACAAGAGAAAAAGAAAGAGAGAGACACAGACAAAGAGAGCAAATGCAAAGGATAGAGGGGGCAAGAAAAAATGGGCAATAAAGAAAGATAGAAAGAAGGAGAGAGACAGAAAAAAAAGAAATAAAGACAGAGAGTTGGAAATAATGGAGAGAGCGAGCGACAAGGAAAGAAAGAAAGAGAGAAAAGTGAGAGAAGAATAAAGAAAAAAGAACCACAGACAGCTAGACAGCTAGAGAGAGAATGCAAAAGAGAGAGGGGCTACAAAAAAATTAGTGAGAAAGAAAGAAACAGTAAAAAAAATAAATAGAGAGAGAAAGAAAGAACAAGTGAGAGAAAAATAAAGATACATTCAAGAGAGAAAAAGAAAACAAACACATAAAGAAAGAACAGAGAGAGAGAGAGAGAGAGAGAGACGGAAAGAAAGCGAGAAAGGAAGAGAGAAAGAAAGAGAGAGAGAAATAAATAAAAAATAAAATAAAAACCACAAACAGAGAGAATGCGAATGAGAGAGGGAGTAAGAAAAAATTAGGGGTAAATAAAGATAGAAAGAGAGAAACAGAAAAAAATGAAATAAACAGAGAGAGAAAGGGAAAGAAAGAACAAAAGAGAAAGAAATTAGGGAAAATAAAGAGGTTCAAGAGAGAAAGAAGGAAACAGGAAGAGAGAGAAAGAAAGAACAAGTGCTGGAAAAATAAGAGAGAAATAACGAGACAAACACAGAAAGAAAGAACAAGAGAGAGAAAAATAAAGAGGACACGAGAGAAAGAATGAACAAAGAGAAAGAGACAGAGAGAAAGAAACAATGAGAGAGACAGAGAAAAGAATGGACAGAATGAGAGAGTGAGAAAAAGAAGAAACGAGAGAGAGAGAAAAGAACGTACAGCATGAGAGAACAAGAAAGAAAAAAGAATGTCAGTAATAGAATGCGAACGAGAGAGAGCGAGTAAGAAAGAAAGATGGAGAAATAAAGAATGGAGAGAGAGAGAGAGAGAAAGAGGTAGAGAAAGAAAGAAAGAAAGGGGAAGAGGGGGGAGAAAGAGGGAAAGAGAGAGAGAATGAAAGAAAGAACAGAAGAACAAGAGAGTAAGAGAAAGAAATAAAAAAAGAACTACACGAGTAGAGAGAATGCAGACCAGAGGGAGTAAGAAAGAATGAGTGAGTGATAAAGAAAAACAGAAAGAAAGAGGAAGAGAGGAAATAAGAAAGCGAGAGAAAGAAAGAATGAAAGAACATGAGAGACAAAAATAAAGAAAAAACAAGAAAAAAGAAAGAGCTGAAGAACTGGTGAGAAAGAAAGAAAAAATGAGAAGTGAGAGAAAGAAAGAAAAAAAGGACAGAGAGAGAGAGAATGCGAACAAGAGAGTAAGAAAGAACGAGTGATAAAGAAAGACAGAAAGAAAGAGGAAGAGAGAAAAAAAAGAAAGAGAAAGAATGAAATGAACAAAAGAGAAAAATAAAGAAAAAACAAGAAAAAAAGATAGAGCTGAAGAACTAGTGAGAAAGAAAGAAGAAATGAGAAGTGAGAGAAAGAAAGAAAGAACAACAGAGAGAGAGAGAGAGAGAGAGAATGCAAACAAGAGAGAGAGTAAGAAAGAACGAGTGATAAAGAAAGACAGAAAAAAAGAGGAAGAGAGGAAATAAGAAAGCGAGAGAAAGAAAGAATGAAAGAACATGAGAGAGAAAAATAAAGAAAAAACAAGAACAAAAGAAAGAGCTGAAGAACTAATGAGAAAGAAAGAAGAAATGAGAAGTGAGAGAAAGAAAGAAAAAAAGAACAGAGAGAGAGAGAATGCGAACAAGAGAGTAAGAAAGAACGAGTGATAAAGAAAGACAGAAAGAAAGAGGAAGAGAGAAAAAAAGAGAGAGAGAGAAAGAATGAAATGAACAAAAGAGAAAAATAAAGAAAAAACAAGAAAAAAAGAAATAGCTGAAGAACTAGTGAGAAAGAAAGAAAAAAAGAACAACAGAGAGAGAGAGAGAATGCGAACAAGAGAGCGAGTAAGAAAGAACGAGTGATAAAGAAAGACAGAAAGAAAGAGGAAGAGAGGAAATAAGAAAGCGAGAGAAAGAAAGAATGAAAGAACATGAGAGAGAAAAATAAAGAAAAAACGAAAGAGCCGAAGAACTAGTGAGAAAGAAAGAAAAAAAGAACAACAGAGAGAGAGAGAGAATGCGAACAAGAGAGAGAGTAAGAAAGAATGAACAAGGAGAAAGAAACAATGAGAGAGAGAAAGAATGGGGCGTGAGAAATAAAACGGAAGAAAGACCAAGCAAGAGAGAGAGAGAAAAAAAAAGAAAAAAATGAGAGAGACAGAGAAAACAAAAAGAACAAGAGAAAGGAAAATGAGGCTGAGAAAGTAAAAGAAAAAAGGAAAGAAAGAGGAAGTGAGATAAAAGTAAAGCTATATAATCTGTATATAAATGTCGGGGCTCTCGCACTCACCTTTCCCTGGCGCCAGGCGAGGCTCCTGATCCCCCCGGAGATGAGGTAAGTCAGGGTGAGCATCTCGGGCTCCTCGTCCAATGAGCAGAGGGAGGAGAAGGCGACACATTGTCATAGAGCCGCCGCATTCCATCCCCCGCCCACCGCCCGCACAATGCTCACCATTCATTGGCCCACACAGGCCCCGCCCCCCCGACAACTATACTATACTTACCCAGAAATAACCCCCATATCAGAGAGATACTCACCTTTTCCTGGCAGAGCTCCATCTGATGGGGGACAGGAAACTACTGCACCTCCCCCTCACACCATCAGTGACCCTGCATTAGAGAGATACTGATGGGGGACAGGAAACTACTGGACAGAATGAGAGAGCGAGAAAAAGAAAAAAAAAGAACGTCGGTAAGAAAATGCAAACGAGAGAGAGAGAGTAAGAAAGAATTAGTGATAAAGAAGAGAGGGAGAGATAAAAAAGAAAGAAGGAGATAGAGAAATAAAGAATGCAGAGAGAGAGAGGTAAAGAAAGAAAGGGGGAAAGAGAGAGAGAATGAAAGGAAGAACAAGAGAGTAAGAGAAAGAAAGAAAAAAAGAACTACACGGGTAGAGAGAATGCAAACAAGAGGGAGTAAGAAAGAATGAGTGATAAAGAAAGACAGAGAGGAAGAGAGGAAATAAGAAAGAGAGAGAATGAAAGAGCAAAGAGAGATAAAAATAAAGAGGACACAAGAGAGAAAGAATGAACAAAGAGAAAGAGACAGAGAGAAAGAAACAATGAGAGAGAGAGAAAAAGAAACACAGCCGTACAAAGGGGGGGTCAGCTGACGCACAGCTGCCGTAGATGACCCCGCCCACCAGCGCAGGGACGTGATCAGGCTTCCTCACCTTGAAAAGAAAAAGAGACAGAGCGAAAGAAAAAACGAGAGAGAGAGAGAGAAAAGAAAGGACAGAACAAGTGAGAGGGAGAAAAAGAAAAAATGAGAGTGGGAGAAAGAAAACAAGAACAACAGAAAGAAAATGTGAACCAGAGAAAGAAGTAAGAAAGAATGAGTGATAAATAAAGACAGAAAGAAAGAGGAAGAGAAAGAAAAGAGAGAGAAGAAAGAGAGAGAGAGAGAGAGAGAAGAAAGAGAGAGAGAGAGAGAAGAAAGACAGAAAGAAAGAAAGAAAGAAAGAAAGAGAAAGAAAGAAAGGGAGAGAGAAAATGCTAACAAGAGGAAGTAATAAAGAAAGACAGAAAGGAGGAAGAGAGAGAAAAAAGAGAGAAAAGAAAGAAAGAGCGAGAAGAAAGAGAGAGAAGAAAGCAAGAGAAAGGAAGAGAGAGAGAGAGAGAGAAAGAAAGAGAGAGAGAAAATTAAGAAAAAACAAGAAATAAAGAAGTGACAAACGAGTGAGAGACTGAAAGAAAGAAAGAAAAAATGAGAGTGAGAGAAAGAGACAGAAAGGAACAACGAGAGAGATAAAAAAGAAATGACAGCGCAATAGAGAGCAACAAAAAGATAAAATGATAGTGAGAGAAAAAAAAGAATGACAGACAAAGAGAAAGTGAACACTAAAAAGAAGTAAGAAAGAATGCTTGATAAATAAAGACTGAGAGAAAGGGAGAGAGAGAAAAAAATGAAAGAAAGAAAGAAAAAGACAGAGAGCGTAAGAAAGAAAGTAAGAATGAGCAATAAAGAAAGACAGAAAGAAAGAGGAAGAGAGAGAAAAAAAAGAGAAGAAAGAGAGAAAGATAGAGAGTAAATAAAGAAAAAACAAGAAATACAGAACTGACAAACGAGTAAGAGAGCGAGAGAAAGAAAGAAAAAATGAGAGTGAGAGAAAAAGACAGAAATAAACAACGAGAGAGAGAGGGAGAAAAAGAAAAAATGAAGTGGGAGAAAGAAAACAAGAACGACAGAAAGAAAATGTGAACCAGAGAAAGAAGTAAGAAAGAATGAATGAGTGATAAATAAAGACTGAGGGAAAGGGAGAGAGAGAAAAAAAAGAAAGAGAGAAAAAGAGACAGAGAGAGTAAGAAAGAAAGGAAGAATGAGCGATAAAGAAAGACAGAAAGAAAGAGTAAGAGAGAGAAGAAAGAGAGAGAGAAGAAAGAAAGAGAGAAAGAAAGAAAGATAGAGAAAGAACGAGAGAAATGAAAGAAAAAACAAGAAAGAAAGAACTGACGAACGACTGAGAGAAAGAAAGAAAAATGAGAGCGAGAAAAAGAGACAAGAGTGAGAAAGAAAGAAAGAATGAGCGATAAAGAAAAAGAAAGAGGAAGAGAGAGAAAAATATAGAGAGAGAAGAAAGAAAGAGAAATAAAAACAAAGAGAGAGAAGAAAGAGAGTGAGAAAGAAAGAGAGAAGAAAAAAAAGTGAGAAGAAAGAGAGAGAGAGAAGAAAGAAAGAGAGAGAGAAGAAAGAAAGAGAGAGAGATAAGAAAGAAAGAGAGAGAGAAGAAAGAAAGAGAGAGAAGAAAGAAAGAGAGAGAAGAAAGAGAGAAGAGAGAAGAAAGAAAGAGAGAAGAGAGAGAAAGAAAGAAAGAGAGAGAAGAAAGAGAGAGAAGAAAGAGAGAGAAGAAAGAGAGAGAGAGAGAAGAAAGAAAGAGAAAAAAAGAGAGAGAAGAAAGTGCGAGAGGAGAAAGAGGGAGAAAAGAGAGAAAATAAAGAAAAAACAAGAAAGAAAGAACTGATGAACCACAAGCGTAGGGGCGCGCGCGCGCACGGGCTTCCTCACCTTGAATCCGGCGTCGCCCTTCTTGCAGCACAGACAGGCCAACATGAGGAAGATGATGGTGACGAGGCCGGCGAAGGAAACGGCCGCCACGGCTAACGAGGACGGCCAGGGCAGGTCGCTCAGCAGCGCGCCATCTGCGAAGAGAGAGAGAGAAAGGGGCGGAGTCAGCGCGCGTCAATGTTCAACAAACATTCAAAAACTTTTTTATTTTTATTTTTGGGGAAAAGTTAAAAGTTAGACAAAACTTTTCCCCTTTAAGAACAAAAAAAAAAAAAGGTGCCTGGCCCTTTAATTCTCCTTAAATCAGATGTTTACTCACCTGGATCCTTTCTTAAAGTGACACCGGCATCATCCTGGTTTGGGATGCCCCGCCCCCCCAGATCCTACTGCACTCAACTGTCAGGTGACCCCACAGCGCATGCGCGGGCTCTCGTATGATTTAGCGTGACGCGTAAAGCATGAGCGGCGCCACCACATCTGCGTCTTGTACAACAGCTACAGAAATAACGCAAAACAAAAGCGACAAAAAGGAAATGCAACACAACAACAAAACAGCTACAAAATCAACGCAAAACAACTGCAACAAAAACAACGCAACACAAGAACTAAAAAAGAAAACAGCAACAGCAACAAAAACAATGCGACACAACAGCTACAAAAAAAAAAAAAACACAACACAACAGCTACAGAAACAACGGGCAGGCTGATTCATCACTAACGCCAGGTAGCGACAGATGAGCGTCTGTAGCAGCATTTTCAGAGCGCCCGCTAGTAGTCGCAGTGCTCGGCCGTGGGTCGCTAGTTTATAGCGACTCAGTCGCTGTGCAGTAATGTTGAATACATTGTGAGGAGTCGCTATATGACCAGTACAGCGCTGTATGGGAGCGCATGTTAGCGACTGCTCATAGCGACCGACTCACACCATATTCAGCAAAAAAACAGCCTCACAAATCTCTGGCGCTGAAAAATGCTTCTCTGAAGCCCAGAGCGCAGGAGGCGGTGTGATTAAAGTCTGTTTTTCAGCATCTATCCACCAGTAACAAAGCGAAAACATATGGAATTACATTGTAACAACATTGTAACATGACACTTTAATGGCAGAGCTGTGATGTCATTTCTGAAGAAATAAATAAAAAATGAAAAAATTATGAAAAAACTGCTTATTCAATGTCAGGAGAGGCCACAGAATTATTTGTGATTTTTGGGGAAAAAAAAATAAAATAAACAAAAACCCCGTTTAAAGAGAAGAAAAGGATCGTCCATTGAAATGTATGGGAGAGCGACAGGTAGCGAGAGGTCATACCTGGCGCTGTGCAAGGCTGAACGCCGGCGCTGTTCGCTGAGGCTGGGAAAATGATGAATCAGACGCTACATGGCGCTATCCCAGTCGCTAAACAGATTCTGCTTGATAAATGTGTAATTGCTGCCGTGTCCGGCGTTCACCAGTCGCTACCTGACGCTACCTCTCATTAACCAGGCGCTACCTGACGCTATCCCTTCATGAATAAGGGCCTCAGCAGCTACAAAAACAACGTAACACAACAGCAACAAACAAAACACAAAAAAAACAACGCAATACAACAGCTACAGAAACAACAAACACAACACAACAGGTACCTAAACAACAGAAGCAATGCAACGCAACCGCAACAAAAACAACACAAAACCTAAAGAAACCACAAAAACAACACAACAGCTACAAAAACAATGGAGCACATCAGAAACAAAAAACACACAATGCAACACAACAGCTACAAACAAAACACAACAAAAACAATGCAATACAAAAACACAACAGCAACAGCAACAAAAACAATCCAACACAACAGCTACCTAAACAACAAAAACACCACAACAGGAACAAAAACAATGCAACCGCAACAAAAACAACACAAAAGCTAAAGAAACCACAAAAACAACGCAACAGCTACAGAAACAACAAAAGCAATGCAATGCAACGCAACCGCAACAAAAACAACACAAAAGCTAAAGAAACCACAAAAACAACGCAACAGCTACAAAAACAATGCAACACAACAGCTACAAACAAAACACAACAAAAACAATGCAATACAACACCACAACAGATACAAAAACACAACAGCAACAAAAACAACCAACACAACAGCTATAAAAACAATGCAACACAACAGCTACAGAAACAACAAACACAACAGAAACAGCAACAAAAACAACCAACACAACAGCTATAAAAACAATGCAACACAACAGCTACCTAAACAACAAAAACACCACAACAGGAACAAAAAAATGCAACACAACAGAAATAGCTACAAAAACAACACAACAGCTACAGAAACAACAAAAGCAATGCAACGCAACCGAAACAAAAATAACACAAAAGCTAAAGAAAACACAAAAACAACACAAAAGCTACAAAACAATGGAGCACATCAGAAACAAAAACAACGCAACAGCTAACACTCTAGGCCACATTTGGAAGCATGTTTCCTGTACAGGAAGTCCTGTGCGCGGCGTCACCTTCCTGATGGGAAAAGTTCAGCCTCACTATTAACGTCCTGGAAACTTCCTGCCGAGGTGAGAAGGAAATACACAGCGCCTGGGATTTACATTAAAGCGGAACTGAAGCGCCTGTGATTGCGTTAGACGGGAGGGACTGTGCTCGTGCGGTTGGGCGGCAGTTAGTCTCTATTAATACCAACGGCAATGGAATTACGATAAATCATTTTAGAAAAACAAAAATTACAATCCACTTTAAAGCGGACCCAAACTGTCTGTTAATGAATTAAAGTGGACCAAAACGGGATTTTGACTATCACGGGTTTTGGTCAATGCCTTGCTGTGTGGAAACCCCCCCCCTCCCAGGTCGCCCACTCCGGCTCACCTTTCCCACAGTCCTACGGCGCATGCGCGGCCTCCGGTCCGGGGAGGAAATCAAGTTCATTGAATTTGAGAGATTCCAGGGTTTTGGTCCACTTTAATGAGACGGGCAGTGTTTGTGAGCTGCGTCAGAGACTGGGCGGCAGTTAGACTCTAATACCATAAGTTAGATTATGATACATTGTCCTGAAGACTGAGGCCCTTATTTAACAAGGGATAGCGACAGGTAGCGTCTGGTGAGCGGGAGGTAGCGCTAACTAGCAACTGATGAACGCTGATCAACGCCAGACACAGCACACAATAGCACATTTATCATCCGAAATCTGTGTAGCGACTGGAATAGCGCTATGTAGCGGCAGATTCATCAAATTTTCAACCACAGCGAACAGCGCCAGTGTTGTGCCTTGCACAGCGCCAGGTATTACCTCTCGCTACCTGGCGCTCTCCCATACACTTCTATGGCAGACATTGGCCCTTATTTAACAAGGAATAGTGACAGGTAGCGGCTGGTGAGCGAACGGTAATGACGGGCCCCGCCACGAGAACGCCGGCTCCCCACCACAATCACACATTTATCAAGCCGATCCTGCTTAGCGACTGAGATAGCGCCATATAGCCACTCATTCATCATTATTCCAGCCTCAGCCCACAGCGCCAGCGTCCGACCTTGAACAGCGACAGGTATGACCTCTCACTACCTGGCGCTCTCCAATGCATTTCAATGGAACAATCTTTAAATATTCATAATTAATTGTTATTAATGTGTTTTTTTTTTTTTCAATGTGAAAAATTCTGTGACCACTTCTGCCATGTTAGATAATTTTTTTAAGGTAAAAAAAAATGTACAGAATTGATATTACAGGTCTGATATTAATGTATTCATATTACTAAATTCTTTTAAAAACTTGTTCTTTTTGGTTTCCAAAAATATGGTTGTTTGGGGGTTAAAAAACTACTTTTAACCCATCGCCGCCAGCGCTCTGGGGTTTAACCTCCCTGGCGTTCTGATACCGACAAATGCAATGGCAACGAAAGCGTTGCCATTGCATTTGTCTCTGACGAAGGGCTCCGCCCCCATGAGCCTCTGCGGCTCACAGAGACGGAACCCGGAAGCAGAGACGGGCGCCGCAGCCGCGGCTCTCACCTGCGATCGCGGCGGAGACATCGCTGGATCGCAGGGAGAAGGTAAGGAGGCTGCGCCGCCCGCTTTTGCTCCCTAATCGATCCCGAGCGTGACTCGGGGTCACCGCCACTTACTGCGCAAATTGACCCCGAGTCACGCTCGGGATCACCGCCAAGGGGGTTAAACAAGCATTTCACAGCGCGAGAATTTTTTGAGCGTGATTTGTTAATGAATATGGTGGGAGCCGGTCGCTAGGGCCATTCGCTATCATGCGCACCCATACAGCGCCGAACCTGTCAAATAGCGACTCGTCACCCCATATTCAACATTACGGCAAACAGACTGAGTCGCTATCAACTACCGAACAACGGCCAAGCACAGCGACTACTAGCGGGCGCTGTGAAAATACTGCTCAAGTCGCTCAACTGTCGCTACCTGGCGCTATTAATGAATCGGCCTCCAAGTTTACACTTTACCTTATTGTAGACCTAAAGTGCCCACAAGTGAATGTTACGAGATGGGGCAGAACACACCTGTCAGAGCCGCAATCCAACCGCAATATGATTTGCAGTTCGGGACACCGTGGTAGTACAACTGTAATTCCCTAGTCCTCGAAAAAAATACATTTACAATTCACTTTAAAGTGTAACTAAAGTGGCCGAGAGCAAAGTGACGGGAGGAGCTGTGTGTGTGTGATGTGCCCGGGAGACTGGGCGGGTGTCAGCCTGTAATATCATCCAGGGCACTATACACTGCAGAGAAATGGAGAATAATTACAATTGGCTACAATTCACTTTAAAGCTGAACTTATGTGATTTGCATGTCTCCGCCTCCTACCAAGGATCATGGGTAAGTCCCATTGTTCTTGGTCAGTATGCACCGCATAAAAGCTGTTTTAAGAAAACCCCCAACAGGGCGGCACGGGGAGGAAATGGCGGACACTGAGCCAACAGGGGCGCGTTCCCGAAAAGAGAAGCAAAACATAAGAACAGACTTTATAAAATAATAAACAAAGATGTGGGAAGAAAATGATAAATATATAAATATAAAAAGTTATATATATATATATATATATATATAATAAAATGTTATATATATATATATATATATATATATATATATATATACACACACACACACACATATTTGTAGAGTTCCACTTAACTTCATCACTTTTATTTTTTAAAAGAAACACACAAGCAATATAACAAAATTCTAAAATTATAAACAAAGATGTGGCAAAAAAATAATAAATACAAAAAGTAATATATATATATATATATATATATATATATATATATTATATCTAAATTATATATATACACACAAACACACATATATATATATAGACAAACACACATATATATATTTTAATAAATCTGTGCCAATGTGGTGGCACCTCCTCATCTTATATTTTCAATAGACATATTTGTAGAGTTCCACTTAACTTGATCATTTGTATTTTTAGATAATAAAAGAAACACACAAACAATATAACAAAATTATAAAAAAATAAACAAAGATGTGGGCAGAAAATTATAAATATAAAAAGTAATATATATACATATATATATGTGTGTGTGTGTATATTAATATATATATATATATATATATATATATATATATATATTTATTTATATATACATATATGTGTGTGTATACATTTTTATATATATATATATATATATGGAGTTCCATTTAACATCATAATTTTTATTTTTAGACAATAAAAGAAACACACAAACAAACAATACCAAACACCCAGGAGAAGTGGACCTGTTCCACGCAGCGCGTAGGTGAGAGGTAGGTGGGGAGGAAAATAGGGCGTTCAGCATTTATATTATTGAATATGTACTAATACTGCGGTTTTTGATACTTGATATGGCGGATGCTCATGGAGATGAGTAGTGGCACTATTTATTTATTATAGAGATGAGCACCTTTGCACTTTGCACTTTGTAGGCACTTTATATGTAGTTTGCACAACATTTTTCATAGTTTGTGGAGTTGATGACTCCCCTATAAGGATTTTATAGAATTTTATATACATATATCACTTTTTTATTAGTATCTCATCACGTGGGCATCCGCATATGCATGTATACAGCAGGCATTATATAAATTGATCTAATGATTTAGACACATCATTATATTGGTGTCATGAAATTAGCCCTAATGCTCCTCCCCACTGTTGGTTTTTAATTATATGTTTTTTATAGAGTGTTTTGTCAAGATTTATGTTGTCTGTACATTTAAAGATCCATGTGAGCAATAAACTTCTAATTAATTTTATAAGGTGTGTGCAGCCTTATATTTGAGGACATAGGAGGGCTAGCCCTGTAGCCTTACCATTGGTGTTATCTAACAAACAAACAATACGATTACATGTAGCTATAAATAGCGCTGTTGTTGTTGTTGTTGTGTTGCAGTTTGCTGCCAGCAGAGGGCGCTGTGACACTGAGCTGCAGCATGATCGGAGCCTCTAGGAACATTTTCTGCATGTCTGCAGAGAGATGCCGGAAGCCATCTTTAAAGCGGACCTATCCCCTGAAATGCCGAATCTGGGGCCGACCAACGGACAGGCTGATTCATCATTAGCGCCAGGTAGCGACAGATGAGCGTCTGTAGCTGCATTTCAGAGCGCCTGCTAGTACTCGCTGTGCTCGGCCGTGAGTCGCTAGTTTATAGCGACTCAGTCGCTGTCCAGTAATGTTGAATACGTTGTGAGGAGTCGCTATTTGACCAGTACAGCGCTGTATGGGAGCGCATGTTAGCAACTGCTCATAGCGACCGACTCACACCATATTCAGCAAAAAAACAGCCTCACAAATCTCTGGCGCTGAAAAATGCTTCTCTGAAGCCCAGAGCGCAGGAGGCTGTGTGATTAAAGTCTGTTTTTCAGCATCTATCCACCAGTAACAAAGCGAAAACATATGGAATTACATTGTAACAACATTGTCACATGACACTTTAATGGCAGAGCTGTGATGTCATTTCTGAGGAAATTTATAAAACATGAAAAAAGTTTGAAAAAAAAAACTGCTTATTCAATGTCAGGAGAGGTCACAGAATTATTTGTGATTTTAAAAAAACGCAAAAAAAAAAAAACACAGTTTAAAGGGAAATAAACAATCGTCCATTGAAATGTATGGGAGAGCGACAGGTAGCGAGAGGTAAGACGTGGCGCTGTGCAAGGCTGAACGCCAGCGCTGTTCACTGAGCCTGGGATAATGATGAATTGGACGCTACATGGCGCTATCCCAGTCGCTAAACAGATTCTGCTTGATAAATGTGTAATTGCTGCCGTGTCCGGCGTTCACCTGTCGCTACCTGGCGCTACCTCTCATTAACCAGCCGCTACCTGACACTATCCCTTCATGAATAAGGCCCTGGGGCATCCCGATTCAGAATTCACTGCAGTTGCTCCCTCGGTGTGAAAGCGGAGGACGCATCCCCGGCCTCCCTGCAGCTGTGCGCTCTCCCGCGCCCCCAGCCAATCACCGCATGCACTCCACAGGGAAACCCGGGATGCGGCTGCCTCACCACCTATTCCCACACACAGTGCAAAAGACTGACATTAGTATGCGCTGCATTAATCCGGACCTTCACCAGGATTTATTATGAAGCCCAAACCCTTATAAAACCATTCCCCAGCATCTAACATTAATATATTTTATATTTTTAGTCACTTATTATTCTTTCCCCCACTGGGCTGCAACTCTGTTCAGGACTCTAGGATACGGGCGCCGCCATCTTAACTCAGAAGCATCACATACTGAGGAGAGGAGAGTGGGATAAAGTACAGAGGCCGTGGTTATAGCTGTGCTTTGCTCAGACAGAGCAGAGCTGGGGTCAGGGAAAGGACAGCAATCCCAGAATGCAGAGCAGCACAGTCAGAAGGCACTTCCTGTTTGCAGGCTGCCTGATGCTCCATGAGCCGCCATCTTGGATGTTTAAAAGGGCATAACATGCAGTAGATGCAGGTAGGATGATTTTTAATGTGAGCAATCTGTATGTACAGGGTGTGGGAAACATATAAGATAGGCTCTTATTCAGGGCGAGGGTCCGGATTAATGTGGGCAATCTGTATGTACAGGGTGTGGGAAACATATAAGATAGGCTCTTATTCAGGGTGAAGGTCCGGATTAATGTGGGCAATCTGTATGTACAGGGTGTGGGAAACATACAAGATAGGCTCTTATTCAGGGTGAGGGTCCGGATTAATGTGGGCAATCTGTATGTACAGGGTGTGGGAAACATATAAGATAGGCTCTTATTCAGGGTGAAGGTCCGGATTAATGTGGGCAATCTGTATGTACAGGGTGTGGGAAACATACAAGATAGGCTCTTATTCAGGGTGAGGGTCCGGATTAATGTGGGCAATCTGTATGTATAGGGTGTGGGAAACATACCAGATAGGCTCTTATTCAGGGTGAAGGTCCGGATTAATGTGGGCAATCTGTATGTACAGGGTGTGGGAATCATATAAGATAGGCTCTTATTCAGGGTGAGGATCCGGATTAATGTGGGCAATCTGTATGTACAGGGTGTGGGAAACATATAAGATAGGCTCTTATTCAGGGTGAGGGTCCGGATTAATGTGGGCAATCTGTATGTACAGGGTGTGGGAAACATATAAGATAGGCTCTTATTCAGGGTGAAGGTCCAGATTAATGTGGGCAATCTGTATATACAGGGTGTGGGAAACATATAAGATAGGCTCTTATTCAGGGTGAAGGTCCGGGTTAATGTGGGCAATCTGTATGTACAGGGTGTGGGAAACATATAAGATAGGCTCTTATTCAGGGTGAGGGTCCGGATTAATGCGGGCAATCTGTATGTACAGGGGGGGAACATATAAGATAGGCTCTTATTCAGGGTGAAGGTCCGGATTAATGTGAGCAATCTGTATGTACAGGGTGTGGGAAACATACAAGATAGGTTCTTATTCAGGGTGAGGGTCCGGATTAATGTGAGCAATCTGTATGTACAGGGTGTGGGAAACATATAAGATAGGCTCTTATTCAGGGTGAGGGTCCGGATTAATGTGGGCAATCTGTATGTACAGGGTGTGGGAAACATACAAGATAGGCTCTTATTCAGGGTGAGGGTCCAGATTAATGTGGGCAATCTGTATGTACAGGGTGTGGGAAACATACAAGATAGGCTCTTATTCAGGGTGAAGGTCCGGATTAATGTGGGCAATCTGTATGTACAGGGTGTGGGAATCATATAAGATAGGCTCTTATTCAGGGTGAGGATCCGGATTAATGTGGGCAATCTGTATATACAGGGTGTGGGAAACATATAAGATAGGCTCTTATTCAGGGTGAAGGTCCGGGTTAATGTGGGCAATCTGTATGTACAGGGTGTGGGAAAATATAAGATAGGCTCTTATTCAGGGTGAGGGTCCGGATTAATGCGGGCAATCTGTATGTACAGGGTGTGGGAAACATACAAGATAGGCTCTTATTCAGGGTGAGGGTCCAGATTAATGTGAGCAATCTGTATGTGCAGGGTGTGGGAAACATATAACATAGGCTCTTATTCAGGGTGAGGGTCCGGATTAATGTGGGCAATCTGTATGTACAGGGTGTGGGAAACATATAAGATAGGCTCTTAATCAGGGTGAGGGCCCGGATTAATGTGGGCAATCTGTATGTACAGGGTGTGGGAAACATATAAGATAGACTCTTAATCAGGGTGAGGGTCCGCTTTAAGCGCTGATTGGATGAGAGCCTGCGGATGCACCGTGGGAACAGCGGAAAGGTGAGTATTTCGGGCAATGTGGGGCGTTTCACACAGAGGGGCATCCCAAATCAGGACAAATATCAATCACCGGGATAATGGAAAGCCTGGCGTTTGGTCTGCTTTAAAGTGGAGCAAAACACACGGAGATGATTCTGTAAGGTTCCAGAACCTATAATGTTATAGCTGGGCCCCAAGGTAAACCCGGCTCATCCAGTATTTAGACCATAAACGAAACTGAGGCTTAAAACGGACCAAAATCCAATCGATTTCCTCTCCAGAATCGGGATGCCCCGCTGTGTGACACCCCCCCCCCCCAGGTGTCCAATGGCGCATGTGCGAGCCGCATCCCCCGCTTCCCTCCAGCAGGGTCAGGCATTTGTGAATGACACGCTCCCTGTTAGAGGGAAGCGGGGGATGCGGCCACCAGTGCGCTGGCCTCAGACGGCGTGATGTCAGCGGCTCAGAGCGAGCTGATTGGACGAGTGGTCGCACATGCTCCGTAGGACCGGGAAGAGGTGTGTTGCGCTTGGAAACCTGGAGGGTTTCACATAGCGGGGCGTCCCCGAACAGGGGCAAGGACCAAAACTCACCCCGGAGTCTACCAGAGCCATTTTGGGTTTTGGTCCACTTTAAAGAGGACCAAAACTCACCCCGGAGTCTACGTAAGCCATTTTGGGTTTTGGTCCACTTTAAAGAGGACCAAAACTCACCCTGGAGTCTACACGAGCAATTTGGGTTTTTTGGTCCACTTTAAGGAGGACCAAAACTCACCCCGGAGTCTACGAGGGCCATTTGGGGTTTTGGTCCACTTTAAAGAGGACCAAAACTCACCCCAGAGTCTACAAGAGCAATTTGGGGTTTTTGGTCCACATTAAAAAGGATCAAATCTCACCCTGGAGTCTACAAGAGCCATTTTGGGGTTTTGGTCCACTTTAAAGAGGAGCAAAACTCACCCCAGAGTCTACGAGAGCAATTTGGGGTTTTTGGTCCACTTTAAAGAGGACCAAAACTCACCCTGGAGTCTATGAGAGCAATTTTGGGTTTTTGGTCCACTTTAAAGAGGACCAAAACTCACCCTGGAGTCTATGAGAGCAATTTAGGGGGTTTGGTCCACTTTAAAGAGGACCAAAACTCACCCTGGAGTCTATGAGAGCATACTGGCTCCCCCTGGGGCACCCCAATTGGGGGGGCACCATTGTGTGAAACCCTCCAGATTGCCCACAAACTCACCTTCGGTCCCGGTCCAACTGCTCCCTGGGGAACCCCAATTTGGGACGCCCCACTGTGTGAGCCCGCCCCCCAGATCCCCCATCATTGGTCACCTTTCCCAGGTCTTATGGAGCATGTGCGGGCTCTGAACCAATCACACACAGCGGGGCATCCCGATTTGGGATTTAGACTTTTAGATTCCAGGGCCGGTCGCCTTAGCCTTTGTTCTGCTTTAATGCTGGTGATCTCACAGGCGACTCCTCCGACAAAGTCGTTAGACGGGCGAAACGAGCGCAGAAGGAAACAGGCGAGTATATTTTTATATAAAGATGGCTTATGGTTTACATTTGGGGAACATTAGCGGGAGCGTGCAATGCCATGAATGATTTAACCCCGCGAGGGCAATATACATTAGGATTTAGTCTTTTAGATTCCAGGGACGGCTGCCTTGGCCTTTGTTCCGCTTTAATGCTGATGATCTCACAGGCGACTCCCCTGACGAAGTTGTTAGATGGGCGAAATGCGTGAAGAAGGAAATAGGTGAATATATATATATATATATATATATATATATATATATATATATGGCTTATGGTTCATATTAGGAGAACATTAGCGGGACCGTGCAATGCCATGAATGATTTAACCCTATACATTAGGGGTTTTAGTCTTTTAGATTCCAGGGCCGGCCGCCTTCGGCCTTTGTTCCGCTTTAATGCTGGTGATCTCACAGGTGACTCCACCAATGAAGTCATTAGACGGGCGAAACGCGCGCAGAAGGGACCAGGCGAGTATATTTATATATATATAGATGGCTTATGTTTCACATTAAGGGAACATTAGCGGGAGCGTGCAATGCCATGAATGAGTTAACCCCGCAGGGTCAATATACATTAGGGGTTTTAGTCTTTTAGATTCCAGGGCCTTTGTTCCGCTTTAATGCTGGTGATCTCACAGGCGACTCCCCTGACGAAGTTGTTAGATGGGCGAAATGCGTGGAGAAGGAAATAGGCGAATATATATATATATATATATGGCTTATGGTTCATATTAAAGCGGACCTTCACTCTAAATAAGAGTCTATCTTATATGTTTCCCACACTCTGTACATACAGATTGCTCACATTAAAAATCATCCTACCTGCATCTACTGCATTTTATAAGCCTTTAAACATCCAAGATGGCGGCTTATGGAAGCTGCCATTTTTGCAGGCAGCCTGCAAACAGGAAGTGCCTGCAAACAGGAAGTGACTGTGCTGCTCTGCATTCTGGGACTGCTGACCTTTCCCTGACCCCAGCTCTGCTCTGTCTGAGCAAAGCACAGCTATAACCCGCCCCCCTGTACCTTATCCCACTCTCCTCTCCTCAGTAAGTGTGATGCTTCTGAGTCAAGATGGCGGCGCCCGTATCCTAAATTCCCGAACAGAGTTGCAGCCCAGTGGGGGAAAGTATAATAAATTAGTGACTAAACATGTAAAATATATTAATTTTAGATGCTGAGGAATTGTTTTTTAAGAGTTTGGGCTTTTCATTAAATCAGGGTGAAGGTCCGGTTTAAGAGAACATTAGCGGGACCGTGCAATGCCATGAATGATTTAACCCTATACATTAGGGGTTTTAGCCTTTTAGATTCCAGGGCCGGCCGCCTTCGGCCTTTGTTCCGCTTTAATGCTGGTGATCTCACAGGCGACTCCCCTGACGAAGTCGTTAGATGGGCGAAACGCGTACAGAAGGAGATAGGCGAATATATATATATATATATATATATATATATATATATATATATATATATGGCTTATGGTTCATATTAGGAGAACATTAACAGGATCGTGCAATGCCATGAATGATTTAACCCTATACATTAAGGGTTTTAGTCTTTTAGATTCCAGGGCCGGCTGCCTTGGGCTTTGTTCCGCTTTAATGCTGGTGATCTCACAGACAACTCCTCAGATAAAGTCTTTAGATGGGCGAAACGCACGCAGAAGGAAACAGGCGAGTATATTTATATATATAGATGGCTTATGGTTCACATTAGGCGAACATTAGCGGGAGCGTGCAATGCCATGAATGATTTAACCGTGCGGGGGCAATGTACGTTAGGTTTTAGTCTTTTAGATTCCAGGGCCGGCTGCCTTGGGCTTTGTTGCGCTTTAATGCTGGTGATCTCACAGGCGCCTCCTCCGACGAAGTCGTTAGACGCCGAAACGCACGCAGAAGGAACCAGGCGAGTTTGTTTATATATATATATATATATAGATGGCTTATGGTTCACATTAGGAAAACATTAGCGGGAGCGTGCAATGCCATGAATGAGTTAACCCCGCAGGGTCAATATACATTAGGGGTTTTAGACTTTTAGATTCCAGGGCCGGCCGCCTTGGCCTTTGTTCCACTTTACTGGTAATCTCACAGGTGACTCCTCCAATGAAGTCGTTAGCCGGGCGAAACGCGCGCAGAAGGAAATAGGAAAGTATATTTATATATAGATGGCTTATGGTTCACATTAGGAGAACATTAGCAGGAGCGTGCAATGCCATGAATGATTTAACCCCGCGGGGTCAATATTACATTAGAGGGTGTGTGCAGCACTTTACCGTCCCATTACTGCCCAGGTGCATCCGACATACAACGTCTATTTTTTACTTGCGGCGTCCTGTGGATATTAATTCTACATAAGGACACGAATACTTATTTATTAATGATGATTATTTGCTAATAAATTATTAATGATTAGATGGAAATAGGCCGAGTCCTCCTCTAAACCCAGCATGGAAGGGGGTGATAAACCAAGGCAACAGCGGGCTCGCCCCTATCCATGGGAATTCGGCAACAGCGGGCTCGCCCCTATCCATAGGAACTCGGCAACAGCGGGCTCGCCCCTATCCATAGGAACTCAGCAACAGCGGGCTCGCCCCTATCCATAGGAACTCAGCAACAGCGGGCTCGCCCCTATCCATAGGAACTCAGCAACAGCAGGCTCGCCCCTATCCATAGGAACTCAGCAACAGCGGGCTCGCCCCTATCCATAGGAACTCAGCAACAGCGGGCTCGCCCCTATCCATAGGAACTCAGCAACAGCGGGCTCGCCCCTATCCATAGGAACTCAGAAACAGCGGGCTCGCCCCTATCCATAGGAACTCGGCAGCAGCGGGCTCGCCCCTATCCATAGGAACTCAGCAACAGCGGGCTCGCCCCTATCCATAGGAACTCGGCAACAGCGGGCTCGCCCCTATCCATAGGAACTCTGCAACAGCGGGCTCACCCCTATCCATAGGAACTCGGCAACAGCGGGCTCGCCCCTATCCATAGGAACACGGCAACAGCGGGCTCACCCCTATCCATAGGAACTCAGCAACAGCGGGCTCGCCCCTATCCATAGGAACTCAGCAATAGCGGGCTCGCCCCTATCCATAGGAACTCAGCAACAGCGGGCTCGCCCCTATCCATAGGAACTCGGCAAAAGCGGGCTCGCCCCTATCCATAGGAACTCAGCAACAGCGGGCTCGCCCCTATCCATAGGAACACGGCAACAGCGGGCTCACCCCTATCTATAGGAACTCAGCAACAGCGGGCTCGCCCTATCCATAGGAACTCAGGAACAGCGGGCTCGCCCCTATCCATAGGAACTCAGCAACAGCGGGCTCGCCCCTATCCATAGGAACTCAGCAATAGCGGGCTCGCCCCTATCTATAGGAACTCAGCAACAGCGGGCTCGCCCCTATCCATAGGAACTCAGGAACAGCGGGCTCGCCCCTATCCATAGGAACTCAGCAACAGCGGGCTCGCCCCTATCCATAGGAACTCAGGAACAGCGGGCTCACCCCTATCCATAGGAACTCAGGAACAGCGGGCTCGCCCCTATCCATAGGAACTCGGCAACAGCGGGCTCGCCCCTATCCATAGGAACTCAGCAACAGCGGGCTCGCCCCTATCCATAGGAACTCAGCAATAGCGGGCTCGCCCCTATCTATAGGAACTCAGCAACAGCGGGCTCGCCCCTATCCATAGGAACTCAGCAACAGCGGGCTCGCCCCTATCCATAGGAACTCAGGAACAGCAGGCTCGCCCCTATCCATAGGAACTCAGGAACAGCGGGCTCGCCCCTATCCATAGGAACTCGGCAAAAGCGGGCTCGCCCCTATCCATAGGAACTCGGCAAAAGCGGGCTCGCCCCTATCCATAGGAACTCAGCAACAGCGGGCTCGTCCCTATCCATAGGAACTCGGCAACAGCGGGCTCGCCCCTATCCATAGGAACTCGGCAACAGCGGGCTCGCCCCTATCCATAGGAACTCGGCAACAGCGGGCTCGCCCCTATCCATAGGAACTCAGCAACAGCGGGCTCGCCCCTATCCATAGGAACTCGGCAACAGCGGGCTCGCCCCTATCCATAGGAACTCGGCAACAGCGGGCTCGCCCCTATCCATAGGAACTCAGGAACAGCGGGCTCGCCCCTATCCATAGGAACTCGGCAAAAGCGGGCTCGCCCCTATCCATAGGAACTCGGCAAAAGCGGGCTCGCCCCTATCCATAGGAACTCAGGAACAGCGGGCTCGCCCCTATCCATAGGAACTCAGCAACAGCGGGCTCGCCCCTATCCATAGGAACTCAGCAACAGCGGGCTCGCCCCTATCCATAGGAACTCAGCAACAGCGGGCTCACCCCTATCCATAGGAACTCAGCAACAGCGGGCTCGCCCCTATCCATAGGAACTCAGGAACAGCGGGCTCGCCCCTATTTATAGGAACTCGGCAACAGCGGGCTCGCCCCTATCCATAGGAACTCAGGAACAGCGGGCTCGCCCCTATCCATAGGAACTCGGCAACAGCGGGCTCACCCCTATCCATAGGAACTCAGCAATAGCGGGCTCACCCCTATCCATAGGAACTCAGCAATAGCGGGCTCGCACCTATCCATAGGAACTCAGGAACAGCGGGCTCGCCCCTATCCATAGGAACCCAGGAACAGCGGGCTCGCCGCTATCCATAGGAACCCAGGAACAGCGGGCTCGCCGCTATCCATAGGAACTAAGGAACAGCGGGCTCGCCCCTATCCATAAGAACACGGCAACAGCGAGCTCGCCCCTATCCATAGGAACTCAGCAACAGCGGGCTCGCCCCTATCCATAGGAACTCAGCAACAGCGGGCTCGCCCCTATCCATAGGAACTCAGGAACAGCGGGCTCGCCCCTATCCATAGGAACTCAGGAACAGCGGGCTCGCCCCTATCCATAGGAACTCAGGAACAGCGGGCTCGCCCCTATCCATAGGAACTCAGGAACAGCGGGCTCGCCCCTATCCATAGGAACACGGCAACAGCGGGCTCGCCCCTATCCATAGGAACTCAGCAATAGCGGGCTCGCCCCTATCTATAGGAACTCAGCAACCGCGGGCTCGCCCCTATCCATAGGAACTCAGCAATAGCGGGCTCGCCCCTATCTATAGGAACTCAGCAACAGCGGGCTCGCCCCTATCCATAGGAACTCAGCAACAGCGGGCTCGCCCCTATCCATAGGAACTCAGCAACAGCGGGCTCGCCCCTATCCATAGGAACTCAGGAACAGCGGGCTCGCCCCTATCCATAGGAACTCAGGAACAGCGGGCTCGCCCCTATCCATAGGAACACGGCAACAGCGGGCTCGCCCCTATCCATAGGAACTCAGCAACAGCGGGCTCGCCCCTATCCATAGGAACTCAGCAACAGCGGGCTCGCCCCTATCCATAGGAACTCGGCAACAGCGGGCTCGCCCCTATCCATAGTAACTCGGCAACAGCATGCTCGCCCCTATCCATAGGAACTCAGCAACAGCGGGCTCGCCCCTATCCATAGTAACTCGGCAACAGCATGCTCGCCCCTATCCATAGGAACTCAGCAACAGCGGGCTCGCCCCTATCCATAGGAACTCAGCAACAGTGGGCTCGCCCCTATCCATAGGAACTCAGCAAGAGGGGGCTCGCCCCTATCCATAGGAACTCGGCAACAGCGGGCTCGCCCCTATCCATAGGAACTCAGCAACAGCGGGCTCGCCCCTATCCATAGGAACTCAGCAAGAGCGGGCTCGCCCCTATCCATAGGAACTCGGCAACAGCGGGCTCGCCCCTATCCATAGAAACTCGGCAACCGCGGGCTCGCCCCTATCCATAGGAACTCAGGAACAGCGGGCTCGCCCCTATCCATAGGAACTCGGCAACAGCGGGCTCGCCCCTATCCATAGGAACTCGGCAACAGCGGGCTCGCCCCTATCCATAGGAACTCGACAACAGCGGGCTCGCCCCTATCCATAGGAACTCGGCAACAGCGGGCTCGCCCCTATCCATAGGAACTCAGCAACAGCGGGCTCGCCCCTATCCATAGGAACTCAGCAACAGCGGGTTCGCCCCTATCCATAGGAACTCGGCAACAGCGGGTTCGCCCCTATCCATAGGAACTCGGCAACAGCGGGCTCGCCCCTATCCATAGGAACTCGGCAACAGCGGGCTCGCCCCTATCCATAGGAACTCGGCAACAGCGGGCTCGCCCCTATCCATAGGAACTCGGCAACAGCGGGCTCACCCCTATCCATAGGAACTCAGCAACAGCGGGCTCGCCCCTATCCATAGGAACTCAGCAACAGCGGGCTCGCCCCTATCCATAGGAACTCGGCAACAGCGGGTTCGCCCCTATCCATAGGAACTCGGCAACAGCGGGTTCGCCCCTATCCATGGGAACTCGGCAACAGCGGGCTCGCCCCTATCCATAGGAACTCAGCAACAGCGGGCTCGCCCCTATCCATAGGAACTCGGCAAAAGCGGGCTCGCCCCTATCCATAGGAACTCGGCAACAGCGGGCTCGCCCCTATCCATAGGAACTCAGCAACAGCGGGCTCACCCCTATCCATAGGAACTCAGGAACAGCGGGCTCGCCCCTATCCATAGGAACTCGGCAACAGAGGGCTCGCCCCTATCCATAGGAACTCAGCAACAGCGGGCTCGCCCCTATCCATAGGAACTCAGGAACAGCGGGCTCGCCCCTATCCATAGGAACTCGGCAACAGCGGGCTCACCCCTATCCATAGGAACTCAGGAACAGCGGGCTCGCCCCTATCCATAGGAACTCAGGAACAGCGGGCTCGCCCCTATCCATAGGAACTCAGCAACAGCGGGCTCGCCCCTATCCATAGGAACTCAGCAACAGCGGGCTCACCCCTATCCATAGGAACTCAGGAACAGCGGGCTCGCCCCTATCCATAGGAACTCGGCAACAGAGGGCTCGCCCCTATCCATAGGAACTCTGCAACAGCGGGCTCACCCCTATCCATAGGAACTCAGCAACAGCGGGCTCACCCCTATCCATAGGAACTCAGGAACAGAGGGCTCGCCCCTATCCATAGGAACTCAGCAACAGCGTGCTCGCCCCTATCCATAGGAACTCGGCAACAGAGGGCTCGCCCCTATCCATAGGAACTCAGCAACAGCGGGCTCGCCCCTATCCATAGGAACTCGGCAAAAGCGGGCTCGTCCTTATCCATAGGAACTCGGCAACAGCGGGCTCGCCCCTATCCATAGGAACTAAGCAACAGCGGGCTCGCCCCTATCCATAGGAACTCAGCAACAGCGGGCTCGCCCCTATCCATAGGAACTCGGCAACAGCGGGCTCGCCCCTCTCCATAGGAACACGGCAACAGCGGGCTCGCCCCTCTCCATAGGAACTTGGCAAAAGCGGGCTCGCCCCTATCCATAGGAACTCGGCAACAGCGGGCTCGCCCCTATCCATAGGAACTCGGCAACAGCGGGCTCGCCCCTATCCATAGGAACTCTGCAACAGCGGGCTCGCCCCTATCCATAGTAACTTGGCAACAGCGGGCTCGCCCCTATCCATAGGAACTCAGCAACAGCGGGCTCGCCCCTATCCATAGGAACTCAGCAACAGCGGGCTCGCCTCATCCATAGGAACTCGGCAACAACGGGCTCGCCCCTATCCATAGGAACTCAGGAACAGCGGGCTCGCCCCTATCCATAGGAACTCAGCAACAGTGGGTTCGCCCCTATCCATAGGAACTTGGCAACAGCGTGCTCGCCCCTATCCATAGGAACTTGGCAACAGCGGGCTCGCCCCTATCCATAGGAACTCGGCAACAGCGGGCTCGCCCCTATCCATGGGAACTCGGCAACAGCGGGCTCGCCCCTATCCATAGGAACTCAGCAACAGTGGGCTCGCCCCTATCCATAGGAACTTGGCAACAGCGTGCTCGCCCCTATCCATAGGAACTTGGCAACAGCGGGCTCGCCCCTATCCATAGGAACTCGGCAACAGCGGGCTCGCCCCTATCCATGGGAACTCGGCAACAGCGGGCTCGCCCCTATCCATAGGAACTCAGGAACAGCGGGTTCGCCCCTATCCATAGGAACTCGGCAACAGCGGGTTCGCCCCTATCCATAGGAACTCGGCAACAGCGGGCTCGCCCCTATCCATAGGAACTCGGCAACAGCGGGCTCGCCCCTATCCATAGGAACTCAGCAACAGCGGGCTCGCCCCTATCCATAGGAACTCAGCAACAGCGGGCTCGCCCCTATCCATAGGAACTCAGCAACAGCGGGTTCGCCCCTATCCATAGGAACTCGGCAACAGCGGGTTCGCCCCTATCCATAGGAACTCGGCAACAGCGGGCTCGCCCCTATCCATAGGAACTCAGCAACAGCGGGCTCGCCCCTATCCATAGGAACTCGGCAAAAGCGGGCTCGCCCCTATCCATAGGAACTCGGCAACAGCGGGCTCGCCCCTATCCATAGGAACTCAGCAACAGCGGGCTCACCCCTATCCATAGGAACTCAGCAACAGCGGGCTCGCCCCTATCCATAGGAACTCGGCAAAAGCGGGCTCGTCCTTATCCATAGGAACTCGGCAACAGCGGGCTCGACCCTATCCATAGGAACTAAGCAACAGCGGGCTCGCCCCTATCCATAGGAACTCAGCAACAGCGGGCTCGCCCCTATCCATAGGAACTCGGCAACAGCGGGCTCGCCCCTCTCCATAGGAACTCGGCAACAGTGGCCTCGCCCCCTCCATAGGAACTTGGCAAAAGCGGGCTCGCCCCTATCCATAGGAACTCGGCAACAGCGGGCTCGCCCCTATCCATAGGAACTCGGCAACAGTGGGTTCGCCCCTATCCATAGGAACTCGGCAACAGTGGGCTCGCCCCTATCCATAGGAACTCAGCAACAGCGGGCTCGCCCCAATCCATAGGAACTCGGCAAAAGCGGGCTCGCCTCTATCCATAGGAACTCGGCAACAGCGGGCTCGCCCCTATCCATGGGAACTCGGCAACAGCGGGTTCGCCCCTATCCATAGGAACTCGGCAACAGCGGGCTCGCCCCTATCCATAGGAACTCAGCAACAGCGGGCTCGCCCCTATCCATAGGAACTCGGCAAAAGCGGGCTCGCCCCTATCCATAGGAACTCGGCAACAGCGGGCTCGCCCCTATCCATAGGAACTCAGCAACAGCGGGCTCACCCCTATCCATAGGAACTCGGCAAAAGCGGGCTCGCCCCTATCCATAGGAACTCGGCAACAGCGGGCTCGCCCCTATCCATAGGAACTCAGCAACAGCGGGCTCACCCCTATCCATAGGAACTCAGCAACAGCGGGCTCGCCCCTATCCATAGGAACTCGGCAAAAGCGGGCTCGTCCTTATCCATAGGAACTCGGCAACAGCGGGCTCGACCCTATCCATAGGAACTAAGCAACAGCGGGCTCGCCCCTATCCATAGGAACTCAGCAACAGCGGGCTCGCCCCTATCCATAGGAACTCGGCAACAGCGGGCTCGCCCCTCTCCATAGGAACTCGGCAACAGTGGCCTCGCCCCCTCCATAGGAACTTGGCAAAAGCGGGCTCGCCCCTATCCATAGGAACTCGGCAACAGCGGGCTCGCCCCTATCCATAGGAACTCGGCAACAGTGGGTTCGCCCCTATCCATAGGAACTCGGCAACAGTGGGCTCGCCCCTATCCATAGGAACTCAGCAACAGCGGGCTCGCCCCAATCCATAGGAACTCGGCAAAAGCGGGCTCGCCTCTATCCATAGGAACTCGGCAACAGCGGGCTCGCCCCTATCCATGGGAACTCGGCAACAGCGGGCTCGCCCCTATCCATAGGAACTCAGGAACAGCGGGTTCGCCCCTATCCATAGGAACTCGGCAACAGCGGGTTCGCCCCTATCCATAGGAACTCGGCAACAGCGGGCTCGCCCCTATCCATAGGAACTCGGCAACAGCGGGCTCGCCCCTATCCATAGGAACTCAGCAACAGCGGGCTCGCCCCTATCCATAGGAACTCAGCAACAGCGGGCTCGCCCCTATCCATAGGAACTCAGCAACAGCGGGTTCGCCCCTATCCATAGGAACTCGGCAACAGCGGGCTCGCCCCTATCCATAGGAACTCGGCAACAGCGGGCTCGCCCCTATCCATAGGAACTCGGCAACAGTGGGTTCGCCCCTATCCATAGGAACTCGGCAACAGTGGGCTCGCCCCTATCCATAGGAACTCAGCAACAGCGGGCTCGCCCCAATCCATAGGAACTCGGCAACAGCGGGCTCGCCCCTATCCATAGGAACTCGGCAACAGCGGGCTCGCCCCTATCCATGGGAACTCGGCAACAGCGGGCTCGCCCCTATCCATAGGAACTCAGGAACAGCGGGTTCGCCCCTATCCATAGGAACTCGGCAACAGCGGGTTCGCCCCTATCCATAGGAACTCGGCAACAGCGGGCTCGCCCCTATCCATAGGAACTCGGCAACAGCGGGCTCGCCCCTATCCATAGGAACTCAGCAACAGCGGGCTCGCCCCTATCCATAGGAACTCAGCAACAGCGGGCTCGCCCCTATCCATAGGAACTCAGCAACAGCGGGTTCGCCCCTATCCATAGGAACTCGGCAACAGCGGGTTCGCCCCTATCCATAGGAACTCGGCAACAGCGGGCTCGCCCCTATCCATAGGAACTCGGCAACAGCGGGCTCGCCCCTATCCATAGGAACTCGGCAAAAGCGGGCTCGCCCCTATCCATAGGAACTCGGCAACAGCGGGCTCGCCCCTATCCATAGGAACTCAGCAACAGCGGGCTCACCCCTATCCATAGGAACTCAGCAACAGCGGGCTCGCCCCTATCCATAGGAACTCGGCAAAAGCGGGCTCGTCCTTATCCATAGGAACTCGGCAACAGCGGGCTCGACCCTATCCATAGGAACTAAGCAACAGCGGGCTCGCCCCTATCCATAGGAACTCAGCAACAGCGGGCTCGCCCCTATCCATAGGAACTCGGCAACAGCGGGCTCGCCCCTCTCCATAGGAACTCGGCAACAGTGGGCTCGCCCCTCTCCATAGGAACTTGGCAAAAGCGGGCTCGCCCCTATCCATAGGAACTCGGCAACAGCGGGCTCGCCCCTATCCATAGGAACTCGGCAACAGTGGGTTCGCCCCTATCCATAGGAACTCGGCAACAGTGGGCTCGCCCCTATCCATAGGAACTCAGCAACAGCGGGCTCGCCCCAATCCATAGGAACTCGGCAAAAGCGGGCTCGCCTCTATCCATAGGAACTCAGCAACAGCGGGCTCGCCCCTATCCATAGGAACTCGGCAACAGCGGGCTCGCCCCTATCCATAGGAACTCGGCAACAGCGGGCTCGCCCCTATCCATAGGAACTCGGCAACAGCGGGCTCGCCCCTATCCATAGGAACTCTGCAATAGCGGGCTCGCCGCTATCCATAGCAACTCGGCAACAACGGGATCGCCCCTATCCATAGGAACTCAGCAACAGCGGGCTCGCCCCTATCCATAGGAACTCGGCAACAGCGGGCTCGCCCCTATCCATAGGAACTCAGCAACAGCGGGCTCGCCTCTATCCATAGGAACTCAGCAACAGCGGGCTCGCCCCTATCCATAGGAACTCGGCAACAGCGGGCTCGCCCCTATCCATAGGAACTCGGCAACAGCGGGCTCGCCCCTATCCATAGGAACTCGGCAACAGCGGGCTCGCCCCTATCCATAGGAACTCAGCAACAGCGGGCTCGCCCCTATCCATAGGAACTCAGCAACAGCGGGCTCGCCCCCATCCATAGGAACTCAGCAACAGCGGGCTCGCCCCTATCCATAGGAACTCAGCAACAGCGGGCTCACCCCTATCCATAGGAACTCGGCAACAGCGGGCTCGCCCCTATCCATAGGAACTCAGCAATAGCGGACTCGCCGCTATCCATAGCAACTCGGCAACAACGGGCTCGCCCCTATCCATAGGAACTCAGCAACAGCGGGCTCGCCCCTATCCATAGGAACTCAGCAACAGCGGGCTCGCCCCTATCCATAGGAACTCGGCAACAGCGGGCTCGCCCCTATCCATAGGAACTCGGCAAAAGCGGGCTCGCCCCTATCCATAGGAACTCGGCAAAAGCGGGCTCGCCCCTATCCATAGGAACTCGGCAACAGCGTGCTCGCCCCTATCCATAGGAACTCGGCAACAGCGGGCTCGCCCCTATCCATAGGAACTCTGCAACAGCGGGCTCGCCCCTATCCATAGGAACTCAGCAACAGCGGGCTCGCCCCTATCCATAGGAACTCAGCAACAGCGGGTTTGCCCCTATCCATAGGAACTCAGGAACAGCGGGTTCGCCCCTATCCATAGGAACTCGGCAAAAGCGGGCTCGCCCCTATCCATAGGAACTCTGCAACAGCGGGCTCGCCCCTATCCATAGGAACTCGGCAAAAGCGGGCTCGCCCCTATCCATAGGAACTCGGCAACAGCGGGCTTGCCCCTATCCATAGGAACTCAGCAACAGCGGGCTCACCCCTATCCATAGGAACTCGGCAACAGAGGGCTCGCCCCTATCCATAGGAACTCGGCAACAGAGGGCTCGCCCCTATCCATAGGAACTCAGGAACAGCGGGCTCGCCCCTATCCATAGGAACTCTGCAACAGCGGGCTCGCCCCTATCCATAGGAACTCAGCAACAGCGGGCTCGCCCCTATCCATAGGAACTCGGCAAAAGCGGGCTCGTCCTTATCCATAGGAACTCGGCAACAGCGGGCTCGCCCCTATCCATAGGAACTAAGCAACAGCGGGCTCGCCCCTATCCATAGGAACTCAGCAATAGCGGGCTCGCCCCTATCCATAGGAACTCGGCAACAGCGGGCTCGCCCCTCTCCATAGGAACTCGGCAACAGCGGGCTCGCCCCTCTCCATAGGAACTTGGCAAAAGCGGGCTCGCCCCTATCCATAGGAACTCGGCAACAGCGGGCTCGCCCCTATCCATAGGAACTCGGCAACAGCGGGCTCGCCCCTATCCATAGGAACTCTGCAACAGCGGGCTCGCCCCTATCCATAGTAACTTGGCAACAGCGGGCTCGCCCCTATCCATAGGAACTCAGCAACAGCGGGCTCGCCCCTATCCATAGGAACTCAGCAACAGCGGGCTCGCCCCTATCCATAGGAACTCAGCAACAGTGGGCTCGCCCCTATCCATAGGAACTTGGCAACAGCGGGCTCGCCCCTATCCATAGGAACTTGGCAACAGCGGGCTCGCCCCTATCCATAGGAACTCGGCAACAGCGGGCTCGCCCCTATCCATAGAAACTCGGCAACCGCGGGCTCGCCCCTATCCATAGGAACTCAGGAACAGCGGGCTCGCCCCTATCCATAGGAACTCGGCAACAGCGGGCTCGCCCCTATCCATAGGAACTCGGCAACAGCGGGCTCGCCCCTATCCATAGGAACTCGGCAACAGCGGGCTCGCCCCTATCCATAGGAACTCTGCAACAGCGGGCTCGCCCCTATCCATAGTAACTTGGCAACAGCGGGCTCGCCCCTATCCATAGGAACTCAGCAACAGCGGGCTCGCCCCTATCCATAGGAACTCAGCAACAGCGGGCTCGCCCCTATCCATAGGAACTCAGCAACAGTGGGCTCGCCCCTATCCATAGGAACTTGGCAACAGCGGGCTCGCCCCTATCCATAGGAACTTGGCAACAGCGGGCTCGCCCCTATCCATAGGAACTCGGCAACAGCGGGCTCGCCCCTATCCATAGAAACTCGGCAACCGCGGGCTCGCCCCTATCCATAGGAACTCAGGAACAGCGGGCTCGCCCCTATCCATAGGAACTCGGCAACAGCGGGCTCGCCCCTATCCATAGGAACTCGGCAACAGCGGGCTCGCCCCTATCCATAGGAACTCGGCAACAGCGGGCTCGCCCCTATCCATAGGAACTCGGCAACAGCGGGCTCGCCCCTATCCATAGGAACTCGGCAACAGCGGGCTCGCCCCTATCCATAGGAACTCAGCAACAGCGGGCTCGCCCCTATCCATAGGAACTCAGCAACAGCGGGCTCGCCCCTATCCATAGGAACTCAGCAACAGCGGGTTCGCCCCTATCCATAGGAACTCGGCAACAGCGGGTTCGCCCCTATCCATAGGAACTCGGCAACAGCGGGCTCGCCCCTATCCATAGGAACTCAGCAACAGCGGGCTCGCCCCTATCCATAGGAACTCGGCAAAAGCGGGCTCGCCCCTATCCATAGGAACTCGGCAACAGCGGGCTCGCCCCTATCCATAGGAACTCAGCAACAGCGGGCTCACCCCTATCCATAGGAACTCAGCAACAGCGGGCTCGCCCCTATCCATAGGAACTCGGCAAAAGCGGGCTCGTCCTTATCCATAGGAACTCGGCAACAGCGGGCTCGCCCCTATCCATAGGAACTAAGCAACAGCGGGCTCGCCCCTATCCATAGGAACTCAGCAACAGCGGGCTCGCCCCTATCCATAGGAACTCGGCAACAGCGGGCTCGCCCCTATCCATAGGAACTCGGCAACAGTGGGCTCGCCCCTCTCCATAGGAACTTGGCA
Organism: Gastrophryne carolinensis; assembly: GCA_027917425.1. NCBI lineage: Eukaryota > Metazoa > Chordata > Amphibia > Anura > Microhylidae > Gastrophryne > Gastrophryne carolinensis. The sequence continues at coordinate 194,198,236 of CM051243.1, forward strand.
AAAGCGGGCTCGCCCCTATCCATAGGAACTCGGCAACAGCGGGCTCGCCCCTATCCATAGGAACTCGGCAACAGTGGGTTCGCCCCTATCCATAGGAACTCGGCAACAGTGGGCTCGCCCCTATCCATAGGAACTCAGCAACAGCGGGCTCGCCCCAATCCATAGGAACTCGGCAAAAGCGGGCTCGCCCCTATCCATAGGAACTCAGCAACAGCGGGCTCGCCCCAATCCATAGGAACTCAGCAACAGCGGGCTCGCCCCTATCCATAGGAACTTGGCAACAGCGGGCTCGCCCCTATCCATAGGAACTCGGCAACAGCGGGCTCGCCCCTATCCATAGGAACTCAGGAACAGCGGGCTCGCCCCTATCCATAGGAACTCAGCAACAGCGGGCTCGCCCCTATCCATAGGAACTCAGCAACAGCGGGCTCGCCCCTATCCATAGGAACATGGCAACAGAGGGCTCGCCCCTATCCATAGGAACTCAGCAACAGCGGGCTCGCCCCTATCCATAGGAACTTAGCAACAGCGTGCTCGCCTCTATCCATAGGAACTCAGCAACAGCGGGCTCGCCCCTATCCATAGGAACTCGGCAACAGCGGGCTCGCCCCTATCCATAGGAACTCGGCAACAGCGGGCTCGCCCCTATCCATAGGAACTCGGCAACAGCGGGCTCGCCCCTATCCATAGGAACTCTGCAATAGCGGGCTCGCCGCTATCCATAGCAACTCGGCAACAACGGGCTCGCCCCTATCCATAGGAACTCAGCAACAGCGGGCTCGCCCCTATCCATAGGAACTCGGCAACAGCGGGCTCGCCCCTATCCATAGGAACTCGGCAACAGCGGGCTCGCCCCTATCCATAGGAACTCGGCAACAGCGGGCTCGCCCATATCCATAGGAACTCGGCAACAGCGGGCTCGCCCCTATCCATAGGAACTCAGCAACAGCGGGCTCGCCCCTATCCATAGGAACTTAGCAACAGCGTGCTCGCTCCTATCCATAGGAACTTAGCAACAGCGTGCTCGCCCCTATCCATAGGAACTCAGCAACAGCGGGCTCGCCCCTATCCATAGGAACTCAGCAACAGCGGGCTCGCCCCTATCCATAGGAACTCAGGAACAGCGGGCTCGCCCCTATCCATAGGAACTCAGCAAGAGCGGGCTCACCCCTATCCATAGGAACTCAGCAAGAGCGGGCTCGCCCCTATCCATAGGAACTTAGCAACAGCGTGCTCGCTCCTATCCATAGGAACTTAGCAACAGCGGGCTCGCCCCTATCCATAGGAACTCTGCAACAGCGGGCTCGCCCCTATCCATAGGAACTCTGCAACAGCGGGCTCGCCCCTATCCATAGGAACTCAGCAAGAGCGGGCTCGCCCCTATCCATAGGAACTCTGCAACAGCGGGCTCGCCCCTATCCATAGGAACTCAGCAAGAGCGGGCTCGCCCCTATCCATAGGAACTTAGCAACAGCGGGCTCGCCCCTATCCATAGGAACTCAGCAACAGCGGGCTCGCCCCTATCCATAGGAACTCAGCAACAGCGGGCTCGCCCCTATCCATAGGAACTCAGCAGCAGCGGGCTCGCCCCTATCCATAGGAACTTAGCAACAGCGTGCTCGCTCCTATCCATAGGAACTCAGCAACAGCGGGCTCGCCCCTATCCATAGGAACTCAGCAACAGCGGGCTCGCCCCTATCCATAGGAACTCAGCAACAGCGGGCTCGCCCCTATCCATAGGAACTCAGCAACAGCGGGCTCGCCCCTATCCATAGGAACTTAGCAACAGCGTGCTCGCTCCTATCCATAGGAACTCAGCAACAGCGGGCTCGCCCCTATCCATAGGAACTCAGCAACAGCGGGCTCGCCCCTATCCATAGGAACTCAGCAACAGCGGGCTCGCCCCTATCCATAGGAACTCAGCAACAGCGGGCTCGCTCCTATCCATAGGAACTCAGCAACAGCGGGCTCACCCCTATCCATAGGAACTCAGCAACAGCGGGCTCGCCCCTATCCATAGGAACTCGGCAACAGTGGGTTCGCCCCTATCCATAGGAACTCAGCAACAGCAGGCTCGCCCCTATCCATAGGAACTCAGCAACAGCGGGCTCGCCCCTATCCATAGGAACTCGGCAACAGTGGGTTCGCCCCTATCCATAGGAACTCGGCAACAGCGGGCTCGCCCCTATCCATAGGAACTCGGCAACAGCGAGCTCGCCCTTATCCATAGGAACTCGGCAACAGTGGGTTCGCCCCTATCCATAGGAACTCGGCAACAGTGGGCTCGCCCCTATCCATAGGAACTCAGCAACAGCGGGCTCGCCCCAATCCATAGGAACTCGGCAAAAGCGGGCTCGCCTCTATCCATAGGAACTCAGCAACAGCGGGCTCGCCCCTATCCATAGGAACTCAGGAACAGCGGGCTCGCCCCTATCCATAGGAACTCAGCAATAGCGGGCTCGCCCCTATCCATAGGAACTCGGCAACAGCGGGCTCGCCCCTATCCATAGGAACTCGGCAACAGTGGGTTCGCCCCTATCCATAGGAACTCGGCAACAGTGGGCTCGCCCCTATCCATAGGAACTCAGCAACAGCGGGCTCGCCCCAATCCATAGGAACTCGGCAAAAGCGGGCTCGCCTCTATCCATAGGAACTCAGCAACAGCGGGCTCGCCCCTATCCATAGGAACTCAGCAACAGCGGGCTCGCCCCTATCCATAGGAACTCGGCAACAGCGGGCTCGCCCCTATCCATAGGAACTCGGCAACAGCGGGCTCGCCCCAATCCATAGGAACTCGGCAACAGCGGGCTCGCCCCTATCCATAGGAACTCGGCAACAGCGGGCTCGCCCCTATCCATAGGAACTCGGCAACAGCGGGCTCGCCCCTATCCATAGGAACTCGGCAACAGCGGGCTCGCCCCTATCCATAGGAACTCTGCAATAGCGGGCTCGCCGCTATCCATAGCAACTCGGCAACAACGGGCTCGCCCCTATCCATAGGAACTCAGCAACAGCGGGCTCGCCCCTATCCATAGGAACTCGGCAACAGCGGGCTCGCCCCTATCCATAGGAACTCGGCAACAGCGGGCTCGCCCCTATCCATAGGAACTCGGCAACAGCGGGCTCGCCCATATCCATAGGAACTCGGCAACAGCGGGCTCGCCCCTATCCATAGGAACTCGGCAACAGCGGGCTCGCCCCTATCCATAGGAACTCGGCAACAGCGGGCTCGCCCCTATCCATAGGAACTCAGCAACAGCGGGCTCGCCCCTATCCATAGGAACTCGGCAACAGCTGGCTCACCCCTATCCATAGGAACTCGGCAACAGCGGGCTCGCCCCTATCCATAGGAACTCAGCAACAGCGGGCTCGCCCCTATCCATAGGAACTCGGCAACAGCGGGCTCGCCCCTATCCATAGGAACTCGGCAACAGCGGGCTCGCCCCTATCCATAGGAACTCAGCAACAGCAAGCTCGCCCCTATCCATAGGAACTCAGCAACAGCGGGCTCGCCCCCATCCATAGGAACTCGGCAACAGCGGGCTCGCCCCTATCCATAGGAACTCGGCAACAGCGGGCTCGCCCCTATCCATAGGAACTCAGCAACAGCGGGCTCACCCCTATCCATAGGAACTCGGCAACAGCGGGCTCGCCCCTATCCATAGGAACTCAGCAATAGCGGGCTCGCCGCTATCCATAGCAACTCGGCAACAACGGGCTCGCCCCTATCCATAGGAACTCGGCAACAGCGGGCTCGCCCCTATCCATAGGAACTCAGCAACAGCGGGCTCGCCCCTATCCATAGGAACTCAGCAACAGCGGGCTCGCCCCTATCCATAGGAACTAGGCAAAAGCGGGCTCGCCCCTATCCATAGGAACTCAGCAACAGCGGGCCCGCCCCTATCCATAGGAACTCGGCAACAGCGGGCTCGCCCCTATCCATAGGAACTCGGCAAAAGCGGGCTCGCCCCTATCCATAGGAACTCGGCAACAGCGGGCTCGCCCCTATCCATAGGAACTCAGCAACAGCGTGCTCGCCCCTATCCATAGGAACTCAGCAACAGCGGGCTCGCCCCTATCCATAGGAACTCAGCAACAGCGGGCTCGCCCCTATCCATAGGAACTCAGCAACAGCGGGCTCGCCCCTATCCATAGGAACTCTGCAACAGCGGGCTCGCCCCTATCCATAGGAACTCAGCAAGAGCGGGCTCGCCCCTATCCATAGGAACTCAGCAAGAGCGGGCTCGCCCCTATCCATAGGAACTCAGCAACAGCGGGCTCGCCCCTATCCATAGGAACTCTGCAACAGCGGGCTCGCCCCTATCCATAGGAACTCAGCAAGAGCGGGCTCGCCCCTATCCATAGGAACTCTGCAACAGCGGGCTCGCCCCTATCCATAGGAACTCAGCAAGAGCGGGCTCACCCCTATCCATAGGAACTCAGCAAGAGCGGGCTCGCCCCTATCCATAGGAACTTAGCAACAGCGGGCTCACCCCTATCCATAGGAACTCAGCAACAGCGTGCTCGCCCCTATCCATAGGAACACGGCAACAGCGGGCTCGCCCCTATCCATAGAAACTCAGCAACAGCGGGCTCGCCCCTATCCATAGGAACTCAGCAACAGCGGGCTCGCCCCTATCCATAGGAACTCAGCAACAGCGGGCTCGCCCCTATCCATAGGAACTCAGCAACAGCGGGCTCGCCCCTATCCATAGGAACTCAGCAACAGCAGGCTCGCCCCTATCCATAGGAACTCAGCAACAGCGGGCTCGCCCCTATCCATAGGAACTCAGCAACAGCGGGCTCGCCCCTATCCATAGGAACTCAGCAACAGCAGGCTCGCCCCTATCCATAGGAACTCAGCAACAGCGGGCTCGCCCCTATCCATAGGAACTCGGCAACAGCGGGCTCGCCCCTATCCATAGGAACTCTGCAACAGCGGGCTCGCCCCTATCCATAGGAACTCAGCAAGAGCGGGCTCGCTCCTATCCATAGGAACTTAGCAACAGCGTGCTCGCCCCTATCCATAGGAACTCAGCAAGAGCGTGCTCGCTCCTATCCATAGGAACTCAGCAAGAGCGGGCTCGCCCCTATCCATAGGAACTCAGCAAGAGCGGGCTCGCCCCTATCCATAGGAACTTAGCAACAGCGTGCTCGCCCCTATCCATAGGAACTCAGCAAGAGCGTGCTCGCTCCTATCCATAGGAACTCAGCAAGAGCGGGCTCGCCCCTATCCATAGGAACTTAGCAACAGCGTGCTCGCTCCTATCCATAGGAACTTAGCAACAGCGTGCTCGCCCCTATCCATAGGAACTCAGCAACAGCGGGCTCGCCCCTATCCATAGGAACTCAGCAACAGCGGGCTCGCCCCTATCCATAGGAACTCAGCAAGAGCGGGCTCGCCCCTATCCATAGGAACTCAGCAAGAGCGGGCTCGCTCCTATCCATAGGAACTTAGCAACAGCGTGCTCGCCCCTATCCATAGGAACTTAGCAACAGCGTGCTCGCCCCTATCCATAGGAACTCAGCAAGAGCGTGCTCGCTCCTATCCATAGGAACTCAGCAAGAGCGGGCTCGCTCCTATCCATAGGAACTTAGCAACAGCGTGCTCGCCCCTATCCATAGGAACTCAGCAAGAGCGTGCTCGCTCCTATCCATAGGAACTCAGCAAGAGCGGGCTCGCCCCTATCCATAGGAACTCAGCAAGAGCGGGCTCGCCCCTATCCATAGGAACTCAGCAACAGCGGGCTCGCCCCTATCCATAGGAACTCAGCAACAGCGGGCTCGCCCCTATCCATAGGAACTCAGCAACAGCGGGCTCGCCCCTATCCATAGGAACTCAGCAAGAGCGGGCTCGCCCCTATCCATAGGAACTCAGCAACAGCGGGCTCGCCCCTATCCATAGGAACTTAGCAACAGCGTGCTCGCTCCTATCCATAGGAACTTAGCAACAGCGTGCTCGCCCCTATCCATAGGAACTCAGCAACAGCGGGCTCGCCCCTATCCATAGGAACTCAGCAACAGCGGGCTCGCCCCTATCCATAGGAACTCAGCAAGAGCGGGCTCGCCCCTATCCATAGGAACTTAGCAACAGCGTGCTCGCTCCTATCCATAGGAACTTAGCAACAGCGTGCTCGCCCCTATCCATAGGAACTCAGCAACAGCGGGCTCGCCCCTATCCATAGGAACTCAGCAACAGCGGGCTCGCCCCTATCCATAGGAACTCAGCAACAGCGGGCTCGCCCCTATCCATAGGAACTCGGCAAAAGCGGGCTCGCCCCTATCCATAGGAACTCGGCAAAAGCGGGCTCGCCCCTATCCATAGGAACTCGGTAACAGCGTGCTCGCCCCTATCCATAGGAACTCGGCAACAGCGGGCTCGCCCCTATCTATAGGAACTCAGGAACAGCAGCCAATGACATGACTCCATTTGACAAGATGGACGTATACTCCAGATACGGATGGGTTAAACGCAGAGGAAAAAATTCCTATGTGTGCGCAAGCATTCAATAGCCACCAATGCCCCTAAAAACGAAACAAAAAACATCCAGTATCTGCCATGAGCAGCATAAAGTGCTGGGTGCATCGGCAGGACAGGAGCTATGAGGTGTTATTAAGCTGTCTTGTGGGTGAGGAATCTATAGGAATAGATGAAGGCAACTGGACTTGCTGTTTTTTTTTTCGTGAATACATTTCCCTGGTCGTCTGACTGACTTTATTAATTCAGATTAATCTGTACAGCAATCTCCAGCGATAAGCAGTAGCTCCAAACCACATCTGATGTCTACCATAAACATTATGGAGATGAGGAGCTATGGGGTGTTATTAAGCTGCCCCGGGAAGGGTGTTAATACTGTATTGAAGGTAGCATAGCCTCATATTAGAAGAAGTATATCCAATCCACATCCTGTGTCTACTATTAACAGTATGGAAGCGGGGTGATGTTTGCATTAACATGGCTGGAGATATGGGGTGTTATTAAGCTGCCCCTAGAAGGGTGTCAACACCGTATTGTATGTTCCATAGCCTCAGGGTAGCTCCAATCCACATAGTGTGTCTACGATTTAACAATATGGAACCGAGGTGATGATTGGGTTACATACAATACTGTGTTAACATCCGTCCTGGGGCAGCTTAATAACACCCCATAGTTCCAGTTGTGTGGTTATGGGGTGTTATTAAGCTGCCTCAGGAAGGGTGCTAACACAGTATTGTATGTAGCATAGCCTCATAGTAGGAGAAGGAGCTCCAGCCCTCATCCTCTGTCTACTATTAACAGTATGGAAGCTGGATGATGTTTGCATTAGTGAGATTGGGGCTATGGGGTGTTATTAAGCTGCCCAGGGAAGGGTGTCAGCACACTTTTGTATGTTCCATAGCCTCAGTGTAGCTCCAATCCACATCCTCTGTCTACTTTAAACAGTGTGGAACTGAGGTGATGATTGGGTTACAGACAGTACTGTGTTAACATCCATCCCAGGGCAGCTTAATAACACCCTATAGTTCCAGTTGTGGTGTTATACAGTGTTATCAAGCTGCCCCGAGAAGGGTGTCAATACAGTATTGAATGTAGCATAGCCTCATATTAGGAGAAGGAGCTCCAGCCCTCAGCCTGTGTCTACTATTAACGGTATGGAAGCTGAATGGTGTTTGCATTAGTGTGACTGGAGATATGAGGTGTTATTAAGCTGCCCTGGGAAGGGTGTCTACACAGTATTGTATGTTCCACATCCTGTGTCTATTTAAACAGTATGGAACCGAGGTGATGATTGGGTTACATACAATACTGTGTTAACATCCGTCCTGGGGCAGCTTAATAACACCCCATAGTTCCAGTTGTGAGGTTATGGGGTGTTATTAAGCTGCCTTGGGAAGGGTGTCAACACACTATTGTATGTTCCATAGCCTCAGTGTAGCTCCAATCCACATCCTCTGTCTACTTTAAACAGTATGGAACTGAGGTGATGATTGGGTTACAGACAATACTGTGTTAACATCCGTCCTGGGGCAGCTTAATAACACCCCATAGTTCCAGTTGTGAGGTTATGGGGTGTTATTAAGCTGCCTTGGGAAGGGTGTCAACACTTTATTGAATGTAGCATAGCCTCATATTAGGAGAAGCATCTCCAATCCACATCCTGTGTCTACTATCAACAGTATGGAAGCGGGGTGATGTTTGCATTAGTGTGACTGGAGCTATGGGGTGTTATTAAGCTGCCCTGGGAAGGGTGTCAACACACTGTTGTATGTTCCATAGCCTCAGTGTAGCTCCAATCCACATCCTCTGTCTACTTTAAACAGTGTGGAACTGAGGTGATGATTGGGTTACATACAATACTGTGTTAACATCCATCCCAGGGCAGCATAATAACACCCTATAGTTCCAGTTGTGGGGTTATACGGTGTTATTAAGCTGCCTTGGGAAGGGTGTCAATACAGTATTGAATGTAGCATAGCCTCATAGTAGGAGAAGTAGCCCCAGCCCTCAGCCTGTGTCTACTATCAATAGTATGGAAGCTGGATGATGTTTGCATTAGTGTGGCTGGAGCTATGGGGTGTTATTAAGCTGCCCCGGGAAGGGTGTCAACACAGCATTGTATGTTCCATAGCCTCAGTGTAGCTCCAATCAACATCCTGTGTCTATTATTTAACAGTATGGAACTGAGGAGATTATTTGGTTACAGACAGTACTGTGTTAACACCCTCTCCAGGGCAGCTTAATAACACCCTATAGTTTCAGTTGTAGGGTTATGGGGTGTTATTAAGCTGCCTCAGGAAGGGTGTTAACACTGCATTGAATGTAGCATAGCCTCATAGTAGGAGAAGGAGCTCCAGCCCACATTCTGTGTCTACTATTAACAGTAAGGAAGCCGGGTGATGTTTGCATTAGCGCAACTAGAGCTATGGGGTGTTATTAAGCTGCCCCGGGAAGGGTGTCAACACCGTATTGTATGTAGCATAGCCTCATAGTAGGAAAGGTAGCTCCAATCTGCATCCTGTATCTACTTTTTACCACTATGGAACTGAGGTGATGATTGGGTTAGTATTGGGCCCATTAAATAACACCCCATAGTTCCAGTAATGGAGCTATTGGGTGTTATTAAGCTGCCCCGGGAAGGGTGTCAACACAGTATTGTATATTCCATAACCTCATAGGGTAGCTCCAATCCACATCCTGCGTCTATTATTTACCAGTATGGAACTGAGGTGATAACTGGGTTACAGACAGTATTGTGTTAACACCCTGACCAGGGCAGCTTAATAGCACCCCATTGTTCCAGTTGTAGAGCTATGGGGTGTTATTAAGCTGCTCAGGGAAGGGTATTAATAATGTACTGAATGTAGCATAGCCTCATAGTAAGAGAAGAAGCTCCAGCCCACATCCCCTGTCTACAATTAACAGTATGGAAGCCGAGTGATGTTTGCATTAGCGTGACTGGAGCTATGGGGTGTTATTAAGCTGCCCCGGGAAGGGTGTTAACACTGGATTGTATGTAGCATAGCCTCATGATAGGGGAAGTAGCTCCAATCCACATCATGTGTCTGCTAACAGTATGGAAATGTGGTGATGCTTGCATTAACATGACAGGAGCTGAGACAGGGACCTTGTGCAAGATGGCTTCAGGACCACGGACAGCTGCACACCACAAATCCTGGGGGGTCCCTCTACACTCAGGAAGGAGAGACAGAAGAGCTTACACTCTATTAGGGTATGAGAGGATACAGGAGGAGAAGAGCTTACACTCTATTAGGGTATAAGGGAGGATATAGGAGGAGAAGAGCTTACACTCTATTAGGGTATAAGGGAGGATACAGGAGGAGAAGAGCTTACACTCTATTAGGGTATAAGGGAGGATACAGGAGGAGAAGAGCTTACACTCTATTAGGGTATAAAGGAGGATACAGGAGGAGAAGAGCTTACACTCTATTAGGGTATAAGGGAGGATACAGGAGGAGAAGAGCTTACACTCTATTAGGGTATAAGGGAGGATACAGGAGAAGAGCTTACACTCTATTAGGGTATAAGGGAGGATACAGGAGAAGAGCTTACACTCTATTAGGGTATAAGGGAGGATACAGGAGGAGAAGAGCTTACACTCTATTAGGGTATAAGGGAGGATACAGGAGAAGAGCTTACACTCTATTAGGGTATAAGGGAGGATACAGGAGGAGAAGAGCTTACACTCTATTAGGGTATAAGGGAGGATACAGAAGGAGAAGAACTTACACTCTATTAGGGTATAAGGGAGGATACAGGAGGAGAAGAGCTTACACTCTATTAGGGTATAAGGGAGGATACAGGAGGAGAAGAGCTTACACTCTATTAGGGTATAAGGGAGGATACAGAAGGAGAAGAACTTACACTCTATTAGGGTATAAGGGAGGATACAGGAGGAGAAGAGCTTACACTCTATTAGGGTATAAGGGAGGATACAGGAGAAGAGCTTACACTCTATTAGGGTATAAGGGAGGATACAGGAGGAGAAGAGCTTACACTCTATTAGGGTATAAGAGAGGATATAGGAGGAGAAGAGCTTACACTCTATTAGGGTATAAGGGAGGATACAGGAGAAGAGCTTACACTCTATTAGGGTATAAGGGAGGATACAGAAGGAGAAGAGCTTACACTCTATTAGGGTATAAGGGAGGATACAGAAGGAGAAGAACTTACACTCTATTAGGGTATAAGGGAGGATACAGAAGGAGAAGAACTTACACTCTATTAGGGTATAAGGGAGGATACAGGAGGAGAAGAGCTTACACTCTATTAGGGTATAAGGGAGGATACAGGAGGAGAAGAGCTTACACTCTATTAGGGTATAAGGGAGGATACAGAAGGAGAAGAACTTACACTCTATTAGGGTATAAGGGAGGATACAGGAGGAGAAGAGCTTACACTCTATTAGGGTATAAGGGAGGATACAGAAGGAGAAGAGCTTACACTCTATTAGGGTATAAGGGAGGATACAGAAGGAGAAGAGCTTACACTCTATTAGAGTATAAGGAGGATACAGGAGGAGAAGAGCTTACACTCTATTAGAGTATAAGGAGGATACAGGAGGAGAAGAGCTCTACCAGAAGCAATCACATCCCGTCCCCGGGGGACGCAGCGCTATTAATGGAATACAGCGGCCTTGGCCGGAGTTCACCTTTAATATCAGATCCATCCCATAATGTTTCCGTCTGGCTCCGCTGTAAATATTCATGAAGCTCTCAGACCTGCGGCGTCCCGGACCCGGAGCTTCCTGGCAGCTTTAATGTAGGAGGAGCCACCCGCAGGGGGACCTTAACTGGCACCAGCCCGGCATGTGCTGCGGGATATCATTTAGGGCCTTATTCATGAAGGGATAGCGTCAGGTAGTGGCTGGTTAATGACAGGTAGCGACAGGTAGCGACTGGTGAACGCCGGACACGGCAGCAATTACACATTTATCAAGCAGAATCTGTTTAGCGACTGGGATAGCGCCATGTAGCGTCTGATTCATCATTATCACAGCCTCAGCAAACAGCGCCGGCGTTTAGCCTTGCACAGCGCCAGGTATGACCTCTCGTTACCTGTCGCTCTCCCATACATTTCTATGGACAATTTTATTTCTCTTTAAACAGCGTTTTTTTAAATCTCAAATAATGTTGTGACCTCCCCTGGCATTGAATAAGCCATTATTGAAAATATTTTCCATGTTTTATATATTTCCTCAGAAATGACATCACAGCTCTGCCATTAAAGTGTCATGTTACAATGTTGTTACAATGTAATTCCATATGTTGTCGCTTTGTTACTGGTGGATAGATGCTGAAAAACAGACTTTAATCACACAGCCTCCTGCGCTCTGGGCTTCAGAGAAGCATTTTTCAGCGCCAGAGATTTGTGAGGCTGTTTTTTTGCTGAATATGGTGTGAGTCGGTCACTATGAGCAGTCGCTAACATTTGCTCCCATACAGCGCTGTACTGGTCAAATAGCGACTCCTCACAATGTATTCATCATTACTGAACAGCGACTGAGTCGCTATAAACTAGTGACCCACGGCCGAGCACAGTGACTACTAGCGGGCGCTCTGAAAATGCCGCTACAGACGCTCATCTGTCGCTACCTGGCGTTAGTGATGAATCAGCCTGTCTTGGTGTTTATATCTGTAGAAATAACTCAAGGCGACCGGATGTTTCATGTATAAGGGGCCCCTGGACTCTCCTTCCTGATTGGCTGCCTAGGACACAACTCCTAATTCTATTGGATAATTAATACAGGCTTGAATGACAGGGTCCGTCCCAGATTTGGGGATGCCCCATTGCGATAAAGACTCATTGTGATAAAGAGGGAAAAAGAAGGAGAAAGAAAAAAAAAGCAAAAATAAGGGGAAAAAAAATAAAAAAAATAAAATAAAAAAGAGAAAGAAGGAAGGAAAAGAAAGAGTAAAAGGGGGAAATACAAAGAAACAAATAACAGGCTGATTCATCACTAACGCCAGGTAGCGACAGATAAGCGTCTGTAGCGGCATTTTCTGAGCGCCCGCTAGTAGTCGCAGTGCTCGGCCGTGGGTCGCTAGTTTATAGTGACTCAGTCGCTGTGTAGCAATGATGAATACATTGTGAGGAGTCGCTATTTGACCAGTACAGCGCTGTATGGGAGCGCATGTTAGCGACCGGTCATAGCGACCGACTCACACCATATTCAGCAAAAAAACAGCCTCACAAATCTCTGGCGCTGAAAAATGCTTCTCTGAAGCCCAGAGCGCAGGAGGCTGTGTGATTAAAGGCTGTTTTTCAGCATCTATCCACCAGTAACAAAGCGAAAACATATGGAATTACATTGTAACAACATTGTAACATGACACTTTAATGGCAGAGCTGTGATGTCATTTCTGAGGAAATATATAAAACATGAAAAAAATGCAGCCGCGGCTCTCGCCTGTGATCGCGGCGGAGACATCGCTGGATCGCAGGGAGAAGGTAAGGAGACTGCACCGCCCGCTCTTGCTCCCAAATCGATCCCGAGCGTGACTTGGGGTTACCGCCACTTACAGCGCAAATTAACCCCGAGTCACGCTCGGGATCGCCGCCAAGGGGGTTAAAGAGAAGAAAAGGATCGTCCATTGAATGTATGGGAGAGCGACAGGTAGCGAGAGGTCATACCTGGCGCTGTGCAAGGCTGAACGCCGGCGCTGTTCGCTGAGGCTGTGAAAATGATGAATCGGACGCTACATGGCGCTATCCCAGTCGCTAAACAGATTCTGCTTGATAAATGTGTAATTGCTGCCGTGTCCGGCGTTCACCAGTCGCTACCTGTCATTAACCAGCCGCTACCTGACGCTATCCCTTCATGAATAAAGGCCCTAAGGAAAAACAAGCTGAAAAAAACTGAGAAAAGGGAAAAAGAAGGGAAAATACGAAAAAGATGATAAAAGAAAAGGAAAAATAAGGGAAGAAATGAGAAAAAGAGAAAAGATGCAGAAAACAAGAGCAAGGGGAAAAAGACACTAAATGAACTGAGGGGGAAAAAAGAGAAAAAGATGGGCGACATGAGAAAAAAAGGAAGATGAAAACATGAGTAAAAAAGGAAAAATAAGAAGAAAAGAAGAGGTAGAAAAAAGAACAGAGAAGGGGGGGAAAGGAAAGAAAAAGTAAAGATAAGGGGAAAGAAGAAGACAGAAGAAAACAAGGAAAATGATAAGAACTGAATAAAAGAACAAAAAAAAGGAAAAAGAAGGGAAAAAAAAGAGAAAGAAGGAAGAAGAAATAAGAAGACAATGGAAAAAGGAGGAGTAAAAAGGAAAAAGAACTGAGAAAAAAAAAGAAAAAAGGAAAAGGGGATAAAATGGAAAAGAAGAAGAAAGGAAAAAAAGAAGAGAAAGAGCCGCTGGGCACCTGACAGGAGCGCGGCGCAGGGCGCAGTGCAGCAGGATTGGGAAGTGCCCCCCCCCCGCCCCCGCTTCCTCCTTCACACGCTCCCATTATTAGGAACTCCGGCAGACTTCCCGAGCGGATGTTTCTCAGGAGAAGCGAAGCCGGCGCATCGCACAGGCTTCTCACCCCGAGGTGGCGATCTAAGCCGATGGTGGGCGGGGCTGCATCCCTATGACATCACAATGGTCAGCCATAGAAACCCCTCATTGGGGCAATACTATTATTTCCACCTGATCTGGGCTATGACATCACAGAAGCGTATGATGGGGGACAGGAAACGGCTGTGCACTGCAATGCAGCATATCTACTATCAGGCAGGGGGTACTTTTGGATTATGACATCACAACGTTTAGCCTTTAAATTGGACCAAATCCCTGGGACCCAACATGTGTCCAAACACCTGGGAATAGACTCCGAGAGACTTCAATGGTGTGTCTGCAGGGATCTCCTCATTTACATAATAATAGCGCTACAGTTCCCTTATTGAGGCTAATTTGCATCCTGATGACATCACAACGATCAACCATAGAAACCCCTCATTGGGGCAATACTATTATATCCACCAGAAATCTGCATCCCTGATCTGGGCGATGACATATCGTATGTATAATGGGGGACAGGAAATGCATGTGCACTGCAATGCAGCATGTCTACTATTGGACAAGGGCTAGTCTTGGATTATGACATCACAACGTTTAGCCTTTAAATTGGACCAAATCCCTGGGAAACAACATGTGTCCAAACACTTGGGAATAGACTTCAATGGTGTGTCTGCAGGGATCTCCTCATTAACATAAGAATAGCATCATCATCACTTATTGAGGCTAATTTGCATCCCGATGACATCACAATGGTCAGCCATAGAAACCCCTCATTGGGGCAATACTATTATTTCCACCAGTAATCTGCATCCCTGATCTGGGCTATGACATCACAGAAGTATATGATGGGGGACAGGAAATGGCTGTGCAATGCAATGCAGAATATCTACTATGGGACAAGTGCTAATTTTTGGATTATGACATCACAACGTTTAGCCTTATTTAAAGTGAGTTTTTCACTCCCCTGGGTTTTGTTCCACTTGATAAGGGCATCCCAATATGGGGAGCGCCGCCATGCGTGTATTCCCACAGTCCACAGTTAATCATAAAACAATAATGACATAACCAGCATCATTTACACTATGACATCACAACGTTGGGCCCGCGTAGCTTATGGGTGCGCACACAAAAAGAAACTGACCAATGACATAATGGTGTTACCGCCAGCAACGGGAGGCGATGACATCACAGCCTCCATCCTCTAATCACAGCGGCATTTCCTACCAGTAACTCATATCCTCAGACAACACAATGGCCGCTCCCCCCACAATACACACAGGAAAATATGGGGGGGAGGGGGAGGGATCGAGACTAGAGACTGCGCACTGAGGACACCAGAAGGTGACCCCAAGAATGATTCCCTCTGGTGACCCCAAGAATGATTTCCTCTGGTGACCCCAAGAATTATTCCCTCTGGTGACCCCAAGAATGATTTTCTCTGGTGACCCCAAGAATGATTTCCTCTGGTGACCCCAAGAATGATTTCCTCTGGTGACCCCAAGAATGATTTCCTCTAGTGACCCCAAGAATGATTTCCTCTGGTGAACCCAAGAATGATTTCCTCTGGTGGCCCCAAGAATGATTTCCTCTGGTGACCCCAAGAATGATTTCCTCTGGTGACCCCAAGAATGATTTCCTCTGGCGATCCCAAGAATGATTTCCTCTGGTGACCCTAAGGATGATTTCCTCTGGTGACCCCAAGAATGATTTCCTCTGGTGACCCCAAGAATGATTTCCTCTGGTGGCCCCAAGAATGATTTCCTCTGGTGACCCCAAGAATGATTTCCTCTGGTGACCCCGAGAATGATTTCCTCTGGTGACCCCAAGAATGATTTCCTCTGGTGACCCCAAGAATGATTTCCTCTGGTGACCCCAAGAATGATTTCCTCTGGTGACCCCAAGAATGATTTCCTCTGGTGACCCCAAGAATGATTTCCTCTGGTGACCCCGAGAATGATTTCCTCTGGTGGCCCCAAGAATGATTTCCTCTGGTGGTCCCGAGAATGATTTCCTCTGGTGACCCCAAGAATGATTTCCTCTGGTGACCCAAGAATGATTTCCTCTGGTGACCCCAAGAATGATTTCCTCTGGTGAACCCAAGAATGATTTCCTCTGGTGACCCCAAGAATGATTTCCTCTGGTGACCCCAAGAATGATTTCCTCTGGTGACCCCAAAAATGATTTCCTCTGGTGGGGCCCCAAGAATGATTTCCTCTGGTGACCCCAACAATGATTTCCTCTGGTGACCCCAACAATGATTTCCTCTGGTGGGACCCCAAGAATGATTTCCTCTGGTGACCCCAAGAATGATTTCCTCTGGTGACCCCAAGAATGATTTCCTCTGGTGACCCCAAGAATGATTTCCTCTGGTGACCCCAAGAATGATTTCCTCTGGTGACCCCAAGAATGATTTCCTCTGGTGACCCCAAGAATGATTTCCTCTGGTGGGACCCCAAGAATCATTTCCTCTGGTGACCCCAAGAATCATTTCCTCTGGTGACCCCAAGAATGATTTCCTCTGGTGGCTCCAAGAATGATTTCCTCTGGTGACCCCAAGAATGATTTCCTCTGGTGACCCCAAGAATGATTTCCTCTGGTGACCCCAAGAATGATTTCCTCTGGTGACCCCAAGAATGATTTCCTCTGGTGACCCCAAGAATGATTTCCTCTGGTGGCTCCAAGAATGATTTCCTCTGGTGACCCCAAGAATGATTTCCTCTGGTGACCCCCAAGAATGATTTCCTCTGGTGACCCCAAGAATGATTTCCTCTGGTGACCCCCAAGAATGATTTCCTCTGGTGACCCCAAGAATGATTTCCTCTGGTGACCCCAAGAATGATTTCCTCTGGTGACCCCAAGAATGATTTCCTCTGGTGACCCCAAGAATGATTTCCTCTGGTGACCCCAAGAATGATTTCCTCTGGTGACCCCAAGAATGATTTCCTCTGGTGGCTCCAAGAATGATTTCCTCTGGTGACCCCAAGAATGATTTCCTCTGGTGACCCCAAGAATGATTCCCTCTGGTGGCTCCAAGAATGATTTCCTCTGGTGACCCCAAGAATGATTTCCTCTGGTGACCCCAAGAATGATTTCCTCTGGTGACCCCAAGAATGATTTCCTCTGGTGACCCCAAGAATGATTTCCTCTGGTGACCCCAAGAATGATTCCCTCTGGTGGCCCCAAGAATGATTCCCTCTGGTGACCCCAAGAATGATTTCCTCTGGTGACCCCAAGAATGATTTCCTCTGGTGACCCCAAGAATGATTCCCTCTGGTGACCCCAAGAATGATTCCCTCTGGTGACCCCAAGAATGATTTCCTCTAGTGACCCCAAGAATGATTTCCTCTGGTGACCCCAAGAATGATTTCCTCTGGTGACCCCAAGAATGATTTCCTCTGGTGACCCCAAGAATGATTTCCTCTGGTGACCCCAAGAATGATTTCCTCTGGTGACCCCGAGAATGATTTCCTCTGGTGGCCCCAAGAATGATTTCCTCTGGTGGTCCCGAGAATGATTTCCTCTGGTGACCCCAAGAATGATTTCCTCTGGTGACCCCAAGAATGATTTCCTCTGGTGACCCCAAGAATGATTTCCTCTGGTGACCCCAAGAATGATTTCCTCTAGTGACCCCAAGAATGATTTCCTCTGGTGACCCCAAGAATGATTTCCTCTGGTGGCTCCAAGAATGATTTCCTCTGGTGACCCCAAGAATGATTTCCTCTGGTGACCTCAAGAATGATTTCCTCTGGTGACCCCAAGAATGATTTCCTCTGGTGACCCCAAGAATGATTTCCTCTGGTGACCCCAAGAATGATTTCCTCTGGTGGCTCCAAAAATGATTTCCTCTGGTGACCCCAAGAATGATTTCCTCTGGTGACCCCAAGAATGATTTCCTCTGGTGACCCCCAAGAATGATTTCCTCTGGTGACCCCAAGAATGATTTCCTCTGGTGACCCCAAGAATGATTTCCTCTGGTGGCTCCAAGAATGATTTCCTCTGGTGACCCCAAGAATGATTTCCTCTGGTGACCCCCAAGAATGATTTCCTCTGGTGACCCCAAGAATGATTTCCTCTGGTGACCCCCAAGAATCATTTCCTCTGGTGACCCCAAGAATGATTTCCTCTGGTGACCCCAAGAATCATTTCCTCTGGTGACCCCAAGAATGATTTCCTCTGGTGGCTCCAAGAATGATTTCCTCTGGTGACCCCAAGAATGATTCCCTCTGGTGACCCCAAGAATGATTCCCTCTGGTGGCCCCAAGAATGATTTCCTCTGGTGACCCCAAGAATGATTTCCTCTGGTGACCCCAAGAATGATTTCCTCTAGTGACCCCAAGAATGATTTCCTCTGGTGGCCCCAAGAATGATTTCCTCTAGTGACCCCAAGAATGATTTCCTCTGGTGGCCCCAAGAATGATTTCCTCTGGTGACCCCAAGAATGATTTCCTCTAGTGACCCCAAGAATGATTTCCTCTGGTGACCCCAAGAATGATTTCCTCTGGTGACCCCAAGAATGATTTCCTCTAGTGACCCCAAGAATGATTTCCTCTAGTGACCCCAAGAATGATTTCCTCTAGTGACCCCAAGAATGATTTCCTCTGGTGACCCCAAGAATGATTTCCTCTGGTGACCCCCAAGAATGATTTCCTCTGGTGACCCCAAGAATGATTTCCTCTGGTGACCCCAAGAATGATTTCCTCTGGTGGCCCCCAAGAATGATTTCCTCTGGTGACCCCAAGAATGATTTCCTCTGGTGGCCCCAAGAATGATTTCCTCTGGTGGCCCCAAGAATGATTTCCTCTGGTGACCCCAAGAATGATTTCCTCTGGTGACCCCAAGAATGATTTCCTCTGGTGAACCCCAAGAATGATTTCCTCTGGTGACCCCAAGAATGATTTCCTCTGGTGACCCCAAGAATGATTTCCTCTGGTGACCCCAAGAATGATTTCCTCTGGTGACCCCAAGAATGATTTCCTCTGGTGAACCCCAAGAATGATTTCCTCTGGTGACCCCAAGAATGATTTCCTCTGGTGATCCCAAGTATGATTTCCTCTGGTGACCCCAAGAATGATTTCCTCTGGTGACCCCAAGAATGATTTCCTCTGGTGAACCCCAAGAATGATTTCCTCTGGTGAACCCCAAGAATGATTTCCTCTGGTGACCCCAAGAATGATTTCCTCTGGTGACCCCAAGAATGATTTCCTCTGGTGACCCCGAGAATGATTTCCTCTGGTGACCCCAAGAATGATTTCCTCTGGTGACCCCAAGAATGATTTCCTCTGGTGGCCCCAAGAATGATTTCCTCTGGTGACCCCAAGAATGATTTCCTCTAGTGACCCCAAGAATGATTTCCTCTTGTGACCCCAAGAATGATTTCCTCTTGTGACCCCAAGAATGATTTCCTCTGGTGACCCCAAGAATGATTTCCTCTGGTGACCCCAAGAATGATTTCCTCTGGTGACCCCAAGAATGATTTCCTCTGGTGACCCCAAGAATGATTTCCTCTAGTGACCCCAAGAATGATTTCCTCTTGTGACCCCAAGAATGATTTCCTCTAGTGACCCCAAGAATGATTTCCTCTAGTGACCCCAAGAATGGTTTCCTCTGGTGACCCCAAGAATGATTTCCTCTAGTGACCCCAAGAATGATTTCCTCTAGTGACCCCAAGAATGATTTCCTCTAGTGACCCCAAGAATGATTTCCTCTGGTGACCCCAAGAATGATTTCCTCTGGTGAACCCCAAGAATGATTTCCTCTGGTGGCCCCAAGAATGATTTCCTCTGGTGACCCCCAAGAATGATTTCCTCTGGTGACCCCAAGAATGATTTCCTCTGGTGACCCCAAGAATGATTTCCTCTGGTGGCCCCCAAGAATGATTTCCTCTGGTGACCCCAAGAATGATTTCCTCTGGTGGCCCCAAGAATGATTTCCTCTGGTGGCCCCAAGAATGATTTCCTCTGGTGACCCCAAGAATGATTTCCTCTGGTGACCCCAAGAATGATTTCCTCTGGTGAACCCCAAGAATGATTTCCTCTGGTGACCCCAAGAATGATTTCCTCTGGTGACCCCAAGAATGATTTCCTCTGGTGACCCCAAGAATGATTTCCTCTGGTGACCCCAAGAATGATTTCCTCTGGTGAACCCCAAGAATGATTTCCTCTGGTGACCCCAAGAATGATTTCCTCTGGTGATCCCAAGTATGATTTCCTCTGGTGACCCCAAGAATGATTTCCTCTGGTGACCCCAAGAATGATTTCCTCTGGTGAACCCCAAGAATGATTTCCTCTGGTGACCCCAAGAATGATTTCCTCTGGTGACCCCAAGAATGATTTCCTCTGGTGACCCCGAGAATGATTTCCTCTGGTGACCCCAAGAATGATTTCCTCTGGTGACCCCAAGAATGATTTCCTCTGGTGGCCCCAAGAATGATTTCCTCTGGTGACCCCAAGAATGATTTCCTCTAGTGACCCCAAGAATGATTTCCTCTTGTGACCCCGAGAATGATTTCCTCTGGTGACCCCAAGAATGATTTCCTCTAGTGACCCCAAGAATGATTTCCTCTTGTGACCCCGAGAATGATTTCCTCTGGTGACCCCAAGAATGATTTCCTCTGGTGACCCCAAGAATGATTTCCTCTGGTGGCCCCAAGAATGATTTCCTCTGGTGACCCCAAGAATGATTTCCTCTAGTGACCCCAAGAATGATTTCCTCTGGTGACCCCAAGAATGATTTCCTCTAGTGACCCCAAGAATGATTTCCTCTGGTGACCCCAAGAATGATTTCCTCTGGTGAACCCCAAGAATGATTTCCTCTGGTGGCCCCAAGAATGATGGTGAGCGGGGATGCAGCTGCGGCACAGATGGGCATCAATAAATTAATCAATATACGTTATATATAAATAGAAGGTCATCAATGAACACCTCCGGCCAATCTGATTGGAGCACACACACACAAACAGATGGGCATCAATAAATCAATTAATATCCATTATGTATACCTAGAAGATCATCAATGAACACATTCGGCCAATCTGATTGGAGCACACACCAATAAATCAATCAATATCCGTTATATATAAATAGAAGATCGTCAATGAACACCTCCGGCCAATCTGATTGGAGCACACACCAATAAATCAATCAATATCCGTTATATATAAATAGAAGATCGTCAATGAACACCTCCGGCCAATCTGATTGGAGCACACACCAATAAATCAATCAATATCCGTTATATATAAATAGAAGATCGTCAATGAAAACATCCGGCCAATCTGATTGGAGCACACACCAATAAATCAATCAATATCCGTTATATATAAATAGAAGATCATCAATGAACACATCCGGCCAATCTGATTGGAGCACACACCAATAAATCAATCAATATCAGTTATATATAAATAGAAGATCATCAATGAACACATCCGGCCAATCTGATTGGAGCACACACCAATAAATCAATCAATATCCGTTATATATAAATAGAAGATGGTCAATGAACACATCCGGCCAATCTGATTGGAGCACACACACAAACAGATGGGCATCAATAAATCAATCAATATCCATTATATATAAATAGATCGTCAGTGAACACATCTGCCCAATCTGATTGGAGCACATACACAGATGGGCATCAATAAATCAATCGATACACATTATATATACATAGAAGATCATCAATGAACACATGCGGCCAATCTGATTGGAGCACGCAAAAGATTTTTAAAATGCAAAAAAAAAAAAAGGATAGATAGGCAATAATTGCTGATTGATAGCATAGAGCAAGACGTTTTGATCGAGCAGCCATCAATTTTTGTTGGCACAATACATACGAGATGTCCAACCAATACAACCAGTCAACCTGATCGGCCCGATAGTTCAATCAGACATCCATAGCTGTTTAATGTTTCATGATTGGACCATTTAGGATCAGCCAATCGGATCAGAGCACACACCATCAGGATTCAATATTAAGGTTTCATCCAACAAATACAATCAGCCAATTAGAAGCGAACACAGACATATGATGGAACGATCAGACGCCAATAGCTGTTCCACGTTTCATAACAGTACAATACTGGTTTAGTATCAGCCAATCGGATTGGAGCACAGTGTGTGTTCATATTTGTGCAAGGTTTAATGCTGGCGCAGTATCTCCAACCGATATAATCGGCCAATTGGATTGGAGCAAACACAGCAATGTGATGGAACGATCAGTCGCAGATGTTCTGCATTTCAAGTATCAGCCAATCAGATTGGACCAATCAGGCATCAATGTTTGTGTACGGTTTCACGGTTTCCAACCGATATAATCGGCCAATCGGATTGGAGCACACACAGCCAGATGCTTCAACCAATCAGACATACATTTTTGTTCAGGGTTTCATGATTAGACACTATACACCAAGATCATCAGCCAATCAGATCAGAGCACACACAGCCAGATCGGTAAAGAAGTGCCAAGGATTAGGAAACAAATCAATATTCATAAACGATACAATAAATATTGGCCAATACATTCAGCCAATCAGATCAGAGCACACACAGCCAGACCATCAGCCATCAATATTCGGTGGCACAATATACATATGAGGTCTCCAACCAATACAATCAGCCAATCAGATCAGAGCACACACAGTCAGATCATCAGCCATCAATATTCGGTGGCACAATATACATATGAGGTCTCCAACCAATACAATCAGCCAATCGGATCAGAGCACACACAGCCAGATCGGTAAAGATGTGACATGGATTAGGAAACAAATCAATATTCATAAACGATACAATAAATATTGGCCAATACATTCAGCCAATCAGATCAGAGCACACACAGCCAGACCATCAGCCATCAATATTCGGTGGCACAATATACATATGAGGTCTCCAACCAATACAATCAGCCAATCAGATCAGAGCACACACAGCCAGATCGGTAAAGATGTGAGACGTGGATTAGGAAACAAATCAATATTCATAAACGATACAATAAATATTGGCCAATACATTCAGCCAATCAGATTAGAGCACACACAGCCAGACCATCAGCCATCAATATTCGGTGGCACAATATACATATGAGGTCTCCAACCAATACAATCAGCCAATCAGATCAGAGCACACACAGCCAGATGGCTAAAATGATCAGGCACCAATTATTTTTTTAAGGGCAATGTAGACCTAGGATGTGCAACTAATCCATCAGCCAATCAGATTGGGGCACACACAGATCTCGTCACGATCTCACCATAGATAATTATTTGTTTAATGTTTCATGAGAAAATTTCCCGGCAAATACAGTCACATGGTCAAACAATCAGATATCAATCGTTTTTGCATGTCTCATGATTGATACAAATTGATTCGGATCAGATCAGAGCACACATGGTCACATGGTCAAACAATCAGATATCAATCGTTTTTGCATGTCTCATGAGTGATACAAATTGATTCAGATCAGATCAGAGCACACATGGTCACATGGTCAAACAATCAGATATCAATCGTTTTTGCATGTCTCATGAGTGATACAAATTGATTCAGATCAGATCAGAGCACACATGGTCACATGGTCAAACAATCAGATATCAATCGTTTTTGCATGTCTCATGATTGATACAAATTGATTCGGATCAGATCAGAGCACACATGGTCAGATGGTTAAACAATCAGATATCAATCGTTTTTTTGCATGTCTCATGATTGATACAAATTGATTGAGATCAGATCAGAGAACACATGGTCACATGGTCAAACAATCAGATATCAATCGTTTTTTTGCATGTCTCATGATTGATACAAATTGATTGAGATCAGATCAGAGAACACATGGTCACATGGTCAAACAATCAGATATCAATCGTTTTTGCATGTCTCATGATTGATACAAATTGATTGAGATCAGATCAGAGCACACATGGTCACATGATCAAACAATCAGATATCAATCGTTTTTTGCATGTCTCATGATTGATACAAATTGATTGAGATCAGATCAGAGCACACATGGTCAGATGGTTAAGCAATCAGATATCAATCGTTTTTTGCATGTCTCATGATTGATACAAATTGATTCGGATCAGATCAGAGCACACATGGTCACATGGTCAAACAATCAGATATCAATCGTTTTTTGCATGTCTCATGATTGATACAAATTGATTGAGATCAGATCAGAGCACACAAGGTCACATGGTCAAACAATCAGATATCGGTTGTTTTCCATGATGTGACACTTAGGCATTAAGGGTCCCGGTTGATACGAATGAGCCAATGTGATTGGAGGACACACAGGCAGATGGTCTGATCGATCAGTCATCAATATTCAGTGGCACAATATACATATAAAGTCTACAACCAATACAATCAGCCAATCATTTGATTGGAACACAGAGAGTAATGAACGATTGACCCCATTTTCTGTGTACTTCCCCCCCTATGGGGTAAAGGGCAGGTTGGTGGGGGAGATGGTGCAGGGATGGATGGGGGTGGGGTATTACCTAGGATGGGGCAGAGATAGAAGGGGGAGTATTAATAAATATTACCTGGGATGGGGCAGAAATGAGGGGTATTACCTGCAAAGGGCATAGATGGAGGGTATTATTTGGGATGGGGCAGAATAGAGGGGTATTACCTGCAAAGGGCATAGATGGAGGGTATTACCTGGGATAGATCAAAGATGAGGGGTATCACCTGGCATGGGGCGGCAATGAGGTGCATTACCTGGGATGGGGCAGACATGAGGGGTATTACTTGGGATGGAGCAAAAATGGGGGGTATTACCTGTGAAGGGCAGAGATGAGGGTTATTACTTGGGACAGGGCAGAAATGAGGGGGTATTATCTGGGAAGCACAGAGATGAGGGGTATTACCTGTAATGGGGCAGATATGAGGGGCATTATGTGGGATGTAGCAGCGAGGAGGGGTATTACCTGGGATGGGCCAGAGATGAGAGGTATCACCTGGAATGGGGCAAAAATGAGGGGTATTACCTAGAATAGGTCAGATGTGAGGGTGTTACCTGGGATGGGGCAGAGATGAAGGGTTTTATCTGGGATAGGGCGACAATGAGGGGTATTACCTGGGATGGGGTAGAAATTAGGGGTATTACCTGGGAAGGACAGAGATGAGGGGTATTACCTGGAATGGGGCAGACATGAGGGGTATTATATGGGAAGCACAGAGATGAGGGCTATTACCTGGGATGGGGGAGAAATGAGGTGTATTAAATGGGATGGGGCAGAAATTAGGGGTGTTACCTGTGATGGGGCAGAGATGCGGGGTATTATCTGGGATAGGACAGAGATGAGGGGCATTACCTGGGATGGTGCAGAAATGAGGGGTATTATCTGGAATAGGGCAGAAATTAGGAATATTACCTGCGAAGGGCAGAGATGAGAGGTATTTCCTGGGATGGGGCAGACATGAGGGGTATTATCTGGGAAGGACAGAGATAAAGGGTATTATTTAGGATGGGGCTGATATGAGGGGTATTAACAGGAATGGGGCAGAAATGAGGGGTATTACCGGGGATGGGGCAGAAATGAGGGGGCAGATGGTCATCCGGCCATAGTGATGCTCACCATCCATCCGCAGAAAGGAGGGATGTGGGGGGAAGATACGGGGGTGGGGGTAGATGTAGGGGGGGAGGGTAACAGGGGGGCAAATCCACCCGCTAATTACCCCCCTTGGTGCAGGGAGATGCAGGCAGACACCCACCTGTGTCAAAGTGCGAGCTGAAGGGGTATCACCTGGGATGGGGCAGAAATGATGGGTATTACCTGGGATAGCTCAGAGATGAGGGGTATTACCTGGAATGGGGCAGAATAGAGGGGTATTACCTGCAAAGGGCAGAAATGAGGGGTATTTCCTGCGAAGGCCAGAGATGAGGGGTATTATATGGGATGGGGCAGGGATGAGGGTTATTACCCAGGATTGGGCAGAAATGATAGGTATTACCTGCGAAGGGCAGAGATGAGAGGTATTATTTAGGATGGGGCTGATATGAGGGGTATTAACAGGAATGGGGCAGAAATGAGGGGTATTACCGGGGATGGGGAAGAAATGAGGGGGTAGATGGTCATCCGGCCATAGTGATGCTCACCATTCATCTGCAGAAAGGAGGAATGGGGGGTACATAGGGGGGTAGATATAGGGGGGAGGGTAACAAGGGGCAAATCCACCCGCTAATTACCCCCCTTGGAGCAGGGAAATACACCCACCTGAGTCAAAGTGCGAGCTGAAGGCCGAGGCTCCCGGGCAGCAGCCGAGCAGCGCCCACACCCCCATCCGCCCCATGGCCGGGGCACCGGAGTGGCAATAAGGAGAAGAAGGGGGCAAATCACCGGGGCATCTTCACAGGCCGGCAGCGGGCGGCGCAGCTCTCCTAGGCCCAACCGAATGGGGGAAAACCGATAAACCCCCCCGAGAGCCCCTGCCCCGGAGCTGCGCCCACCCCGTACCGCGTCCTGCCCCGGCTCCGGCTAATCTGCCCCGGGATTCATCCACCGACATCAATGCTGCCGGCGGCGCAACAGCGACACCAGCGGCCGCCCGAGGAACTGCAACGTCACTAATACAGTATAGCGAGAGATGCATCACCGCTGCCGGCAGCGCAGCGACACCAGCGGCCGCCCGAGGAACTGCAACGCCGCTAATACAGTATAGCGAGAGATGCATCACCGCTGGCGGCAGCGCAGCGACACCAGCGGCCGCCCGAAGAACTGCAACGCCGCTAATACATTATAGCGAGAGATGCATCACCGCTGCCGGCAGCGCAGCGACACCAGCGGCCAACCGAAGAACTGCAACGCTAAGGATACATTATAACGAGAGATCCATCAATCAAAAACATCAGCGCAGCGACACCAGCGGCCGCCCGAGGAACTGCAACGTCACTGATACAGGATAGCGAGAGATACATCAGCGCAACGACACCAGCGGCCGCCCGAGGAACTGCAACGCCGCTAATACAGTATAGCGAGAGATACATCATTGCTGCCGGCAGCGCAGCGACACCAGCGGCCGCCCGAGGTACTGCAATGCCACTGATACAGTATAGCGAGAGATACATCAGCGCAGCGCCACCAGCGGCCGCCCGAGGAACTGCACCACCGCTAATAAATTATAGCGAGAGATACATCACCGACCGATGCCGGCAGCGCAGCGCCACCAGCGGCCAACAGAGGAACTGCAACGCCGCTAATATATTATAGCGAGAGCTACATCACTGCAGAGAGAAAGATGGAGGGAATGTGGGAAAGAGAGAAAGATGGAGGGAATGTGGGAAAGAGAGAAAGATGGAGGGAATGTGGGAAACAGAGAAAGATGGAGAGAATGTGGGAAAGAGAGAAAGATGGAGAGAATGTGGGCAAGAGAGAAAGATGGAGGGAATGTGGGAAAGAGAGAAAGATGGAGGGAATGTGGGAAAGAGAGAAAGATGGAGGGAATGTGAGAAAGAGAGAAAGATGGAGGGAATGTGGGAGAGAGAGAAAGATGGAGGGAATGTGGGAGAGAGAGAAAGATGGAGGGAATGTGGGAAAGAGAGAAAGATGGAGGGAATGTGAGAAAGAGAGAAAGATGGAGGGAATGTGGGAGAGAGAGAGAAAGATGGAGGGAATGTGGGAGAGAGAAAGATGAAGGGAATGTGGGAAAGAGAGAAAGATGGAGGGAATGTCGGAGAGAGAGAAAGATGGAGAGAATGTGGGAAAGAGAGAAAGATGGAGGGAATGTGGAAAAGAGAGAAAGATGGAGGGAATGTGGGAAAGAGAGAGAAAGATGGAGGGAATGTGGGAAAGAGAGAAAAATGGAGGGAATGTGGGAGAGAGAGAAAGATGGAGGGAATGTGGGAGAGAGAGAAAGATGGAGGGAATGTGGAAAAGAGAGAAAGATGGAGGGAATGTCGGAGAGAGAGAAAGATGGAGAGAATGTGGGAAAGAGAGAAAGATGGAGGGAATGTGGGAGAGAGAGAAAGATGGAGGGAATGTGGGAAAGAGAGAAAGATGGAGGGAATGTGGGGAAGAGAGAAAGATGGAGGGAATGTGGGAGAGAGAGAAAGGTGGAGGGAATGTGGGGAAGAGAGAAAGATGGAGGGAATGTGGGAGAGAGAGAAAGATGGAGGGAATGTGGGAGAGAGAGAAAGATGGAGGGAATGTGGGAAAGAGAGAAAGATGGAGGGAATGTGGGAGAGAGAGAAAGATGGAGGGAATGTGGGAAAGAGAGAAAGATGGAGGGAATGTGGGGAAGAGAGAAAGATGGAGGGAATGTGGGAGAGAGAGAAAGATGGAGGGAATGTGGGAAAGAGAGAAAGATGGAGGGAATGTGGGAGAGAGAGAAAGATGGAGGGAATGTGGAAAAGAGAGAAAGATGGAGGGAATGTGGGAAAGAGAGAAAGATGGAGGGAATGTGGGAGAGAGAGAAAGATGGAGGGAATGTGGGAAAGAGAGAAAGATGGAGGGAATGTGGGGGAGAGAGAAAGATGGAGGGAATGTGGGAAAGAGAGAAAGATGGAGGGAATGTGGGAAAGAGAGAAAGATGGAGGGAATGTGGGAGAGAGAGAAAGATGGAGGGAATGTGGGAGAGAGAGAAAGATGGAGGGAATGTGGGAGAGAGAGAAAGATGGAGGGAATGTGGGAGAGAGAGAAAGATGGAGGGAATGTGGGAAAGAGAGAAAGATGGAGGGAATGTGGGAGAGAGAGAAAGATGGAGGGAATGTGGGAAAGAGAGAAAGATGGAGGGAATGTGGGGAAGAGAGAAAGATGGAGGGAATGTGGGAGAGAGAGAAAGATGGAGGGAATGTGGGAAAGAGAGAAAGATGGAGGGAATGTGGGAGAGAGAGAAAGATGGAGGGAATGTGGAAAAGAGAGAAAGATGGAGGGAATGTGGGAAAGAGAGAAAGATGGAGGGAATGTGGGAGAGAGAGAAAGATGGAGGGAATGTGGGAAAGAGAGAAAGATGGAGGGAATGTGGGGGAGAGAGAAAGATGGAGGGAATGTGGGAAAGAGAGAAAGATGGAGGGAATGTGGGAAAGAGAGAAAGATGGAGGGAATGTGGGAGAGAGAGAAAGATGGAGGGAATGTGGGAAAGAGAGAAAGATGGAGGGAATGTGGGAAACAGAGAAAGATGGAGGGAATGTGGGAAACAGAGAAAGATGGAGGGAATGTGGGAAAGAGAGAAAGATGGAGGGAATGTGGGAGAGAGAGAAAGATGGAGGGAATGTGGGAAAGAGAGAAAGATGGAGGGAATGTGGGAGAGAGAGAAAGATGGAGGGAATGTGGGAAAGAGAGAAAGATGGAGGGAATGTGGGAAACAGAGAAAGATGGAGGGAATGTGGGAAACAGAGAAAGATGGAGGGAATGTGGGAAAGAGAGAAAGATGGAGGGAATGTGGGAAAGAGAGAAAGATGGAGGGAATGTGGGAAAGAGAGAAAGATGGAGGGAATGTGGGAAAGAGAGAAAGATGGAGAGAATGTGGGAAAGAGAGAAAGATGGAGGGAATGTGGGAGAGAGACAAAGATGGAGGGAATGTGGGAGAGAGAGAAAGATGGAGGGAATGTGGGAGAGAGAGAGAGATGGAGGGAATGTGGGAGAGAGACAAAGATGGAGGGAATGTGGGAGAGAGAGAAAGATGGAGGGAATGTGGGAAAGAGAGAAAGATGGAGAGAATGTGGGAAAGAGAGAAAGATGGAGGGAATGTGGGAGAGAGACAAAGATGGAGGGAATGTGGGAGAGAGACAAAGATGGAGGGAATGTGGGAGAGAGACAAAGATGGAGGGAATGTGGGAGAGAGAGAAAGATGGGGGGAATCTGAGCCTTTTACACTCTAGGGTCGGCCGTGTTGGGGGTTTGGGCCACATTTATGGGATGGGGGTGATGCTCAGGTTATTCCCGATCTGTAGGAGGTGAAGCAGTGGGATCGGCATGACGGCCGGGAACTGAGCAATTTGCTATTGTGACAGATATTCTCACATGGATCCCTCGCCAGCATTCAGCTGCTCACCTGCAGTTAGTGGGGCTGTAATGACATGTAATGTAATGGCAGCTCTATGGAGACCTAAATCCTAAATAGGTGGATTAGTCATTAACGTGCCGCATGACTCACCCCCCCCCCCCCCGATTCTTACCCAGCAATCGCGCTCACACCAATCCCATAATCACACAGCGACTCACACTGCCAGTATTTCCCTGGAAGAGCTCCATCTGATGGGGGACAGGAAACTACTGCACCTCCCCCCTCACACCATCAGTGACCCTGCATTAGAGAGATACTCACCTTTTCCTAGCAAAGCTCCATCTGATGGGGGACAGGAAACTACTGCACCTCCCACCATCAGTGAGCCCTGCATTAGAGAGATACTCACTTTTTCCTAGCAGAGCTCCATCTGATGGGGGACAGGAAACTACTGCACCTGCCCCTCACACCATCAGTGACCCTGCATTAGAGAGATACTCACCTTTTCCTAGCAGAGCTCCATCTGATGGGGGACAGGAAACTACTGCACCTCCCACTCGCACCATCAGTGACGCTGCATTAGAGAGATACTCACCTTTTCCTAGCAGAGCTCCATCTGATGGGGGACAGGAAACTACTGCACCTCCCACTCGCACCATCAGTGACGCTGCATTAGAGAGATACTCACCTTTTCCTAGCAGAGCTCCATCTGATGGGGGACAGGAAACTACTGCACCTGCCCCTCACACCATCAGTGACCCTGCATTAGAGAGATACTCACCTTTTCCTAGCAGAGCTCCATCTGATGGGGGGCAGGAAACTACTGCACCTCACACCATCAGTGACCCTGCATTAGAGAGATACCTTTTGGCTGAGTGGCCTGCACATGCACCGTGGGATCGAGGGAAAGGTTTGCAGCCATTGTTGGGGGATACACACTTTTTTCTTTCTTTTCTTTTGTGGACCAATCACCAGGATTTTGACTATCCCAGTGATTGGATCACTTACCTGGGGCATCCTGATATGGGAAGCCTCGCTGTGTGAAACCGCCCAGATCGGTCACTCAACTCACCTTTCAGATGTACCTACGATCCATGCGCAGGCTAATCAGCGACTAATCAGCGACTAGTCAGCGGCTAATCTGTGACTAATCTGTGACTAATCAGCGACTAATTTGTGACTAATCAGCGACTAATCAGTGACTAATCAGTGACTAATCAGCGACTAATCAGCGACTAATTTGTGACTAATCAGCGACTAATCAGTGCCTAATCTGCGACTAATCTGTGACTAATCAGCGACTAATTTGTGACTAATCAGCGACTAATCAGCGACTAATCAGTGACTAATCAGCGACTAATTTGTGACTAATCAGCGACTAATCAGTGCCTAATCTGCGACTAATCTGTGACTAATCAGCGACTAATTTGTGACTAATCAGCGACTAATCAGCGACTAATCAGTGACTAATCTGCGACTAATCAGTGACTAATCAGCAACTAATCAGTGACTTATCATCGACTAGTCAGCGGCTAATCAGCGACTTGTCAGCCACTAATCAGCAACTAATCAGCCACTAATCTGCAACTCATCAGCCATTAATCAGCAACTAATCAGTGACTAATCAGTGACTAATCGGCGACTAATCAGACTAATCTGTGACTAATCGGCGACTAATCTGTGACTAATCAGTGCCTAATCTGCGACTAATCTGACTAATCAGTGACTAATCAGCTAAAATCAGTGACTAATCAGCGACTAATCAGCCACTAATCAGTGACTAATCAGCGACTTATCAGCAGGGCATAAAGAATTGGTCCGGAGAGAGCGTTGGCAGAGGGAGCCGGCACTCCTGTGTCCAGCCTATATGAGTGTGGAAGCGCGTGCGGGTGCAGGGGATGCCGCCGCGGCCCAACACCATGGCTAGCTAGCTAATCAGCGACTAATCAGTGACTAAATCAGCAACTAGTCAGTGGATAATCTGCGACTAATCTGCGACTAATCAGCGATTAATCAGCGTCTAATCAGCGACCAATCAGTGACTAATCAGCGACTACTAAGTGACTAATCAGCGACTACTCGGTGACTAATCAGCGACTAATTAGTGACTAATCAGCGACTAATCAGCGACTAATCGGCTACTAATCGGCGACTAATCGGCGACTAATCTGTGACTAATCTGTGACTAATCAGCGACTAATCAGTGGCTAATCTGCGACTAATCTGACTAATCAGCGAGTAATCAGTGACTCATCAGTTAAAATGAGTGGCTAATCAGCGACTACTTAGTGACAAATCAGTGGCATATTAGCGACTAATCAGTGACTAATCAGCCACTAATCAGCGACTAATCAGTCACTAATCAGCCACTAATCAGCGACCAATCAGCCACTAATCAGCGACTAATCAGCGACCAATCAGCCACTAATCAGTGACTAATCAGCAACTAATCAGTGGATAATCTGCGACTAATCAGCGACTAATCAGCGACTAATCAGTGACTAATCTGCGACTAATCAGCGACTAATCAGTGGCTAATCTGTGGCTAATCAGTGACTAATCAGCGGCTAATCAGCCACTTATCAATGACTAATCAGCGACTAATCAGTGACTAATCGGTGACCAATCAGCGACTAGTCATCGGCTAATCAGTGACTAATCAGCGACTAATCTGCCACTAATCAGCCACTAATCAGTGACTAATCAGCGACTAGTCATCAGCTAATCAGTGACTAATCAGTGACTAATCTGCCACTAATCAGCAACTAATCAGCGACTAATCAGCAACTAAACAGTGATTAATCAGCCAATAATCAGTGACTAATCAGCAACTAATCAGTGACTAATCAGCAACTAAACAGTGACTAATCAGCCAATAATCAGTGACTAATCAGCAGGGCATAAAGCATTGGTCCGGTTGGCAGAGGGAGCCGGCACTCCTGTGTACAGCCTATCTGTGTGGCTGAGTGTGGGAGCGCGTGCGGGTGCAGGGGATGCCGCCGCGGCCCAATACCACGGCTAGCAAAGGTAAGCAATTGTGGCCAATCTGGGGCAGGGAGAGGGTTGACACCACACAGTGGGGCACTGAGGCAGTGGTAATTGGTCCAGGAATCGATTCTCTTCCCCCAGGGCATCCAAAATCGGCCCAGGTATCTTATAGATTCCCAGGCTAATCATGGTGGGTTTTGGTCCTTGCCCCCGGTCGGGGATGCCCCGCCATGTGACACCCCCCAGATCACCCCATACACTTACCTTGTTTCCCCGGCCAACGGCACATGTGCGAGCCGCATCCCCGCTATCCCTCCAGCAGGGCGCGTGTCTGTCCCAGGCATTTGTGGATGGCCGGTCCCTGTTAGAGGGAAGCGGGGGATGCGGGCGTCAGTGCACTCACGTTAGATGAGCTCCTGGATGCTGGGACTTGAGCAAATCCGAACGCACTTATTGGACCAGCGGCCGCACATGCGCCGTAGGACCAGGAAGAGGTGAGTTTGTTTGGGTGACCCAAACCCGGGGCAGTCAAAATCCTTTTGGTTTTTTGACTGAGTTTTGGTCTACTTTAAAGCAGTCCTTCACCCTGAATAAGAGCCTATCTTATATGTTCCCCCCCTGTACATACAGATTGCTCACATTAATCCGGACCTTCACCCTGAATAAGAGTCTATCTTATATGTTTCCCACACCCTGTACATACAGATTGCCCACATTAATCCGGACCCTCAACCTGAATAAGAGCCTATCTTATATGTTTCCCACACCCTGTGCATACAGATTGCCCACATTAATCCGGACCCTCACCCTGAATAAGAGCCTATCTTATATGTTTCCCACACCCTGTACATACAGATTGCCCACATTAATCCGGACCTTCACCCTGAATAAGAGCCTATCTTATATGTTTCCCACACCCTGTACATACAGATTGCCCACATTAATCTGGACCCTTACCCTGAATAAGAGCCTATCTTATATGTTTCCCACACCCTGTACATACAGATTGCCCACATTAATCTGGACCCTCACCCTGAATAAGAGCCTATCTTATATGTTTCCCCCCTGATTGCTCACATTAATCCGGACCTTCGCCCTGAATAAGAGTCTATCTTATATGTTTCCCACACCCTGTACATACAGATTGCCCACATTAATCCGGACCTTCATCCTGAATAAGAGCCTATCTTATATGTTTCCCACACCCTGTACATACAGATTGCTCACATTAATCTGGACCCTCACCCTGAATAAGAGCCTATTTTATATGTTTCCCCCCTGATTGCTCACATTAATCCGGACCTTCGCCCTGAATAAGAGCCTATGACTCTGGGGTTCACCTGTATGACTCTGGGGTCACCTGTATGACTTTGGGGTCACCTGTATGACTCTGGGGCCACCTGTATGACTCTGGGGTTCACCTGTATGACTCTGGGGTCACCTGTATGACTTTGGGGTCACCTTTATGACTCTGGGGTCACCTGTATGACTCTGGGGCCACCTGTATGACTCTGGGGTTCACCTGTATGACTCTGGGGTCACCTGTATGACTCTGGGGCCACCTGTATGACTCTGGGGCCCACCTGTATGACTCTGGGGCCCTCCTGTATGACTCTGGGGGCCCACCTGTATGACTCTGGGGCCCACCTGTATGACTCTGGGGCCCTCCTGTATGACTCTGGGGCCCACCTGTATGACTCTGGGGCCCACCTGTATGACTCTCGGGGTCACCTGTATGACTCTGGGGGCCACCTGTATGGCTCTGGGGTCACCTGTATGACTCTGGGGTCACCTGTATGACTCTGGGGTCACCTGTATGACTCTGGGGCCCACCTGTATGACTCTGGGGTCACCTGTATGACTCTGGGGCCCACCTGTATGACTCTGGGGTCACCTGTATGACTCTGGGGGCCCTCCTGTATGACTCTGGGGTCACCTGTATGACTCTGGGGGTCACCTGTATGACTCTGGGGCCCACCTGTATGACTCTGGGGCCCTCCTGTATGACTCTGGGGCCCTCCTGTATGACTCTGGGGTCACCTGTATGACTCTGGGGCCCACCTGTATGACTCTGGGGGTCACCTGTATGACTCTGGGAGCCACCTGTATGACTCTGGGGGTCACCTGTATGACTCTGGGGGTCACCTGTATGACTCTGGGGGCCCACCTGTATGACTCTGGGGTCACCTGTATGACTCTGGGGCCCACCTGTATGACTCTGGGGGTCACCTGTATGACTCTGGGGGTCACCTGTATGACTCTGGGGTCACCTGTATGACTCTGGGGTCACCTGTATGACTCTGAGGGCCCACCTGTATGACTCTGGGGCCCACCTGTATGACTCTGGGGGCCACCTGTATGACTCTGGGGGCTCACCTGTATGACTCTGGGGGCCCACCTGTATGACTCTGGGGCCCACCTGTATGACTCTGGGGGCCCACCTGTATGACTCTGGGGGTCACCTGTATGACTCTGGGGGCCACCTGTATGGCTCTGGGGTCACCTGTATGACTCTGGGGTCACCTGTATGACTCTGGGGCCCACCTGTATGACTCTGGGGTCACCTGTATGACTCTGGGGCCCACCTGTATGACTCTGGGGTCACCTGTATGACTCTGGGGGCCCTCCTGTATGACTCTGGGGTCACCTGTATGACTCTGGGGGTCACCTGTATGACTCTGGGGCCCACCTGTATGACTCTGGGGCCCTCCTGTATGACTCTGGGGCCCTCCTGTATGACTCTGGGGTCACCTGTATGACTCTGGGGCCCACCTGTATGACTCTGGGGGTCACCTGTATGACTCTGGGAGCCACCTGTATGACTCTGGGGGTCACCTGTATGACTCTGGGGGTCACCTGTATGACTCTGGGGGCCCACCTGTATGACTCTGGGGCCCACCTGTATGACTCTGGGGGTCACCTGTATGA
This sequence comes from Gastrophryne carolinensis, assembly GCA_027917425.1. Taxonomy (NCBI): domain Eukaryota; kingdom Metazoa; phylum Chordata; class Amphibia; order Anura; family Microhylidae; genus Gastrophryne; species Gastrophryne carolinensis. The sequence continues at coordinate 194,234,109 of CM051243.1, forward strand.
CTCTGGGAGCCACCTGTATGACTCTGGGGTCACCTGTATGACTCTGGGGCCCTCCTGTATGACTCTGGGGTCACCTGTATGACTCTGGGGGCCACCTGTATGACTCTGGGGCCCTCCTGTATGACTCTGGGGTCACCTGTATGACTCTGGGGGCCACCTGTATGACTCTGGGTCCCTCCTGTATGACTCTGGGGGCCCACCTGTATGACTCTGGGGTCACCTGTATGACTCTGGGGGTCACCTGTATGACACTGGGGTCACCTGTATGACTCTGGGGCCCACCTGTATGACTCTGGGGGTCACCTGTATGACTCTGAGGGGTCACCTGTATGACTCTGGGGCCCACCTGTATGACTCTGGGGGCCACCTGTATGACTCTGGGGGCTCACCTGTATGACTCTGGGGGCCCACCTGTATGACTCTGGGGCCCACCTGTATGACTCTGGGGGCCACCTGTATGACTGGGGGCCACCTGTATGACTCTGGGGGCAACCTGTATGACTCTGGGGGCCCACCTGTATGACACTTGGGCCCACCTGTATGACTCTGGGGGCCCACCTGTATGACTCTGGGGCCCACCTGTATGACTCTGGGGGCCCACCTGTATGACTCTGGGGCCCACCTGTATGACTCTGGGGTCACCTGTATGACTCTGGGGCCCTCCTGTATGACTCTGGGGCCCACCTGTATGACTCTGAGGGCCCACCTGTATGACTCTGGGGCCCACCTGTATGACTCTGGGGCCCTCCTGTATGACTCTGGGGCCCACCTGTATGACTCTGGGGGTCACCTGTATGACTCTGGGGGTCACCTGTATGACTCTGGGGGTCACCTGTATGACTCTGGGGTCACCTGTATGACTCTGGGGCCCTCCTGTATGACTCTGGGGCCCTCCTGTATGACTCTGGGGCCCACCTGTATGACTCTGGGGTCACCTGTATGACTCTGGGGCCCACCTGTATGACTCTGGGGTCACCTGTATGACTCTGGGGCACTCCTGTATGACTCTGGGGCCCACCTGTATGACTCTGAGGGCCCACCTGTATGACTCTGGGGCCCACCTGTATGACTCTGGGCCCACCTGTATGACTCTGGGGCCCACCTGTATGACTCTGGGGGCCCACCTGTATGACCCTTGGGCCCACCTGTATGACTCTGGGGGCCCACCTGTATGACTCTGGGGGCCCACCTGTATGACTCTGGGGCCCACCTGTATGACTCTGGGGGCCCACCTGTATGACTCTTGGGCCCACCTGTATGACTCTGGGGGCCCACCTGTATGACTCTGGGGGCCCACCTGTATGACTCTGGGGCCCACCTGTATGAGTCTGGGGCCCTCCTGTATGACTCTGGGGTCACCTGTATGACTCTGGGGTCACCTGTATGACTCTGGGGCCCACCTGTATGACTCTGGGGCCCTCCTGTATGACTCTGGGGCCCACCTGTATGACTCTGGGGGTCACCTGTATGACTCTGGGGGTCACCTGTATGACTCTGGGGTCACCTGTATGACTCTGGGGCCCTCCTGTATGACTCTGGGGCCCTCCTGTATGACTCTGGGGCCCACCTGTATGACTCTGGGGTCACCTTTATGACTCTGGGGCCCACCTGTATGACTCTGGGGTCACCTGTATGACTCTGGGGCCCACCTGTATGACTCTGGGGCCCTCCTGTATGACTCTGGGGCCCTCCTGTATGACTCTGGGGCCCACCTGTATGACTCTGGGGGTCACCTGTATGACTCTGGGGTCACCTGTATGACTCTGGGGGCCCACCTGTATGACTCTGGGGGCCCACCTGTATGACTCTGGGGCCCACCTGTATGACTCTGGGGGCCCACCTGTATGACTCTGGGGCCCACCTGTATGACTCTGGGGGTCACCTGTATGACTCTGGGGTCACCTGTATGACTCTGGGGGGCCACCTGTATGACTCTGGGGCCCACCTGTATGACTCTGGGGCCCACCTGTATGACTCTGGGGCCAACCTGTATGACTCTGGGGCCCTCCTCTATGACTCTGGGGCCCTCCTGTATGACTCTGGGGGCCACCTATATGACTCTGGGGTCACCTGTATGACTCTGGGGGCCCACCTGTATGACTCTGGGGCCCACCTGTATGACTCTGGGGCCAACCTGTATGACTCTGGGGCCCTCCTGTATGACTCTGGGGCCCTCCTGTATGACTCTGGGGGCCACCTATATGACTCTGGGGCCACCTATATGACTCTGGGGTCACCTGTATGACTCTGGGGCCCACCTTTATGACTCTGGGGGCCACCTGTATGACTCTGGGGCCCACCTGTATGACTCTGGGGCCCTCCTGTATGACTCTGGGGCCCTCCTGTATGACTCTGGGGGCCCACCTGTATGACTCTGGGGCCCACCTGTATGACTCTGGGGCCCTCCTGTATGACTCTGGGGCCCACCTGTATGACTCTGGGGCCCACCTGTATGACTCTCGGGGTCACCTGTATGACTCTGGGGGCCACCTGTATGGCTCTGGGGTCACCTGTATGACTCTGGGGTCACCTGTATGACTCTGGGGTCACCTGTATGACTCTGGGGCCCACCTGTATGACTCTGGGGTCACCTGTATGACTCTGGGGCCCACCTGTATGACTCTGGGGTCACCTGTATGACTCTGGGGGCCCTCCTGTATGACTCTGGGGTCACCTGTATGACTCTGGGGGTCACCTGTATGACTCTGGGGCCCACCTGTATGACTCTGGGGCCCTCCTGTATGACTCTGGGGCCCTCCTGTATGACTCTGGGGTCACCTGTATGACTCTGGGGCCCACCTGTATGACTCTGGGGGTCACCTGTATGACTCTGGGAGCCACCTGTATGACTCTGGGGGTCACCTGTATGACTCTGGGGGTCACCTGTATGACTCTGGGGGCCCACCTGTATGACTCTGGGGTCACCTGTATGACTCTGGGGCCCACCTGTATGACTCTGGGGGTCACCTGTATGACTCTGGGGGTCACCTGTATGACTCTGGGGTCACCTGTATGACTCTGGGGTCACCTGTATGACTCTGAGGGCCCACCTGTATGACTCTGGGGCCCACCTGTATGACTCTGGGGGCCACCTGTATGACTCTGGGGGCTCACCTGTATGACTCTGGGGGCCCACCTGTATGACTCTGGGGCCCACCTGTATGACTCTGGGGGCCCACCTGTATGACTCTGGGGTCACCTGTATGACTCTGGGGGCCACCTGTATGGCTCTGGGGTCACCTGTATGACTCTGGGGTCACCTGTATGACTCTGGGGCCCACCTGTATGACTCTGGGGTCACCTGTATGACTCTGGGGCCCACCTGTATGACTCTGGGGTCACCTGTATGACTCTGGGGGCCCTCCTGTATGACTCTGGGGTCACCTGTATGACTCTGGGGGTCACCTGTATGACTCTGGGGCCCACCTGTATGACTCTGGGGCCCTCCTGTATGACTCTGGGGCCCTCCTGTATGACTCTGGGGTCACCTGTATGACTCTGGGGCCCACCTGTATGACTCTGGGGGTCACCTGTATGACTCTGGGAGCCACCTGTATGACTCTGGGGGTCACCTGTATGACTCTGGGGGTCACCTGTATGACTCTGGGGGCCCACCTGTATGACTCTGGGGCCCACCTGTATGACTCTGGGGGTCACCTGTATGACTCTGAGAGCCACCTGTATGACTCTGGGGTCACCTGTATGACTCTGGGGCCCTCCTGTATGACTCTGGGGTCACCTGTATGACTCTGGGGGCCACCTGTATGACTCTGGGGCCCTCCTGTATGACTCTGGGGTCACCTGTATGACTCTGGGGGCCACCTGTATGACTCTGGGTCCCTCCTGTATGACTCTGGGGGCCCACCTGTATGACTCTGGGGTCACCTGTATGACTCTGGGGGTCACCTGTATGACACTGGGGTCACCTGTATGACTCTGGGGCCCACCTGTATGACTCTGGGGGTCACCTGTATGACTCTGAGGGGTCACCTGTATGACTCTGGGGCCCACCTGTATGACTCTGGGGGCCACCTGTATGACTCTGGGGGCTCACCTGTATGACTCTGGGGGCCCACCTGTATGACTCTGGGGCCCACCTGTATGACTCTGGGGGCCACCTGTATGACTCTGGGGGCAACCTGTATGACTCTGGGGGCCCACCTGTATGACACTTGGGCCCACCTGTATGACTCTGGGGGCCCACCTGTATGACTCTGGGGCCCACCTGTATGACTCTGGGGGCCCACCTGTATGACTCTGGGGCCCACCTGTATGACTCTGGGGTCACCTGTATGACTCTGGGGCCCTCCTGTATGACTCTGGGGCCCACCTGTATGACTCTGAGGGCCCACCTGTATGACTCTGGGGCCCACCTGTATGACTCTGGGGCCCTCCTGTATGACTCTGGGGCCCACCTGTATGACTCTGGGGGTCACCTGTATGACTCTGGGGGTCACCTGTATGACTCTGGGGGTCACCTGTATGACTCTGGGGTCACCTGTATGACTCTGGGGCCCTCCTGTATGACTCTGGGGCCCTCCTGTATGACTCTGGGGCCCACCTGTATGACTCTGGGGTCACCTGTATGACTCTGGGGCCCACCTGTATGACTCTGGGGTCACCTGTATGACTCTGGGGCACTCCTGTATGACTCTGGGGCCCACCTGTATGACTCTGAGGGCCCACCTGTATGACTCTGGGGCCCACCTGTATGACTCTGGGCCCACCTGTATGACTCTGGGGCCCACCTGTATGACTCTGGGGGCCCACCTGTATGACCCTTGGGCCCACCTGTATGACTCTGGGGGCCCACCTGTATGACTCTGGGGGCCCACCTGTATGACTCTGGGGCCCACCTGTATGACTCTGGGGGCCCACCTGTATGACTCTTGGGCCCACCTGTATGACTCTGGGGGCCCACCTGTATGACTCTGGGGGCCCACCTGTATGACTCTGGGGCCCACCTGTATGAGTCTGGGGCCCTCCTGTATGACTCTGGGGTCACCTGTATGACTCTGGGGTCACCTGTATGACTCTGGGGCCCACCTGTATGACTCTGGGGCCCTCCTGTATGACTCTGGGGCCCACCTGTATGACTCTGGGGGTCACCTGTATGACTCTGGGGGTCACCTGTATGACTCTGGGGTCACCTGTATGACTCTGGGGCCCTCCTGTATGACTCTGGGGCCCTCCTGTATGACTCTGGGGCCCACCTGTATGACTCTGGGGTCACCTTTATGACTCTGGGGCCCACCTGTATGACTCTGGGGTCACCTGTATGACTCTGGGGCCCACCTGTATGACTCTGGGGCCCTCCTGTATGACTCTGGGGCCCTCCTGTATGACTCTGGGGCCCACCTGTATGACTCTGGGGGTCACCTGTATGACTCTGGGGTCACCTGTATGACTCTGGGGGCCCACCTGTATGACTCTGGGGGCCCACCTGTATGACTCTGGGGCCCACCTGTATGACTCTGGGGGCCCACCTGTATGACTCTGGGGCCCACCTGTATGACTCTGGGGGTCACCTGTATGACTCTGGGGTCACCTGTATGACTCTGGGGGCCCACCTGTATGACTCTGGGGCCCACCTGTATGACTCTGGGGCCCACCTGTATGACTCTGGGGCCAACCTGTATGACTCTGGGGCCCTCCTCTATGACTCTGGGGCCCTCCTGTATGACTCTGGGGGCCACCTATATGACTCTGGGGTCACCTGTATGACTCTGGGGGCCCACCTGTATGACTCTGGGGCCCACCTGTATGACTCTGGGGCCAACCTGTATGACTCTGGGGCCCTCCTGTATGACTCTGGGGCCCTCCTGTATGACTCTGGGGGCCACCTATATGACTCTGGGGCCCTCCTGTATGACCCTGGGGCCCTCCTGTATGACTCTGGGGCCCACCTTTATGACTCTGGGGTCACCTGTATGACTCTGGGGGCCCACCTTTATGACTCTGGGGTCACCTGTATGACTCTGGGGGCCCACCTGTATGACTCTGGGGCCCACCTGTATGACTCTGGGGCCCTCCTGTATGACTCTGGGGCCCACCTGTATGACTCTGGGGTCACCTGTATGACTCTTGGGTCACCTGTATGACTCTGGGGCCCTCCTGTATGACTCTGGGGGTCACCTGTATGACTCTGGGAGCCACCTGTATGACTCTGGGGCCTTCCTGTATGACTCTGGGGTCACCTGTATGACTCTGGGGGTCACCTGTATGACTCTGGGGCCCTCCTGTATGACTCTGGGGCCCACCTGTATGACTCTGGGGCCCTCCTGTATGACTCTGGGGGCCACCTATATGACTCTGGGGTCATCTGTATGACTCTGGGGGTCACCTGTATGACACTGGGGTCACCTGTATGACTCTGGGGCCCACCTGTATGACTCTGGGGGTCACCTGTATGACTCTGGGGTCACCTGTATGACTCTGGGGGTCACCTGTATGACTCTGGGGTCACCTGTATGACTCTGGGGGCCCACCTGTATGATTCTGGGGGCCCACCTGTATGACTCTGGGGTCACCTGTATGACTCTGGGGTCACCTGTATGACTCTGGGGGTCACCTGTATGACTCTGGGGTCACCTGTATGACTCTGGGGGCCCACCTGTATGACTCTGGGGCCCACCTGTATGACTCTGGGGTCACCTGTATGACTCTGGGGGTCCACTTGTATGACTCTGGGGTCACCTGTATGACTCTGGGGTCACCTGTATGACTCTGGGGTCACCTGTATGACTCTGGGGTCACCTGTATGACTCTGGGGGCCCACCTGTATGACTCTGGGGTCACCTGTATGACTCTGGGGGTCACCTGTATGACTCTGGGGTCACCTGTATGACTCTGGGGGCCCACCTGTATGATTCTGGGGGCCCACCTGTATGACTCTGGGGTCACCTGTATGACTCTGGGGTCACCTGTATGACTCTGGGGGTCACCTGTATGACTCTGGGGTCACCTGTATGACTCTGGGGGCCCACCTGTATGACTCTGGGGCCCACCTGTATGACTCTGGGGTCACCTGTATGACTCTGGGGGCCCACTTGTATGACTCTGGGGTCACCTGTATGACTCTGGGGTCACCTGTATGACTCTGGGGTCACCTGTATGACTCTGGGGTCACCTGTATGACTCTGGGGGCCCACCTGTATGACTCTGGGGGTCACCTGTATGACTCTGGGGTCACCTGTATGACTCTGGGGGTCACCTGTATGACTCTGGGGTCACCTGTATGACTCTGGGGGCCCACCTGTATGACTCTGGGGCCCACCTGTATGACTCTGGGGCCCACCTGTATGACTCTGGGGCCCACTTGTGACTCTGAGGCCCACCTGTATGACTCTGGGGCCCTCCTGTATGACTTTGGGGCCCATCTGTATGACTCTGGGGCCCTCCTGCATGACTCTGGGGTCACCTGTATGACTCTGGGGTCACCTGTATGACTCTGGGGTCACCTGTATGACTCTGGGGCCCTCCTGTATGACTTTGGGGCCCATCTGTATGACTCTGGGGCCCTCCTGCATGACTCTGGGGTCACCTGTATGACTCTGGGGTCACCTGTATGACTCTGGGGTCACCTGTATGACTCTGGGGCCCTCCTGTATTCCTCTGGGGTCACCTGTATGACTCTGGGGTCACCTGTATGACTCTGGGGCCCTCCTGTATGACTCTGGGGTCACCTGTATGACTCTGGGGCCACCTGTATGACTCTGGGGCCCACCTGTATGACTCTGGGGTCACCTGTATGACTCTGGGGCCCTCCTGTATGACTCTGCGGTCACCTGTATGACTCTGGGGTCACCTATATGACTCTGAGGCCCTCCTGCATGACTCTGGCGTCACCTGTATGACTCTGGGGTCACCTGTATGACTCTGGGGCCCTCCTGTATGACTCTGGGGTCACCTGTATGACTCTGGGGTCACCTGTATGACTCTGGGGCCCACCTGTATGACTCGGGGCCCACCTGTATGACTCTGGGGCCCGCCTGTATGACTCTGGGGTCACCTGTATGACTCTGGGAGCCACCTGTATGACTCTGGGGCCCTCCTGTATGACTCTGGGGCCCACCTGTATGACTCTGGGGGCCCACCTGTATGACTCTGGGGGTCACCTGTATGACTCTAGGGCCCTCCTGTATGACTCTGGGGTCACCTGTATGACTCTGGGGGTCACCTGTATGACTCTAGGGCCCTCCTGTATGACTCTGGGGTCACCTGTATGACTCTGGGGGCCACCTGTATGACTCTGGGGTCACCTGTATGACTCTGGGGTCACCTGTATGACTCTGGGGATCACCTGTATGACTCTGGGGTCACCTGTATGACTCTGGAGCCCACCTGTATGACTCTGGGGTCACCTGTATGACTCTGGAGCCCACCTGTATGACTCTGGGGGCCACCTGTATGATTCTGGGGGCCCACCTGTATGACTCTGGGGCCCACCTGTATGAGTCTGGGGCCCTCCTGTATGACTCTGGGGTCACCTGTATGACTCTGGGAGCCACCTGTATGACTCTGGGGTCACCTGTATGACTCTGGGGCCCTCCTGTATGACTCTGGGGCCCACCTGTATGACTCTGGGGTCACCTGTATGACTCTGGGGCCCACCTGTATGACTCTGGGGGCCCACCTGTATGACTCTGGGGTCACCTGTATGACTCTGGGAGCCACCTGTATGACTCTGGGGTCACCTGTATGACTCTGGGGCCCTCCTGTATGACTCTGGGGCCACCTGTATGACACTGGGGTCACCTGTATGACTCTGGGGTCACCTGTATGACTCTGGGGCCCACCTGTATGACTCTGGGGGCCCACCTGTATGACTCTGGGGTCACCTGTATGACTCTGGGGGGCACCTGTATGACTCTGGGAGCCACCTGTATGACTCTGGGGTCACCTGTATGACTCTGGGGCCCACCTGTATGACTCTGGGGTCACCTGTATGACTCTGGGGCCCACCTGTATGACTCTGGGGTCACCTGTATGACTCTGGGGCCCACCTGTATGACTCTGGGGCCCACCTGTATGACTCTGGGGTCACCTGTATGACTCTGGGGCCCACCTGTACGACTCTGGGGCCCACCTGTATGCCTCTGGGGTCACCTGTATGACTCTGGGTCCCACCTGTATGACTCTGGGGTCACCTGTATGACTCTGGGGCCACCTGTATGACTCTGGGAGCCACCTGTATGAGTCTGGGGCCCACCTGTATGACTCTGGGGTCACCTGTATGAGTCTGGGGCCCACCTGTATGACTCTGGGGTCACCTGTATGACTCTGGGGCCCACCTGTATGACTCTGGGGGCCACCTGTATGACTTTGGGGGCCACCTGTATGACTCTGGGGCCCACCTGTATGACTCTGGGGGCCCACCTGTATGACTCTGGGGTCACCCGTATGACTCTGGGGTCACCTGTATGACACTAGGGTCACCTGTATGACTCTGGGGCCACCTGTATGACACTGGGGGCCACCTGTATGACTCTGGGGCCACTTGTATGACTCTGGGGCCACCTGTATGACTCTGGGGCCACCTGTGTGACTCTGGGGCCACCTGTATGACTCTGGGGCCACCTGTATGACTCTTGGGGCCACCTGTATGACTCTGGGGCCACCTGTGTGACTCTGGGGCCACCTGTATGACTCTTGGGGCCACCTGTATGACTCTGGGGCCACCTGTATGACACTGGGGGCCACCTGTATGACTCTGGGGCCCACCTGTATGACTCTGGGGCCCACCTGTATGACTCTGGGGGTCACCTGTATGACTCTGGGGCCCACCTGTATGACTCTGGGGGTCACCTGTATGACTCTGGGGCTCACCTGTATGACTCTGGGGGTCACCTGTATGACTCTGGGGGCCACTATTGTATCGCGTAATTCCAAATCCTATACAACAACAACAGGGCCGCCAGATCAGCCCAATATGGTCCTTTAAAGAAAGCCGCACATCCAAGATAGTATATCAAAGAATATGGAAATCTTTAATTGTAAAATCAAAAATCCAATCAGACACATAGAATGACACAGCACAAGTACCAACAAGATTAAAAACAATTCTAAAAACAATTAAAGGCTGCCAAGGATAATGGGAGCTAATTGATTACAATCAAACAAATGATATTATTGCACCCTAATATCCTAATATTTGGAAAAGTCTCGATGCTCCTTTACACCATGTGCTTCATTATGTGCAATTAATAAATAAAGCAATAATACATTAACCTAAAAACTAGTGGCAATAGTACAAAATTACAAAAGGAAACGACCATTTATCAAAAAGCAATTAAACCGGACCTTCACCATGATTTATTGAAAACCCTTAAAAAAATGATTCCCCAGCATCTAAAGTTAATATATTTTAAGTTTTTAGTCACTTACTTATTATTCTTTCCCCCCACTGGGCTGCAACTCTGTTCAGGACTCTAGGATATGGGCGCCGGCATCTTGACTCAGAAGCATCACACTTATTGAGGAGAGGAGAGTGGGATAAAGTACAGGGGGTGGGGGTTATAGCTGTGCTTTGCTCAGACAGAGCAGAGCTGGGGTCAGGAAAAGGACAGCAATCCCAGAATGCAGAGCAGCACAGTCAGAAGGCACTTCCTGTTTGCAGGCTGCCTGATGTTCCATGAGCCGCCATCTTGGATGTTTAAAGGCTCATAACATGCAGTAGATGCAGGTAGGATGAGAAGGGCCCTGTTTAAGTGTTTGTACCAGGGCCCCATCACATTTAGTTATACCACTGTATATAATATAATAATAATATAAATATAATATATAATAATATATATATAATATATATATATATATATTTATTTATTATATATAATAATAATTATTATAATAATATATAATAATAATTATTATAATATATATATATAATATTATAACATATAATAATTATTAATATATAACATATAATTATTAATATATAATGTATATTATTATATATTATAATAATAATATATAATGTATAATAATAATTATTATAATATAATAATAATAATAATAATAATATAATAATATAAAATTAGCAGGATTTCTGCGTTGCCGGTGGAGAGGTTCTCTGCGCCCGGGAGGCCAGAAATTAGACGGCCGCCAAAAATGTGGGACTAGAGAAAATTAATCGCTGAGTTTCTCATCAGGCGTCTGATGCGATTTGACTTTCAGTGCGGAAATCTTGCCGAGCGCCTCGAATTTAGGTCAGCGGCAGGAAAGCCGAGGCTAATAAAGGGGGCTTCATACCCCGACCTTGCATAGAACGTTAAAGAGATACAACACCGATTAAAACCAAAAAAAAAAAAGATGTTGATTACAGTGTGACCTTGCATTAAAAGCTGAGCAAAACCCAAAACCCCCCTCCCCTTGCCCTGGACTTTAAAGTGGACCAAAACTCACCATCTATAAGATTCCTGGGCCTGATTCCCTCCCCCCCGGGGCATCCAAAATCAGGATGCCCCTCTGTGTGATTTCCCCCAGGTCACCCCATACACTTACCTTGCTTCTCGGTCCAACAGCACATGCGCGAGCCGCATCCCTGCTATCCCTCTAGCAGGGCGTGTGCCCACACCAGGCATTTGTGAATGGCCGGCACGGGCAGGGAAGCGGGGATGTGGCCGTCAGTGCGCTTGGAGACGCTGGCCTTAGACGACATGATGTCAGCGGCTCTGAGCACGCTGATTGGACAAGCGGCTGCGCATGCGCCATAGAACCGGGGAGAGGTGAGTTTGTTCAAGCTTCACACAGCGGGGCATCTTGATCGGGGGGCCCCGCGGGAAAAGACCAAAACCCAGCATAGTCAAAATCCTTGGTTTTGGTCCATCTTAAAAGATGGGTGAAGACCCTCCCCTGGGGTATCCCGATTCGGAACTGTGTGATATACCCCGGTTTCGACAGATAACTCTATTTATTGGCCACATTTACTATTTACCCTCCAATCCTATCACACTCTCCCCTTCTGGAAACAATGTCGTCCATGGGCTGCTATTCACGTGACACCTCCCCTAATTACCAGAGAAAGGGGGCGAGAATATAATGGAAAAAGAATTCAAGCTATTGGGTAAGAGCTTAAGTTCCCGAACAGTGTATCTGTTTATATTGGACCCCTTAACCATTAACCCTCCAACCCGAAACACTCTCCCCTCCTGGAAATAATGTCGTCCACGGGCTGCTATCTAATTATTCCCCTAATTACCAGGGGAAGGGGGTGAGGATAGAATGGAAAAAGAATTCAAGCTATTGGGTAGGAGCTTAAGATCCCAAACAGTGTATCTGTTTTTATTGGACTCCTTTACTATTAACCCTCCAACCCTGGCACACTCTCCCCTGCTGGGAACAATGTCGTCCATGGGCTGCTATTCACATGACAGCTTCCCCTAATTACCAGTGGAAGGGGGCAAGAATAGAATGGAAAAAGAATTCAAGCTATTGGGTAGGAGCTTAAGTTCCCGAACAGTGTATCTGTTTTTATTGGACCCCCTTTACCATTAACCCTCCAATCCTGGCACACTCTCCCCTCCTGAAAATAATGTCGTCCACGGACTGCTATTCAAGTGATCGCCTGCCCTAATTACCAGTGGAAGGTGGCGAGAATAGAATGGAAAAAGAATTCAAGCTATTGGCTAGGAGCTTAAGTTCCCGAACAGTGTATCTGTTTTTATTGGACCTCTTTACCATTAACACTCCAACCCGGGCACACTCTCCACTCCTGAAAATAATGTCATCCATGGGCTGCTATTCACGTGACCGCCTCCCCTAATTACCAGTGGAAGGGGGGCGAGAATAGAATGGAAAAAGAATTCAAGCTAATAGGTACGGTTTTGGGTTCTGGAACAGTGTATCTGTTTTTATTGGACCCTTTTCACCATTAAAGCTCCAATCCTGGCACACTCTCCCCTTCTGTAAACAATGTCATCCATGGGCTGCTATTCACGTGACCGCCTCCCCTAATTACCAGTGGAAGGGGTCGAGAATAAAATGGAAAAATAATTCAAGCTATTGGGTAGGAGTTTGAGGTCTCGAACGGTGTATCTGTTTTATTGGACCCCTTTCTCCACCAGCCCTCCAATCCTGGCACACTATCCCCTCCTGGAAATAATGTCGTCCATGGGCTGATATTCATGTAACAGCCTCCCCTAATTACCAGAAAAAGGGGGCGAGAATATAGAGCAGCACAGTCAGAAGACACTTCCTGTTTGCAGGCTGCCTGATAAGATGGCGGCTTCCATGAGCCGCTTGAAATCCTGGAATCTTGAACCTTGAAACCCTGAACTTTGAAATCTTGGAATCTTAAACCTTGAAATCCTGGAATCTTGTATGTAACCCTGGAATCTTGAACCTTGAAACCCTTAACCTTGAAATCTTGGAATCTTGAACCTTAAGACCCTGAACCTTGAAATCTTGGAATCTTGAACCTTGAAATCCTGGAATCTTGTACCTTGAGACCCTGAACCTTGAAATCTTGGAATCTTGAACCTTGAAATCCTGGAATCTTGTACCTTGTAACCCTGGAATCTTGAACCTTGTACTGAGGTTTTTTTATCTTGCGCTACTTAATATTTATTTTTTGATGTTTTCTACTTGAGATGTATGCACTTAGAAAAGCACTGTCACTTTAGGTTGTTCATGCACGTGTATGTTTCATAGATGCAACCTAGCTATATGGGTCAATAGTATTATAGATTTGATAGGAATCCTAATAGGAGTGTAGGCTCCCCCTGGTGGCGTAATTTCTTATGGCATAGTTATTTTGTTTTTAACATGTATGTTTTTAAAGTATGTACAATAAAATTGATTAGATCATGACTGTTTGAGTGCAAGAGTCAGTCTCTGTGGGGTTTAGATTTGGGAGTGTGTGGAGGCCTATAGCTGATTGTGTGCATCATTTTGGGGCATACCCCACAGGGCAGTGCACCTAGTATTTATACTTGCATCAGTGCCGCCCCAAGTTTGCCACAGTGGCCTTCTTCTGTACACATTATATAATAAGATCATAAAAATAAGCACTCTGGTATGTCAGGTTGCCATGGCGACGCCGTGCTGTCTGGATCAGCGGCATGATGCAGAGCGCAAGAAGGGGAGCGATCGCTCAAAGGAGCGCCCCCGCCACCAGTTATAGGGGAGGCTAATAATAGAATCCACGGGATGGAGGTAACTGCAAGATCCGTCACATGCTCTCACCTGTATGGGGAAAAACTCTGCCCCAACCATCTGCTCCATGTGATGGGGGACAAGAAACTACTGCACCTCCCCCCTCACACCATCAGTGACCCTGCATTAGAGAGATACTCAACTTTTCCTAGCAGAGCTCCATCTAATGGCGGAACAGGAAACAAACCAATACACCCCAAGTGTTCCAATTTTTGCGGGATAATCCCACTTTAGGGCCCATGTCCGGTTGTCCCGCGCCGCTGTCAGGAGTCCCACGCCGATGTAAGCTTGAATCCGCTGTGAGGTCACCTGCGCTAGTGGTTATGGCCGTGACTTCCAGGAGGTGGCTGTGGTGTTCTGATTTAAGGAAACAGGGGGAGGAGGCGGTGCCGGGCGGGTTGCAGGTGAGGTGGAGGAGCCGGGTGAGAGTACGACCCGACCATTCTGCCAGAGTGCTGAGGTGAGGTCGGCATTGAGAGAAGGAGAGAGAGAGCAAGGTGTGTATGCGAGCCTGCATGTGTGAGGGGGGCTTGCTTGTATGCATGTGTGTGAGGGGGCATTGCCTGTATGCATGTGTGTGAGGGGGCTTGCCTGTATGCATGTGTGTGAGGGGGCTTGCCTGTATGCATGTGTGTGAGGGGGACTTGCCTGTATGCATGTGTGTGAGGGGGGCTTGCCTGTATGCTTGTGTGTGAGGGGGGCTTGCCTGTATGCATGTGTGTGAGGGAGCTTGCCTGTATGCTTGTGTGTGAGGGGGGCTTGCCTGTATGCTTGTGTGTGAGGGGGGCTTGCCTGTATGCTTGTGTGTGAGGGGGGCTTGCCTGTATGCTTGTGTGTGAGGGGGGCTTGCCTGTATGAATGTGTGTGAGGGAGCTTGCCTGTATGCTTGTGTGTGAGGGGGGCTTGCCTGTATGCTTGTGAGTTAGGAGAGCTTGCCTGTATGCATGTGTATGAGGGGGGCTTGCCTGTATGCTTGTGAGTTAGGAGAGCTTGCCTGTATGCTTGTGTGTGAGGGGGGTTTCCTGTATGCTTGTGAGTTAGGAGAGCTTGCCTGTATGCATGTGTGTGAGGGAGCTTGCCTGTATGCTTGTGTGTGAGGGGGGCTTGCCTGTATGCATGTGTGTGAGGGGGGCTTGCCTGTATGCTTGTGTGGGAGAGGGGCTTGTCTGTATGCATGTGTGTGAGGGGGGCTTGCCTGTATGCTTATGTGTGAGGGGGTTTGCCTGTATGCTTGTGTGTGAGGGGGGCTTGCCTGTATGTATGTGTGTGAGGGGGGCTTGTCTGTATGCATGTGTGTGAGGGGGGCTTGTCTGTATGCATGTGTGTGAGGGGGGCTTGCCTGTATGCTTGTGTGTGAGGGGGGGCATGTCTTTATGCTTGTGTGTGAGGGGGGCTTGCCTGTATGCTTGTGTGTGAGGGGGGCTTGTCTGTATGCTTGTGTGTGAGGGGGGCTTGTCTGTATGCTTGTGTGTGAGTAGGGCTTGCCTGTATGCATGTGTGTGAGGCTGGCTTGCCTGTATGCCTGTGTGTGAGGGGGGCTTGCCTGTACGCATGTGTGTGAGGCTGACTTGCGTGTATGCCTGTGTGTGAGGGGGGCTTGCCTGTATGCATGTGTGTGAGGGGGGCTTGCCTGTATGCATGTGTGTGAGGGGGGCTTGCCTGTATGCTTGTGTGTGAGGGGGGCTTGCCTGTATGCATGTGTGTGAGGGAGCTTACCTGTATGCTTGTGTGTGAGGGGGGCTTGCCTGTATGCATGTGTGTGAGGGGGGCTTGCCTGTATGCATGTGTGTGAGGGGGGCTTGCCTGTATCCTTGTGTGTGAGGGGGGCTTGCCTGTATGCTTGTGTGTGAGGGGGGCTTGCCTGTATGCTTGTGAGTTAGGAGAGCTTGCCTGTATGCATGTGTATGAGGGGGGCTTGCCTGTATGCTTGTGAGTTAGGAGAGCTTGCCTGTATGCTTGTGTGTGAGGGGGGGTTGCCTGTATGCTTGTGAGTTAGGAGAGCTTGCCTGTATGCATGTGTGTGAGGGAGCTTGCCTGTATGCTTGTGTGTGAGGGGGGCTTGCCTGTATGCATGTGTGTGAGGGGGGCTTGCCTGTATGCTTGTGTGTGAGAGGGGCTTGTCTGTATGCATGTGTGTGAGGGGGGCTTGCCTGTATGCTTATGTGTGAGGGGGGCGTGCCTGTATGCTTGTGTGTGAGGGGGGCTTGCCTGTATGTATGTGTGTGAGGGGGGCTTGTCTGTATGCATGTGTGTGAGGGGGGCTTGAATGTATGCTTGTGTGTGAGGGGGGCTTGCCTGTATGTATGTGTGTGAGGGGGGCTTGTCTGTATGCATGTGTGTGAGGGGGGCTTGAATGTATGCTTGTGTGTGAGGGGGGCTTGCCTGTATGCTTGTGTGTGAGGGGGGCTTGTCTGTATGCTTGTGTGTGAGGGGGGCTTGTCTGTATGCTTGTGTGTGAGGGGGCTTGCCTGTATGCATGTGTGTGAGGGGGGCTTGCCTGTACGCATGTGTGTGAGGGAGCTTGCCTGTATGCATGTATGTGAGGGGGGCTTGTCTGTATGCATGTATGTGAGGGGGGCTTGTCTGTATGCATGTGTGTGAGGGGGGCTTGCCTGTATGAGTACCTGTGCATTTCTGGCATGTTGGGATTGTTACATATGAATGTGGGGGTGCGGTGGAGGACATGAAGAGTTTGTGGAGACTGTGGGGATCCTGATTGTTGTAGAAAATCTTCTTTATTCTAATCAAAATAAAAAAAATATTAACCTCAAGGGAAAGAAAGATAAAAAAAAGAAAGAAAGAGGAAATAGAAGGAAGAAAGAGAGAAAGAAAGAAAGAAAAATGAAAGACAGAAAGAAGGAAAGAAAGAAAGGAAATGGAAGAAAGAAAGAGGAAATGGAAGAAAGAAAGAAAGAAAGAGGAAATGGAAGAAAGAAAAAAGAAAGAAAGAAGAAAGAAAGGAAGAAAGAGGAAATGGAAGAAAGAAAGAAAGAAAGAAAGAGGAAATGGAAAAAAAAGAAAGAAAGGAAATGGAAGAAAGAAAGAAAGGATTTGCAAGAAAGAAAGAGGAAATGGAAGAAAGAATGAAAGAAAGAAATGAAATGGAAGAAATAATGAAAAAAGAAAAGAAAGTAAATGGAAGAAAGAAAGGAAAACAAAAGAAGTGGAAGAAAGAAAGAAAGAATCGGAAGATGGAAATGGAAGGAAGAAAGAAAATAAGAAAGAAAGAAAGAAAGAGGAAATAGAAGGAAGAAAGAAAGAGGAAATGGAAGAAAGAATGAGAAAAGAAAGGAAGGAAGAAAGAAAGGAAAGAAGAAAGAAAGAGGAAATGGAAGAAAGAGAGAGGAAATGGAAAAAAGAAAGAAAGAAAGAGGAAATTGAAGAAATAAGGAAAGGGGAAACAGAGAAGAAAAGCAGAAAGAAAATAAAGAACAAATAATGAGGGAAGAGAGAAATAAAGAAAAGAAAGTAATCCTATGCTGTACTAGCATTGAGCGCCCTCCTGTGGTCACTGGCGGTGCTGCACTCCATGCTGTTGCCTGATTCAGAAAAGTGTAGCCCTGAAGCTCTAAAGCGCATGTGCTCATCCTGTGGCCCTCGGAGATTCTGACGTGGCCCCTGACCTGCTGCGGGGAAAATGGAAAGAGAGAAAAATAGAACTGGCGTGTAATGGTACATCCCTCCCAAGTGTCCCTGATTTGGAGGGACTGTCCCTCTTTTGAGTCCATGTCCCCCTGTCACTCGTTGTTCTCATTTGTCCCTCTTTGAGGTGTAACATGCAGATCTGCAGCAATAAATGATTCATTTCCCTATTCAAAGTGTTTCTATTGTTGTAACTGTTACAATGTATCTCCTATCCATCCCACAATGAGGGGGCGTGGCTTCATCCATCCCTCAATGAGGGGGCATGGCTTCATCCATCCCTCAATTAGGGGGCGTGGCTTCATCCATCCCTTAAAGAGGGGGCGTGGCTTCATCCATCCAGCAAAAAGGGGGCACGGCTTCATCCATCCCTCGATGAGGGGGCGTGGCTTCATCCATCCCTCAATGAGGGGGCATGGCTTCATCCATCCCTCAATTAGGGGGCGTGGCTTCATCCATCCCTTAAAGAGGGGGCGTGGCTTCATCCATCCAGCAAAAAGGGGGCACGGCTTCATCCATCCCTCGATGAGGGGGCGTGGCTTCATCATCCCTCAATGAGGGGCGTGGCTTCACCATCCCTCAATGAGGGGGCGTGGTTTCATCATTCCTCAACGGGGGGCGTGGCTTCATCCATTCCTCAATGAAGGGGCGTGGCCTAATTAATCAATTGTCCCTCTTTCCCACACTGAAAAGTTGGAAGGTATGGTAGTTATATAGGGGCACAGTAAGGAGGTTGCTGGGAGGAAGGCAATGTACAGCACCGTCGCTGGATGAAATCTCTGGCATCATAATAAGATAACCTTTACCGAGTTCCCACGACACATGTGCGGGCTGTCGTCCAAGCAGCGCTTTCGGCTGCGCATACTAACGTTCTGCATAAAGCTATTGGCCTCGATTCAATAAAGGTAGAAACAAATTCTCATGGTAGTAAAAGATTAAATTTAAGCCTGAGAATGTCACTGTTACTGAATCACCAGCAAGAAAACAATGAAAGTCAATGGCAGCTTTTACTACAGTGTTCTCTACTTTGCTTAGGAGTAAAAAAGTGCCATTGACTTTCATTGTTTTCTTGCTGGTGATTCAGTAACAGTGACATTCTCAGGCTTAAATTGAATCTTTTATTACCATGAGAATTTTTTTCTACCTTTATTGAATCAAGGCCATTGTTTTGGTCTCTGCGCCGGCATAGGGAACGCCGGCGGCCGCATCCCCGGCTCCCAAGTGGAGTGCGTGCTCCCAGTCTATGTGAATGGCTGGGAGCATGCACAGCTGCAGGGATGCCGGGGATGCATCAAGGGACGGCAGGAAGGTCTTTGGGCCATTTGCAGGGCTCACACAGTGGGGAATACCATAGTGGGATGCCCCGTGGGCACCTGGTCAGCCGGCCCTGGAGTCTTTTAGATTTGGCAATGGGGAGAGGCTATAATGCAGGGCCCTTATATTTGGAGAGATGAGGCAATCAGCCATACATGATACATATAAATGTGGTAATTTGATACAAATAAATAAATAAAAAAAAAAAAAAAAATATATATATATATATATAACATATATAATACGGTATATATAAAATATTATTAACAATATATAATATAAAACATGATACATATAAATGTGGTAATTTGATACATATAAATAAATATAAATATAATATATATATATATATATATATATATATATATATATATATATATACCATATATAATATATATAAAATATTATTAACAATATATAATATAAAACATGATACATATAAATGTGGTAATTTGATACATATAAATAAATATATATATATAATATATATATATATAAAA
Source organism: Gastrophryne carolinensis (assembly GCA_027917425.1). NCBI lineage: Eukaryota > Metazoa > Chordata > Amphibia > Anura > Microhylidae > Gastrophryne > Gastrophryne carolinensis. Next base: position 194,253,719 of record CM051243.1, read on the forward strand.
CATATTATATATATATATATATATATATATATATATATATATATATGTATATATATAAAATATTATTAACAATATATAATATAAAACATGATACATATAAATGTGGTAATGGGGCGCTGTGTTGGATGGACCTATGAGTGTAAAATGGGGCACCACCCTGTTAAAGTGGACCAAAACCCACAGAGATCGGAACAGGAATCTATAAGATTTCGGGGCCAATTGATCCCCTCCCTCCCCCCGGGGCATCAAGAATTGTGATGCCCCCGCAGTGTGAAACCCCCCCCCCAGGTTGCCCGTAAACTGACCTTCGCTCTCGGTCCAACGGCGCATGCTACAATGTAATTCCATATGTTGTCGCTTTGTTACTGGTGGATAGATGCTGAAAAACAGACTTTAATCACACAGCCTCCTGCGCTCTGGGCTTCAGAGAAGCATTTTTCAGCGCCAGAGATTTGTGAGGCTGTTTTTTTTTGCTGAATATGGTGTGAGTCGGTCGCTATGACCAGTCGCTAACATGCGCTCCCATACAGCGCTGTACTGGTCAAATAGCGACTCCTCACAATGTATTCAACATTACTGAACAGCGGTTGAGTCGCTATGAAGTAGCGACTCACGGCTGAGCACAGTGACTACTAGCGGGCGCTCTGAAAATGCCGCTACAGATGCTCATCTGTCGCTACCTGGCGTTGTTGATGAATCAGCCTGCAAGTCCCTATAAAAAAACACATGAGTGTTTGCAAAATGTAACGGATGTGCTGCAATCTATAAAGGACTATATGTAATGTGCAAAAGACAGAAAATACTTGTGAATTTTACAAGTACATAAAGTGAAAAAGCCTTATATATACATAAATTATTATCAATTCAAGAGGATCCCTGTTTGAGAAGGTGCTGCTGTGCTGAAGTGCAATGTGCAATAAGGTGCTAACAGCGCTTCCAATACACTACAAACTATATATAACTATATCAAAACATTTTGTCACCAATTCAATGTGTCCAGGTCCACTTGCAACACCCGCTTCCAACACCAACGCGTAGCGTGGAGAACCACTTCGTCAGGATGCTGTTATATTTATAATTTTATATATTTATTATATCAGGCCGATTCATTAATAGCGCCAGGTAGCGACAGATGAGCGCCAGTAGCGTGATTTTCACAGCGCCCGCTAGTATTCGCTGTGCTTGGCCGTTGTTCGCTTGTTGACAGCGACTCAGTCGGTGTGCGGTAATGTGGAATACAGGGTTAGGAGTCGCTGTTTGACAGGTTCCGCGCTGTATGGGAGCGCCTGACAGCGAACGGCCATAGCGAACGGCTCCCAGCATATTCATTAACAAATCACGCTCAAAAAATTCTCGCGCTGTGAAATGCTTGTTTAAACCCCAGAGCGCTGGCGGCGATGGGTTAAAAGTAGTTTTTTAACCCCCAAACAACCATATTTTTTGATTAAAAAATTAAACAAGTTTTTCTAAACATTTTGTAATATGAATATATTAATATCAGACCTGTAATATCAATTCTGCACAAATATTTTTTTTTTTTTCCTTAAAAAAATTATCTAACATTGCAGAAGTGGTCACAGAATTTTTGACAGTTAAAAAAATAAAAAAATAAAATCAATTAATTATGAATATTTATTTATATTTATTTAAAGATTGCTCCATTGAAATGCATTGGAGAGCGCCAGGGAGCGACAGGTCATACCTGGCGCTGTGATGGGATTAGCAGCGGCGCTGTTCGTTGCAGTCGGCTACATGATGAATCCCGCCTCATTTAGCGTGATAAATGCGTGATTGTGTCCGCCGCCTGGCGTTCTGGAGTTGGTAGCCGCCGATAGCTAGCGCTACCTGGCGCTAGTCAGACACTACCTGGCTCTATCCCTTGATAAATAAGGCCCTATGTATATTTTAATCTAGTCTTAATATATATATATATATATATATATTAAAGTGGACCAACACCCAGGATTTTTGACTATCCTGGGTTTTGGTCCTTGCCCCGGGGCACCAGGATCGGGGATGCCGGGCTGTGTGAAACCCCGCAGATCTCTAGCGTCAACTCACCTCACCGCGCTCCTACGGCGCATGCACGGCTGAGCTATGCGCGTCAAAGTGATGTCTTAGTTCAGCGGCTCCGAGCGCGCTGGTGGCCACATCTCGCGCTTCCCTTTAACAGGGAATTAATTAATTAATTCGGAAAGGGCCGGCGCCGGCATGCGCCCTGCTAGAGGGATAGTGGGGATGCGGCCGTGGCCCGCACATGCGTCGTTGGACCTTGCTTAAGGTAAATGTATGGGGTGACCTGCGGCGTATCACATAGCGGGGCATCCCGATTTTGGATGCCCCGGGGGGAGGGAATCGATCGGCCCGGGAATCTTATAGATTACCAGGCCGATTCTGCAGGGGTTTGGTCCACTTTAAGGGTTAAAATTCCCTTAGTTAGCCCAAAGGTGGGGAGGGATTGGAGTTGGGATGGAGGCCGAGATGCCAGGGCAGGATCCCCCTGCATCCAAGGGCTTAGAGCGGACCCTCACCCTGAATAAGAGCCTATCTTATATGTTTCCCACACCCCGTACATACAGATTGCCCACATTAATCCGGACCTTCACCCTGAATAAGAGCCTATCTTATATGTTTCCCACACCCTGTACATACAGATTGCCCACATTAATCCGGACCTTCACCCTGAATAAGAGCCTATCTTATATGTTTCCCACACCCTGTACATACAGATTGCTCACATTAATCCGGACCTTCACCCTGAATAAGAGCCTATCTTATATGTTTCCCCTCCTGTACATACAGATTGCCCACATTAATCCGGACCCTAACCCTGAATAAGAGCCTATCTTAAATGTTCCCCCCTGTACATACAGATTGCCCACATTAATCCGGACCCTCACCCTGAATAAGAGCCTATCTTATATGTTTCCCCCCTGTACATACAGATTGCTCACATTAATCTGGACCTTCACCCTGAATAAGAGCCTATCTTGTATGTTTCCCCTCCTGTACATACAGATTGCCCACATTAATCCGGACCTTCACCCTGAATAAGAGCCTATCTTATATGTTTCCCACACCCTGTACATACAGATTGCCCACATTAATCCGGACCCTCACCCTGAATAAGAGCCTATCTTATATGTTTCCCACACCCTGTACATACAGATTGCTCACATTAATCCGGTCCTTCACCCTGAATAAGAACCTATCTTAAATGTTCCCCCTGTACATACAGATTGCCCACATTAATCCAGACCCTCACCCTGAATAAGAGCCTATCTTAAATGTTCCCCCTGTACATACAGATTGCCCACATTAATCCAGACCCTCACCCTGAATAAGAGCCTATCTTAAATGTTCCCCCCTGTACATACAGATTGCCCACATTAATCCGGACCTTCACCCTGAATAAGAGCCTATCTTATATGTTTCCCACACCCTGTACATACAGATTGCTCACATTAATCCGGTCCTTCACCCTGAATAAGAGCCTATCTTAAATGTTCCCCCTGTACATACAGATTGCCCACATTAATCCAGACCCTCACCCTGAATAAGAGCCTATCTTAAATGTTCCCCCTGTACATACAGATTGCCCACATTAATCCAGACCCTCACCCTGAATAAGAGCCTATCTTAAATGTTCCCCCCTGTACATACAGATTGCCCACATTAATCCGGACCCTCACCCTGAATAAGAGCCTATCTTATATGTTTCCCCTCCTGTACATACAGATTGCCCACATTAATCCGGACCTTCACCCTGAATAAGAGCCTATTTGTCTGTTTCCCCCCTGTACATACAGATTGCCCACATTAATCCGGACCTTCACCCTAAATAAGAGCCTATCTTATATGTTTCCCCCCGTACATACAGATTGCCCACATTAATCCGGACCTTCCCCCTGAATAAGAGCCTATCTTATATGTTTCCCACACCCTGTACATACAGATTGCCCACATTAATCCGGACCTTCACCCTGAATAAGAGCCTATCTTATATGTTTCCCCCCGTACATACAGATTGCTCACATTAATCCGGACCTTCACCCTGAATAAGAGCCTATCTTATATGTTTCCCACACCCTGTACATACAGATTGCCCACATTGATCCGGACCTTCACCCTGAATAAGAGCCTATCTTAAATGTTCCCCCCTGTAAATACAGATTGCCCACATTAATCCGGACCCTCACCCCGAATAAAAGCCTATCTTAAATGTTTCCCTCCCTGCACATACAGATTGCTTACATTAATCCGGACCTTCACCCTGAATAAGAGCCTATCTTATATGTTTCCCACACCCCGTACATACAGATTGCCCACATTTATCCGGACCTTCACCCTGAATAAGAGCCTATCTTATATGTTTCCCACACCCTGTGCATACAGATTGCCCACATTTATCCGGACCTTCACCCTGAATAAGAGCCTATCTTATATGTTTCCCACACCCTGTACATACAGATTGCCCAAATTAATCCGGACCTTCAGCCTGAATAAGAGCCTATGTTGTATGTTCCCCCCTTTACACACAGATTGCCCACATTAATCCAGACCCTCACCCTGAATAAGAGCCTATCTTGTATGTTTCCCCCCTGTACATACAGATTGCTCACATTAATCCGGACCCTCGCCCTGATTAAGAGCCTATCTTGTATGTTCCCCCCTGTACATACAGATTGCTCACATTAATCCGGACCTTCACCCTGAATAAGAGCCTATCTTATATGTTTCCCACACCCTGTACATACAGATTGCCCACATTAATCCGGACCCTCACCCTGATTAAGAGCCTATCTTGTATGTTCCCCCTGTACATACAGATTGCTCACATTAATCCGGACCTTCACCCTGAATAAGAGCCTGTCTTGTATGTTTCCCCCTTGTACATACAGATTGCCCACATTAATCCGGACCTTCACCATGAATAAGAGCCTATCTTGTATGTTTCCCCCCCTGTACACACAGATTGCCCACATTAATCCGGCCCCTCACCCTGAATAAGAGCCTATCTTGTATTTTCCTCCCCCCTGTACATATTGATTGCTCACATTAATCCGGACCCTCACCCTGAATAAGAGCCTATCTTGTATGTTCCCCCTGTACATACAGATTGCCCACATTAATCCGGACCTTCACCCTGAATAAGAACCTATCTTATATGTTTCCCACACCCTGTACATACAGATTGCCCACATTAATCCGGACCCTCTCCCTGAATAAGAGCCTATCTTATATGTCCCCCCCCCCCCTGTACATACAGATTGCTCACATTAAAAATAATCCTACCTGCATCTACTCCATGTTATGAGCCTTTAAATATCCAAGATGGCGGCCCATGGAGCATCAGGCAGCCTGGAAACAGGAAGAGTCTTCTGACTGTGCTGCTCTGCATTTTGGGATTGCTGACCTTTTCCTGACCCCAGCTCTGCTCTATCTGTGCAAAGCACAGCTATAATCCCACCCCCTGTACTTTATCCCACTCTCCTCTCCTCAGTAAGTGTGATGCTTCTGAGTCAAGATGGCGGCGCCCGTATCCTAAAGTCCTGAACAGAGTTGCAGCACAGTGGAGGAAAGAATAATAAGTAAGTGACTAAAAACTTAAAATATATTAACTTTAGATGCTGGGGAATCGTTTTATAAGGGTTTGGGCTTTTCAATAAATCCTGGTGAAGGTTCCGGATTAATGACCAAAAACCATATATACAATAAGTAACTCAGTGCTATATAGTGATGTACAATCCTTAAACTGTGAAATAGAAGATACAGCGCGATGAGTAACGACCTGCTGTGCGGCAGAGAACTGCTGCGCAAAGTATAAAACAACACAAACACAAAGACATCCTGAGTCTTTACTATAGTTAATGGCAGCTTCCTCTATAAATGTTTCATTGTTGGATTACAGAGGACCTCCAGCATTGTATACAGATTGTTAATTATAGTTAAAGGATTCTTCATTGTTACTCCAGCAATCTGTTATTATGTTACAGGGGGCTTCTATCATGATATAGTGATGGTTTATAATAGTTAAAGGATTCTTCATTGTTACTCCAGCAATCTGTTATTATGTTACAGGGGGCTTCTATCATGATATAGTGATGGTTTATAATAGTTAAAGGATTCTTCATTGTTACTCCAGCAATCTGTTATTATGTTACAGGGGGCTTCTAGCATGATATAGTGATGGTTTATTATAGTTAAAGGGGATTCTTTGTTACTCCAGCAATCTGTTATTATGTTACAGGGGGCTTCTAGCATGATATAGTGATGGTTTATTATAGTTAAAGGATTCTTCATTGTTACTCCAGCAATCTGTTATTATGTTACAGGGGGCTTCTAGCATGATATAGTGATGGTTTATTATAGTTAAAGGATTCTTCATTGTTACTCCAGCAATCTGTTATTATGTTACAGGGGGCTTCTAGCATGATATAGTGATGGTTTATTATAGTTAAAGGATTCTTCATTGTTACTCCAGCAATCTGTTATTATGTTACAGGGGGCTTCTAGCATGATATAGTGATGGTTTATTATAGTTAAAGGAGGATTCTTTGTTACTCCAGCAATCTGTTATTATGTTACAGGGGGCTTCTAGCATGATATAGTGATGGTTTATTATAGTTAAAGGAGGCTTCTTTGTTATCAAGCCCTCTCATGCTTGATAGGTAGGACAGAGAACATTAGCCCCGCCCCTGCAGCCACCCTCATGTTTGATAGACCGGCGTGGATCGGCTTTAACATAAAATCCATGGGTGTCCCGAGCAATGGTGGGCAAGCAGCCATTGATTTCTTTATCATACATTCAATACATTTTCTGTCTTTATTCTGAATGATGATCGATCGAGGAGATAAGCGGTCAGATCGATCGATCGCTTATTGTGACATTTTTATTTCTTCCCTTTAGGTGGCAGCGTTGATTCATTATTCACCCGAGTGACTGTGGGAAATGCCCGGAAGGAAGTCATCAATGATTGATCGGAACCTTTGTACGGAGCGATCGATCGATCAGATGAATATTTTAATCAATAAGGAAATTGAACGCGAAAGCGATGGAGACAATGCAGTGCAGCCGCAGCTTTATTATTATCTTTATATTATATATTTTATATTATTATCTGTTACTTTAAAACAACCCGAAGCTGAAGGATCCCGATCGAAATTACAATCAGAAGATAGAATTGTGTCTATTTCCTCTTCCCTCGTCATTCCATCAATTATTTCACATTGCGAAAAGGAATGCGATCGAAAACCTTTTCCATCCCATTCCACTGGATTCAAAAATAATAGTAAATTAATTACATATTACCCGACGACATGAGAAAATGCAAATGAATAAGTGCTCCCCCTAGTGGCCGATTGTGTGTTTACATGAAACCTTCCGGTAAAGCTTAAAGCGGACCTTCACCCTGAATAAGAGCCTATCTTAAAAGTTTCCCCCACCCTGTGCATACAGATTGCCCACATTAATCCGGACCCTCACCCTGAATAAGAGCCTATCTTATATGTTTCCCCCTCCTGTACATACAGATTGCTCACATTAATCCAGACCCTCACCCTGAATAAGAGCCTATCTTATATGTTTCCCACACCCTGTACATACAGATTGCCCACATTAATCCGGACCCTCACCCTGAATAAGAGCCTATCTTATATGTTTCCCACACCCTGTACATACAGATTGCTCACATTAATCCGGACCTTCACCCTGAATAAGAGCCTATCTTATATGTTTCCCACCTGTACATACAGATTGATCACATTAATCCGGACCCTCACCCTGAATAAGAGCTTATCTTATGTTTCCCACACCCTGTACATACAGATTGCTCACATTAATCCGGACCTTCACCCTGAATAAGAGCCTATCTTATATGTTTCCCCCACCCTGTACATACAGATTGCCCACATTAATCCGGACCTTCACCCTGAATAAGAGCCTATCTTATATGTTTCCCACACCCTGTACATACAGATTGCTCACATTAATCCGGACCTTCACCCTGAATAAGAGCCTATCTTATATGTTTCCCACACCCTGTACATACAGATTGCTCACATTAATCCGGACCTTCACCCTGAATAAGAGCCTATCTTATATGTTTCCCACACACTGTACATACAGATTGCTCACATTAATCCGGACCTTCACCCTGAATAAGAGCCTATCTTATATGTTTCCCACACCCTGTACATACAGATTGCTCACATTAATCCGGACCTTCACCCTGAATAAGAGCCTATCTTATATGTTTCCCACACACTGTACATACAGATTGCTCACATTTGAAATCACCCTTCCTGCATCCACTTCATGTTATAAGCCATTAAACATCCAAGATGGCGGCTCATGGAGCATCAAGCAGCCTGCAAACAGGAAGTGTCTTCTGACTGTGATGCTCTGCATTCTGGAATTGCTCACCTTTCCCTGACCCCAGCTCTGCTCTGTCTGACCAAAGCACAGCTATAACCCCGCCCCCTGTACTTTATCCCGCTCTCCTCAGTAAGTGCGATGCTTCTGAGGCAAGATGGCGGCGCCCGTATCCTAGAGTCCTGAACAGAGTTGCAGCCCAGTGGGGGGAAAGAATAATAAGTAAGTGACTAAAAACTTAAAATATATGAATGTTAGAAGCTGGGGAATGGTTTTATAAGGGTTTGGGCTTTTCAATAAATCATGGTGAAGGTCCGGATTAACAAAATCCCAAGAGGGCCGGCCCTGGTGTCTTAAAAATTCCAGGGCCTTCCCTCCTGGGGCATCCCAGATTTGGAGTGTGCAGAGCGCCCCGAGACTGCTTTGCTTCCTGGCTCAGCATCTCTGCGCGCCCTCGCTTCCAATTGCCACAAACAAGAGAGCCCACACATGTGCTATAGGAGAGAACAAGGTGAGTATTACCGGGAGATTTGGGGGCTTCACACAGCAGGGCATCCCAAACTGCCCCCGTGGAAGGGGGATCTTGGGTTTTGTTCTGCTTGGAACCAGCCCTGGAGTCGTGAAGTGGACCAAAACCGAGGATTCTGGTTCTGGTTCTGGTCTGGTTCTGGTCCTGATCTAATGCAGGGCTCACTGATGGTGTGAGGGGGGAGGTGCAGTAGTTTCCTGTCCCCCATCAGATGGAGCTCTGCTAGGAAAAGGTGAGTATCTCTCTAATGCAGGGCTCACTGATGGTGTGAGAGTAGGTGCAGTAGTTTCCTGTCCCCCATCAGATGGAGCTCTGCTAGGAAAAGGTGAGTATCTCTCTAATGCAGGGCTCACTGATGGTGTGAGAGAGGAGGTGCAGTAGTTTCCTGTCCCCCATCAGATGGAGCTCTGCTAGGAAAAGGTGAGTATCTCTCTAATGCAGGGCTCACTGATGGTGTGAGAGAGGAGGTGCAGTAGTTTCCTGTCCCCCATCAGATGGAGCTCTGCTAGGAAAAGGTGAGTATGTCTCTTATGCAGGGTCACTGATGGTGTGAGGGGGAGGTGCAGTAGTTTCCTGTCCCCCATCAGATGGAGCTCTGCTAGGAAAAGGTGAGTATCTCTCTAATGCAGGGTCACTGATGGTGTGAGGGGGGAGGTGCAGTAGTTTCCTGTCCCCCATCAGATGGAGCTCTGCTAGGAAAAGGTGAGTATCTCTCTAATGCAGGGTCACTGATGGCGTGAGGGGGGAGGTGCAGTAGTTTCCTGTCCCCCATCAGATGGAGCTTTACTAAGAGAAGGTGAGTATCTCTCTAATGCAGAGCTCACTGATGGTGTGAGGGGCAGGTGCAGTAGTTTCCTGTCCCCCATCAGATGGAGCTCTGCTAGGAAAAGGTAAGTATCTCTCTAATTCAGGGTCACTGATGGTGTGAGGGGGGAGGTGCAGTAGTTTCCTGTCCCCCATCAGATGGAGCTCTGCTAGGAAAAGGTGAGTATCTCTCTAATGCAGGGTCACTGATGGTGTGAGGGGGAGGTGCAGTAGTTTCCTGTCCCCCATCAGATGGAGCTCTGCTGGGAAAAGGTGAGTATCTCTCTAATGCAGGGTCACTGATGGTGTGAGGGGGGAGGTGCAGTAGTTTCATGTCCCCCATCAGATGGAGCTCTGCTAGGAAAAGGTGAGTATCTCTCTAATTCAGGGTCACTGATGGTGTGAGGGGGGAGGTGCAGTAGTTTCCTGTCCCCCATCAGATGGAGCTCTGCTAGGAAAAGGTGAGTATCTCTCTAATGCAGGGTCACTGATGGTGTGAGGGGGAGGTGCAGTAGTTTCCTGTCCCCCATCAGATGGAGCTCTGCTGGGAAAAGGTGAGTATCTCTCTAATGCAGGGTCACTGATGGTGTGAGGGGGGAGGTGCAGTAGTTTCATGTCCCCCATCAGATGGAGCTCTGCTAGGAAAAGGTGAGTATGTTTCTAATGCAGGGCTCACTGATGCTGTGAGGGGGGAGGTGAGGTAACGGGCACAGTAATGATCTGACCCAACAGTGTCCGCTCGCAGGTGAAGCAGTTTATTAACAGGGAGTATCCAGCACTCCCGAATCCATTTCTGGGCTATGACATCACAGCGAGCAGTCCAGTCCTGAGCATGATGACGTCACACAGGGGGCGGAGCTGGCAGCGCCATCACAGCTCATTCATACAGTCTATTCAAGTGCAGCGTCACAGTTTGGTCGCCAGCAGGTGGCCCCGCGCGCGGCCCTCAGTCTCTCATGAAGAGGTTGATCACACCGGCTTTGTGGAGCTCCTGCCAGAGGTGCATCTCCCGGCGGAAGCTGTGATTGATGTAGAAGACAACTCTCTTGTAGGACGAGTCAAAATAGTGATCAGAGAATTTCCGGTAGTTGGGCGTCATGAAACCGTAGGCGTCAACCTGAGGAGAAAGGAATAGCAAGGGTTAATAGGGGGCGCGTGAAACCCAGCAAGCTACTGTAGCTTTAAGGGAACCCAGTGACCTAACGATAAGAACAATAGGAGTCACTACAGAAGAAGGGAACCCAATGATATAACAATAGGAGTCACCACAGAAGAAGGGAACCCAATGATATAACAATAGGAGTCACCACAGAAGAAGGGAACCCAATGATATAACAATAGGAGTCACCACAGAAGAAGGGAACCCAATGATATAACAATAGGAGTCACTGCAGAAGAAGGGAACCCAATGATATAACAATAGGAGTCACTACAGAAGAAGGGAACCCAATGATATAACAATAGGAGTCACCACAGAAGAAGGGAACCCAATGATATAACAATAGGAGTCACTACAGAAGAAGGGAACCCAATGATATAACAATAGGAGTCACCACAGAAGAAGGGAACCCAATGATATAACAATAGGAGTCACTACAGAAGAACTGAACCCAATGATGTAACAATAGGAGTCACCACAGAAGAAGGGAACCCAATGATATAACAATAGGAGTCACTACAGAAGAAGGGAACCCAATGATATAACAATAGGAGTCACTACAGAAGAACTGAACCCAATGATGTAACAATAGGAGTCACCACAGAAGAAGGGAACCCAATGATATAACAATAGGAGTCACCACAGAAGAAGGGAACCCAATGATATAACAATAGGAGTCACTACAGAAGAAGGGAACCCAATGATATAACAATAGGAGTCACTACAGAAGAAGGGAACCCAATGATATAACAATAGGAGTCACCACAGAAGAAGGGAACCCAATGATATAACAATAGGAGTCACCACAGAAGAAGGGAACCCAATGATATAACAATAGGAGTCACCACAGAAGAAGGGAACCCAATGATATAACAATAGGAGTCACTGCAGAAGAAGGGAACCCAATGATATAACAATAGGAGTCACCACAGAAGAAGGGAACCCAATGATATAACAATAGGAGTCACTACAGAAGAAGGGAACCCAATGATATAACAATAGGAGTCACCACAGAAGAATAGAACCCAATGATATAACAATAGGAGTCACCACAGAAGAATAGAACCCAATGATATAACAATAGGAGTCACCACAGAAGAAGGGAACCCAATGATATAACAATAGGAGTCACTACAGAAGAAGGGAACCCAATGATATAACAATAGGAGTCACCACAGAAGAAGGGAACCCAATGATATAACAATAGGAGTCACTACAGAAGAACTGAACCCAATGATGTAACAATAGGAGTCACCACAGAAGAAGGGAACCCAATGATATAACAATAGGAGTCACTACAGAAGAAGGGAACCCAATGATATAACAATAGGAGTCACTACAGAAGAACTGAACCCAATGATGTAACAATAGGAGTCACCACAGAAGAAGGGAACCCAATGATATAACAATAGGAGTCACCACAGAAGAAGGGAACCCAATGATATAACAATAGGAGTCACTACAGAAGAAGGGAACCCAATGATATAACAATAGGAGTCACTACAGAAGAAGGGAACCCAATGATATAACAATAGGAGTCACCACAGAAGAAGGGAACCCAATGATACAACAATAGGAGTCACCACAGAAGAAGGGAACCCAATGATATAACAATAGGAGTCACTACAGAAGAAGGGAACCCAATGATATAACAATAGGAGTCACTACAGAAGAAGGGAACCAAATGATATAACAATAGGAGTCACTACAGAAGAAGGGAACCCAATGATATAACAATAGGAGTCACCACAGAAGAAGGGAACCCAATGATATAACAATAGGAGTCACCACAGAAGAAGGGAACCCAATGATATAACAATAGGAGTCACTACAGAAGAAGGGAACCCAATGATATAACAATAGGAGTCACCACAGAAGAAGGGAACCCAATGATATAACAATAGGAGTCACCACAGAAGAAGGGAACCCAATGATATAACAATAGGAGTCACTACAGAAGAAGGGAACCCAATGATATAACAATAGGAGTCACCACAGAAGAAGGGAACCCAATGATATAACAATAGGAGTCACCACAGAAGAAGGGAACCCAATGATATAACAATAGGAGTCACTATAGAAGAAGGGAACCCAATGATATAACAATAGGAGTCACTACAGAAGAAGGGAACCCAATGATATAACAATAGGAGTCACCACAGAAGAAGGGAACCCAATGATATAACAATAGGAGTCACCACAGAAGAAGGGAACCCAATGATATAACAATAGGAGTCACCACAGAAGAAGGGAACCCAATGATATAACAATAGGAGTCACCACAGAAGAAGGGAACCCAATGATATAACAATAGGAGTCACCACAGAAGAAGGGAACCCAATGATATAACAATAGGAGTCACTACAGAAGAAGGGAACCTAATGATATAACAATAGGAGTCACCACAGAAGAAGGGAACCCAATGATGTAACAATAGGAGTCACCACAGAAGAAGGGAACCCAATGATATAACAATAGGAGTCATCACAGAAGAAGGGAACCCAATGATATAACAATAGGAGTCACCACAGAAGAATAGAACCCAATGATATAACAATAGGAGTCACCACAGAAGAAGGGAACCCAATGATATAACAATATGAGTCACCACAGAAGAAGGGAACCCAATGATATAACAATAGGAGTCACCACAGAAGAAGGGAACCCAATGATATAACAATAGGAGTCACCACAGAAGAATAGAACCCAATGATATAACAATAGGAGTCACCACAGAAGAAGGGAACCCAATGATATAACAATAGGAGTCACTACAGAAGAAGGGAACCCAATGATATAACAATAGGAGTCACCACAGAAGAAGGGAACCCAATTATATAACAATAGGAGTAACCACAGAAGAAGGGAACCCAATTATATAACAATAGGAGTCACCATAGAAGAAGGGAACCCAATGATATAACAATAGGAGTCACCACAGAAGAAGGGAACCCAATTATATAACAATAGGAGTCACCACAGAAGAAGGGAACCCAATGATATAACAATAGGAGTCACCACAGAAGAAGGGAACCCAATTATATAACAATAGGAGTAACCACAGAAGAAGGGAACCCAATTATATAACAATAGGAGTCACCACAGAAGAAGGGAACCCAATGATATAACAATAGGAGTCACTGCAGAAGAAGGGAACCCAATGATATAACAATAGGAGTCACCACAGAAGAAGGGAACCCAATGATATAACAATAGGAGTCACTACAGAAGAAGGGAACCCAATGATATAACAATAGGAGTCACCACAGAAGAATAGAACCCAATGATATAACAATAGGAGTCACCACAGAAGAATAGAACCCAATGATATAACAATAGGAGTCACCACAGAAGAAGGGAACCCAATGATATAACAATAGGAGTCACTACAGAAGAAGGGAACCCAATGATATAACAATAGGAGTCACCACAGAAGAAGGGAACCCAATGATATAACAATAGGAGTCACCACAGAAGAAGGGAACCCAATGATATAACAATAGGAGTCACCACAGAAGAAGGGAACCCAATGATATAACAATAGGAGTCACTACAGAAGAACTGAACCCAATGATGTAACAATAGGAGTCACCACAGAAGAAGGGAACCCAATGATATAACAATAGGAGTCACTACAGAAGAAGGGAACCCAATGATATAACAATAGGAGTCACTACAGAAGAACTGAACCCAATGATATAACAATAGGAGTCACCACAGAAGAAGGGAACCCAATGATATAACAGAAGGAGTCACCACAGAAGAAGGGAACCCAATGATATAACAATAGGAGTCACTACAGAAGAAGGGAACCCAATGATATAACAATAGGAGTCACTACAGAAGAAGGGAACCCAATGATATAACAATAGGAGTCACCACAGAAGAAGGGAACCCAATGATATAACAATAGGAGTCACCACAGAAGAAGGGAACCCAATGATATAACAATAGGAGTCACCACAGAAGAAGGGAACCCAATGATATAACAATAGGAGTCACTGCAGAAGAAGGGAACCCAATGATATAACAATAGGAGTCACCACAGAAGAAGGGAACCCAATGATATAACAATAGGAGTCACTACAGAAGAAGGGAACCCAATGATATAACAATAGGAGTCACCACAGAAGAATAGAACCCAATGATATAACAATAGGAGTCACCACAGAAGAATAGAACCCAATGATATAACAATAGGAGTCACCACAGAAGAAGGGAACCCAATGATATAACAATAGGAGTCACTACAGAAGAAGGGAACCCAATGATATAACAATAGGAGTCACCACAGAAGAAGGGAACCCAATGATATAACAATAGGAGTCACTACAGAAGAACTGAACCCAATGATGTAACAATAGGAGTCACCACAGAAGAAGGGAACCCAATGATATAACAATAGGAGTCACTACAGAAGAAGGGAACCCAATGATATAACAATAGGAGTCACTACAGAAGAACTGAACCCAATGATGTAACAATAGGAGTCACCACAGAAGAAGGGAACCCAATGATATAACAATAGGAGTCACCACAGAAGAAGGGAACCCAATGATATAACAATAGGAGTCACTACAGAAGAAGGGAACCCAATGATATAACAATAGGAGTCACTACAGAAGAAGGGAACCCAATGATATAACAATAGGAGTCACCACAGAAGAAGGGAACCCAATGATATAACAATAGGAGTCACCACAGAAGAAGGGAACCCAATGATATAACAATAGGAGTCACTACAGAAGAAGGGAACCCAATGATATAACAATAGGAGTCACTACAGAAGAAGGGAACCAAATGATATAACAATAGGAGTCACTACAGAAGAAGGGAACCCAATGATATAACAATAGGAGTCACCACAGAAGAAGGGAACCCAATGATATAACAATAGGAGTCACCACAGAAGAAGGGAACCCAATGATATAACAATAGGAGTCACCACAGAAGAAGGGAACCCAATGATATAACAATAGGAGTCACTACAGAAGAAGGGAACCCAATGATATAACAATAGGAGTCACCACAGAAGAATAGAACCCAATGATATAACAATAGGAGTCACCACAGAAGAATAGAACCCAATGATATAACAATAGGAGTCACCACAGAAGAAGGGAACCCAATGATATAACAATAGGAGTCACTACAGAAGAAGGGAACCCAATGATATAACAATAGGAGTCACCACAGAAGAAGGGAACCCAATGATATAACAATAGGAGTCACTACAGAAGAACTGAACCCAATGATGTAACAATAGGAGTCACCACAGAAGAAGGGAACCCAATGATATAACAATAGGAGTCACTACAGAAGAAGGGAACCCAATGATATAACAATAGGAGTCACTACAGAAGAACTGAACCCAATGATGTAACAATAGGAGTCACCACAGAAGAAGGGAACCCAATGATATAACAATAGGAGTCACCACAGAAGAAGGGAACCCAATGATATAACAATAGGAGTCACTACAGAAGAAGGGAACCCAATGATATAACAATAGGAGTCACTACAGAAGAAGGGAACCCAATGATATAACAATAGGAGTCACCACAGAAGAAGGGAACCCAATGATATAACAATAGGAGTCACCACAGAAGAAGGGAACCCAATGATATAACAATAGGAGTCACTACAGAAGAAGGGAACCCAATGATATAACAATAGGAGTCACTACAGAAGAAGGGAACCAAATGATATAACAATAGGAGTCACTACAGAAGAAGGGAACCCAATGATATAACAATAGGAGTCACCACAGAAGAAGGGAACCCAATGATATAACAATAGGAGTCACCACAGAAGAAGGGAACCCAATGATATAACAATAGGAGTCACTACAGAAGAAGGGAACCCAATGATATAACAATAGGAGTCACCACAGAAGAAGGGAACCCAATGATATAACAATAGGAGTCACCACAGAAGAAGGGAACCCAATGATATAACAATAGGAGTCACTACAGAAGAAGGGAACCCAATGATATAACAATAGGAGTCACCACAGAAGAAGGGAACCCAATGATATAACAATAGGAGTCACCACAGAAGAAGGGAACCCAATGATATAACAATAGGAGTCACTATAGAAGAAGGGAACCCAATGATATAACAATAGGAGTCACTACAGAAGAAGGGAACCCAATGATATAACAATAGGAGTCACCACAGAAGAAGGGAACCCAATGATATAACAATAGGAGTCACCACAGAAGAAGGGAACCCAATGATATAACAATAGGAGTCACCACAGAAGAAGGGAACCCAATGATATAACAATATGAGTCACCACAGAAGAAGGGAACCCAATGATATAACAATAGGAGTCACCACAGAAGAAGGGAACCCAATGATATAACAATAGGAGTCACTACAGAAGAAGGGAACCTAATGATATAACAATAGGAGTCACCACAGAAGAAGGGAACCCAATGATGTAACAATAGGAGTCACCACAGAAGAAGGGAACCCAATGATATAACAATAGGAGTCATCACAGAAGAAGGGAACCCAATGATATAACAATAGGAGTCACCACAGAAGAATAGAACCCAATGATATAACAATAGGAGTCACCACAGAAGAAGGGAACCCAATGATATAACAATATGAGTCACCACAGAAGAAGGGAACCCAATGATATAACAATAGGAGTCACCACAGAAGAAGGGAACCCAATGATATAACAATAGGAGTCACCACAGAAGAATAGAACCCAATGATATAACAATAGGAGTCACCACAGAAGAAGGGAACCCAATGATATAACAATAGGAGTCACTACAGAAGAAGGGAACCCAATGATATAACAATAGGAGTCACCACAGAAGAAGGGAACCCAATTATATAACAATAGGAGTAACCACAGAAGAAGGGAACCCAATTATATAACAATAGGAGTCACCATAGAAGAAGGGAACCCAATGATATAACAATAGGAGTCACCACAGAAGAAGGGAACCCAATTATATAACAATAGGAGTCACCACAGAAGAAGGGAACCCAATGATATAACAATAGGAGTCACCACAGAAGAAGGGAACCCAATTATATAACAATAGGAGTAACCACAGAAGAAGGGAACCCAATTATATAACAATAGGAGTCACCACAGAAGAAGGGAACCCAATGATATAACAATAGGAGTCACCACAGAAGAAGGGAACCCAATGATATAACAATAGGAGTCACCACAGAAGAAGGGAACCCAATGATATAACAATAGGAGTCACCACAGAAGAATAGAACCCAATGATATAACAATAGGAATCACCACAGAAGAAGGGAACCCAATGATATAACAATAGGAGTCACCACAGAAGAAGCGAACCCAATGATATAACAATAGGAGTCACCACAGAAGAAGGGAACCCAATGATGTAACAATAGGAGTCACCACAGAAGAAGAGAACCCAATGATATAACAATAGGAGTCACCACAGAAGAAGGGAACCCAATGATATAACAATAGGAGTCACCACAGAAGAAGGGAACCCAATGATATAACAATAGGAGTCACCACAGAAGAAGGGAACCCAATGATATAACAATAGGAGTCACCACAGAAGAAGGGAACCCAATGATATAACAATAGGAGTCACCACAGAAGAAGGGAACCCAATGATATAACAATAGGAGTCACCACAGAAGAAGGGAACCCAATGATATAACAATAGGAGTTATCACAGAAGAAGGGAACCCAATGATATAACAATAGGAGTTATCACAGAAGAAGGGAACCCAATGATATAACAATAGGAGTCACCACAGAAGAAGGGAACCCAATGATATAACAATAGGAGTTATCACAGAAGAAGGGAACCCAATGATATAACAATAGGAGTCACCACAGAAGAAGGGAACCCAATGATATAACAATAGGAGTCACCACAGAAGAAGGGAACCCAATGATATAACAATAGGAGTCACCACAGAAGAAGGGAACCCAATGATATAACAATAGGAGTCACCACAGAAGAATAGAACCCAATTATATAACAATAGGAGTCACCACAGAAGAAGGGAACCCAATGATATAACAATAGGAGTCACCACAGAAGAAGGGAACCCAATGATATAACAATAGGAGTCACCACAGAAGAATAGAACCCAATTATATAACAATAGGAGTCACCACAGAAGAAGGGAACCCAATGATATAACAATAGGAGTCACCACAGAAGAAGGGAACCCAATGATATAACAATAGGAGTCACCACAGAAGAAGGGAACCCAATGATATAACAATAGGAGTTATCACAGAAGAAGGGAACCCAATGATATAACAATAGGAGTCACCACAGAAGAAGGGAACCCAATGATATAACAATAGGAGTCACCACAGAAGAAGGGAACCCAATGATATAACAATAGGAGTCACCACAGAAGAAGGGAACCCAATGATATAACAATAGGAGTTACCACAGAAGAAGGGAACCCAATGATATAACAATAGGAGTTATCACAGAAGAAGGGAACCCAATGATATAACAATAGGAGTTATCACAGAAGAAGGGAACCCAATAATGTTTGAGTGGCCTGTACTATGGTTTGTGATTATTTCATACAGAACCACAGAAGATGATGGCGATATAAGAATAAATAATGACGCCGCCCTCACCTGGTCACAGGTGTGTATAGCAGCCAGCAGCATGGAGGCTCCGGTAGACGGCCTGTAAATTTCTCTCATGGTTGTTTTTAGGATGGGGTCCCAGAGGAACCTGTAAACAGACAAACCTTATGATCCAGCAATCAGAGGAAGAACATGTTGCTTAGCACAAATGTATCCAGCCTATGGAGAGTTGTGGGTCTGAGGGGGTTCAGACACTGTGCCCTCTGCCTATTAATTGTGGGTCTGAGGGGGTTCAGACACTGTGCCCTCTGCCTATTAATTGTGGGTCTGGGAGGTGGAGGGGAACACTGTGCCCTTTGTCTAATAATTATGGGTCTGGAGGAGGGTGGTAAAGGAAATGCCTATAATTTGTGGGTCTGGCTGGGGTCACTGCTCACCCTGTACACTGTCCAGGATTGATGGGCCCTTTGCCTATTAATTGTGGGTCTGAGGGGGTTCAGACACTGTGCCCTCTGCCTATTAATTGTGGGTCTGGGAGGTGGAGGGGAACACTATAGGCTCTGTCTAATAATTATGGGTCTGGAGGAGGGTGGTAGAGGAAATGCCTATAATTTGTGGGTCTGGCTGGGGCCACTTCTCTCTCTGTCCACTGTCCAGGATTGATGGGCCCTTTGCCTATTAATTGTGGGTCTGAGGGGGTTCAGACACTGTGCCCTCTGCCTATTAATTGTGGGTCTGGGAGGTGGAGGGGAACACTATACCCTCTGTCTAATAATTATGGGTCTGGGGGAGGGTGGTAGAGGAAATGCCTATAATTTGTGGGTCTGGCTGGGGTCACTGCTCGTCCTGTCCGCTGTCCAGGATTGATGGGCCCTTTGCCTATTAATTGTGGATCTGAAGGGGTTCAAACACTGTGCCCTCTGCCTATTAATTGTGGGTCTGAGGGGGTTCAGACACTGTGCCCTCTGCCTATTAATTGTGGGTCTGAGGGGGTTCAGACACTGTGCCCTCTGCCTATTAATTGTGGAACTGAAGGGGTTCAGACACTGTGCCCTCTGCCTATTAATTGTGGGTCTGAGAGGTGGAGGGGAATACTTTACCCTCTGTCTAATAATTATGGGTCTGGGGGAGGGTGGTAGAGGAAATGCCTATAATTTGTGGGTCTGTCTGGGGTCACTTCTCTCTATGTCCACTGTCCAGGATTGATGGGCCCTTTGCCTATTAATTGTGGGTCTGAGGGGGTTCAGACACTGTGCCCTCTGCCTATTAATTGTGGGTCTGGGAGGTGGAGGGGAACACTATACGCTCTGTCTAATAATTATGGGTCTGGGGGAGGGTGGTAGAGGAAAAACCTATAATTTGTGGGTCTGTCTGGGGTCACTTCTCTCTATGTCCACTGTCCAGGATTGATGGGCCCTCTGCCTATTAATTGTGGGTCTGGGAGGTGGAGGGGGACACTATACCCTCTGCCTAATAATTATGGGTCTGGGGGAGGGTGGTAGAGGAAAAACCTATAAATTGTGGGTCTGTCTGGGGTCACTTCTCTCTATGTCCACTGTCCAGGATTGATGGGCTCTTTGCCTATTAATTGTGGATCTGAAGGGGTTCAAACACTGTGCCCTCTGCCTATTAATTGTGGGTCTGGGAGGTGGAGGGGAACACTATACGCTCTGTCTAATAATTATGGGTCTGGAGGAGGGTGGTAGAGGAAAAACCTATAATTTGTGGGTCTGTCTGGGGTCACTGCTCGTCCTGTCCACTGTCCAGGATTGATGGGCCCTTTGCCTATTAATTGTGGGTCTGGGAGGTGGAGGGGAACACTATACCCTCTGTCTAATAATTATAGGTCTGGGGGAGGGTGGTAGAGGAAAAACCTATAATTTGTGGGTCTGTCTGGGGCCACTTCTCTCTATGTCCACTGTCCAGAATTGATGGGCCCTTTGCCTATTAATTGTGGGTCTGAGGGGGTTCAGACATTGTGCCCTCTGCCTATTAATTGTGGGTCTGAGAGGTGGAGAGGAACACTATACCCTCTGTCTAATAATTATGGGTCTGGGGGAGGGTGGTAGAGGAAAAACCTATAATTTGTGGGTCTGTCTGGGGCCACTTCTCTCTATGTCCACTGTCCAGAATTGATGGGCCCTTTGCCTATTAATTGTGGGTCTGAGGGGGTTCAGACATTGTGCCCTCTGCCTATTAATTGTGGGTCTGAGAGGTGGAGGGGAACACTATACGCTCTGTCTAATAATTATGGGTCTGGAGGAGGGTGGTAGAGGAAAAACCTATAATTTGTGGGTCTGTCTGGGGTCACTGCTCGTCCTGTCCACTGTCCAGGATTGATGGGCCCTTTGCCTATTAATTTTGGGCCTGAAAGGTGGAGGGGAACACTATACCCTCTGTCTAATAATTATAGGTCTGGGGAAGGGTGGTAGAGGAAATGCCTATAATTTGTGGGTCTGTCTGGGGCCACTTCTCTCTCTGTCCGCTGTCCAGGATTGATGGGCCCTTTGCCTATTAATTGTGGATCTGAAGGGGTTCAGACACTGTGCCCTTTGCCTATTAATTGTGGAACTGAAGGGGTTCAGACACTGTGCCCTCTGCCTATTAATTGTGGGTCTGAGAGGTGGAGGGGAACACTTTACCCTCTGTCTAATAATTATGGGTCTGGGGGAGGGGGGTAGAGGAAATGCCTATAATTTGTGGGTCTGTCTGGGGCCACTTCTCTCTCTGTCCGCTGTCCAGGATTGATGGGCCCTTTGCCTATTAATTGTGGATCTGAAGGGGTTCAAACACTGTGCCCTCTGCCTATTAATTGTGGGTCTGAGAGGTGGAGGGGAACACTATACCCTCTGTTTAATAATTATGGGTCTGGAGGAGGGTGGTAGAGGAAATGCCTATAATTTGTGGGTCTGTCTGGGGTCACTGCTCGTCCTGTCCGCTGTCCAGGATTGATGGGCACTCTGCCTATAAATTGTGGGTCAGGGGAGATAAACAGGAGGTGGCAGGAGGGATTTTTGTCCTATAGGCTTCCCCTTCACGGTGTAGGTCTGCTTTAACATAGAGGGGGATGGCCATGCCTCGGCTTCTATCCAGGCCGCTGGCAGTAGCCAGGCGTCCGTCATGCGCATATGGAAATTGCTATTTGATCCATCCGATCTAATGCCAATCATTTCCATGGCCGAGCTTTGCATAGAGGAGAGTCAGGTATCACTGGACAGGTGTTATGTTAATGGGATGATGCTGGAGGACCCACATGACGGATCTGGGAGGCTAAAACCTTCAGTAGGAAAACTTCCTTTCCCAAGAAGCCTGTGCCGAGAAGCCAGAGAACTAACACTCATCACTGCAAGGCGGGTCCTGGTTAGGTACAGTGATAGCATGGAACTGGTTTAGGGTGAGGTTATATGGTAAAGTTAGGTCTAGTCAAGGACTTTTTTGGGTGTTCAAGTTGGGTTTGAGGGCTGGGTTTAGAGTTTAGGATTAGCTTGGTTTTAGGGGTCAGAACCTTCAGATCAGGTGTTAAAACTTAGGTTTAAAAAGTCTACATTTGGGGTCAGAATATGTGTTAACATTAGGTTTGATGGCACCAGGAACAAGTTTAGGGTTAGGTTGGGTATTGGGTTAGGGCTCCGCTGGGAGTTTTAGGTACATTAAAGCTTAGGGGGGATTAAGGATTAAAAGTCACTTTTGGAATAGAGATATTAGGTTAAGTTTAGGGGTCATGAGAACATTTTAGGTTAATGTGGTTATGGGCTGAAGCTATGTTTAGGGGTCAGGAGAAAGTTTTAGGTTAATGTGGTTACTGATGGGTTCGGCAGGGGCGTAGCTGGGAGGGGGGTCAGGGGGGGCACGTGCCCCGAGCACAGCAGGTCAGAGGGCGTGAGCACAGGTAGGGGGCGCCATTTTGAATCTTTGCCCCGGGTGCCAGAAAGCCGGACTACTCCTCTGGGGTTAAGCGCTACGTTTAGCCATGTTGGGGCCCCCAGACCTAATGGACCGCGGGCAGGGGGCGGACTGGCCATAGGGAGACCCAGGACAATGCCCGGTGGGCTGCACTGCTTTGGGGCCAGTTGGGCTGCTGCTTTTAACACCCACATTCAATCCCTACCCCCTTAGTCTCCATCTAAGCCCCCTGTACCCACAAGCCAAGGAACCCCAGCCCCCTACCCATCCCCACTGTACCCACAAGATAATGAACCCCAGCGCCCTGTACCCACAAGCTAAGGAACCCCAGCCCCTACACTTCAACCACTGTACCCACAAGCCAAGGAACCCCAGCCCCCTGTACCCAGCCCCACTGTACCCACAAGCCAAGGAACCCCAGCCCCCTGTACCCAGCCCCACTGCATCCACAAGCCAAGGAACCCCAGCCCTCTACCCATCCCCACTGTACCCACAAGCCAAGGAACCCCAGCCCCACTGTACCCACAAGACAAGGAACCCCAGCCCCACTGTACTCAGCCCCACTGTACCCACAAGACAAGGAACCCCAGCCCCACTGTACTCAGCCCCACTGTACCCACAAGCCAAGGAACCCCAGCCCCCTACCCATCCCCATTGTACTCACAAACCGAGGAACCCTAGCCCCCTACCCATCCCCATTGTACCCACAAGCCAAGGAACCTCAGCCCCCTACCCATCCCCATTGTACCCACGAGCCAAGGAACCCCAGACCCCTACCCATCCCCATTGTACCCACAGACCGAGGAACCCCAGCCCCCTACCCATCCCCATTGTACCCACAGACCGAGGAACCCCAGCCCCCTACCCATCCCCATTGTACCCACGAGCCAAGGAACCCCAGACCCCTACCCATCCCCACTGTACCCACAAGCCAAGGAACCCCAGTCTCCTACCCAGCCCCACTGACCCCACAAGCCAAGGAACCTCAGCCCCCAATGCTATAGCCCACTGGTTGGAGAGGCCTCATCAAGGATGTCTCGGGCCGGCCAGGGGCTGGTAAAATCCAGGGCTGATTTCTGGCCCTAGTCCGCCACTGACCCCTGGTGGCTCCAGCTTTAGCTAGGTTTAGTCATCATTCTGGGGCTAGGAGTAAGTCTAGAGCGAGGTTATGGTACATGCGCCCCCACTGTGGACAACTCACTTGTTTCGCAAGTAACGCATAAAATCGGGGTGCAGGATCTTGAAATGCTCCGTCGTCAGGTTGGCTCCAAAGAACTTGGTCGGGCTGCGGAGAGGGAGGACAATAGTGACACCCTGAGCTTCGTGTGAGGAGTAGGACGCATGCGAACTCCCCCTCGTCCCTCTACTTACTCTATGCCTTTATCGTAGCCTTCGGTGATGCGGCTTCTTTGGAGAGCCGCCCTCACTAAAAAATAATCCCTGTTGTGGTCGGGCAGCAGGAGGTAGCGGGTTTCCTGGAGAGAGATGCAGGGGATGAACGACTCATACAGATGGGGATGGGGTCGTGGAGGATACGATGAATATCATGCAATACAATGTAGTTTGATTCAATTTATTGGGTAAAAGCCCCTGGACAAGGACACACAACAACACCCAACACAAGGACAAGGAAAAAGACACACAACAAAGAGCAATGCTGGGCCACACAATAGGCCAACGCAGAACAGTGTGGAGACAAGGACACACAATGGCAGCCAATATAAAGCAGTTCCAGGACCATGACACACAATGGCAGCCAATATAAAGCAGTGCCAGGACAAGGACACACAATGGCAGCCAACATAAAGCAGTTCCAGGACCAGGGCACACAATGACAGCCAACATAAAGCAGTTCCAGGACCATGACACACAATGGCAGCCAATATAAAGCAGTGCCAGGACAAGGACACACAATGGCAGCCAACATAAAGCAGTTCCAGGACCATGACACACAATGACAGCCAACATAAAGCAGTTCCAGGACCATGACACACAATGACAGCCAACATAAAGCAGTTCCAGGACCATGACACACAATGACAGCCAACATAAAGCAGTTCCAGGACCATGACACACAATGGCAGCCAACATAAAGCAGTTCCAGGACCAGGACACACAATGACAGCCAACACAGAGCAATACAAGGACTAGGACACACAATGGCAGCCAACATAAAGCAGTTCCAGGACCAGGACACACAATGGCAGCCAACACAGAGCAATACAAGGACTAGGACACACAATGGCAGCCAACATAAAGCAGTGCCAAGACAAGGACACACAACGGCAGCCAACACAGAGCAATACAAGGACTAGGACACACAATGGCAGCCAACATAAAGCAGTGCCAGGACGAGGACACACAATGGCAGCCAACATAAAGCAGTGTCAGGACAAGGACACACAATGGCAGCCAACATAAAGCAGTGCCGGGACGAGGACACACAATGGCAGCCAACATAAAGCAGTGCCAGGACAAGGACACACAATGGCAGCCAACATAAAGCAGCGCCAGGACGAGGACACACAATTGCAGCCAACATAAAGCAATGGCAGGACAAGGACACACAATGGCAGCTAACATAAACAGTACCCGGACAAGGTCACACAATGGCAGCCAACATAAAGCAGTTCCAGGGCCATGACACACAATGGCAGCCAATATAAAGCAGTGCCAGGACCAGGACACACAACGGCAGCCAACACAGAGCAATACAAGGACTAGGACACACAATGGCAGCCAACATAAAGCAGTGCCAGGACTAGAACACACAATGGCAGCCAATATAAAGCAGTGCCAGGACCAGGACACACAACGGCAGCCAACACAGAGCAATACAAGGACTAGGACACACAATGGCAGCCAACATAAAGCAAAGGCAGGACAAGGACACACAATGGCAGCCAACATAAAGCAGTGCCTGGACAACGAAACACAATGGCAGCTAACATAAACAGTACCCGGACAAGGACACACAATGGCAGCCAACATAAAGCAGTTCCAGGGCCATGACACACAATGGCAGCCAATATAAAGCAGTGCCAGGACCAGGACACACAACGGCAGCCAACACAGAGCAATACAAGGACTAGGACACACATTGGCAGCCAACATAAAGCAGTGCCAGGACAAGGACACACAATGGCAGCAAACATAAAGCAGTGCCAGGACAAGGACACACAATGGCAGCCAACATAAAGCAGTGCCAGGACAAGGACACACAATGGCAGCCAACATAAAGCAGTGCCAGGACAAGGACACACAATGGCAGCCAACATAAAGCAGTGCCAAGACAAGGACACACAACGGCAGCCAATATAAAGCAGTGCCAAGACAAGGACACACAACGGCAGCCAACAGAGAGCAATACAAGGACTAGGACACACAATGGCAGCCAACATAAAGCAGTGCCAGGACGAGGACACACAATGGCAGCCAACATAAAGCAGTGCCAGGACAAGGACACACAATGGCAGCCAACATAAAGCAGCGCCAGGACGAGGACACACAATTGCAGCCAACATAAAGCAATGGCAGGACAAGGACACACAATGGCAGCTAACATAAACAGTACCCGGACAAGGTCACACAATGGCAGCCAACATAAAGCAGTTCCAGGGCCATGACACACAATGGCAGCCAATATAAAGCAGTGCCAGGACCAGGACACACAACGGCAGCCAACACAGAGCAATACAAGGACTAGGACACACAATGGCAGCCAACATAAAGCAGTGCCAGGACTAGAACACACAATGGCAGCCAATATAAAGCAGTGCCAGGACCAGGACACACAATGGCAGCCAACATAAAGCAGTGCCTGGACAACGAAACACAATGGCAGCTAACATAAACAGTACCCGGACAAGGACACACAATGGCAGCCAAGATAAAGCAGTTCCAGGGCCATGACACACAATGGCAGCCAATATAAAGCAGTGCCAGGACCAGGACACACAACGGCAGCTAACACAGAGCAATACAAGGACTAGGACACACATTGGCAGCCAACATAAAGCAGTGCCAAGACAAGGACACACAATGGCAGCCAACATAAAGCAGTGCCAAGACAAGGACACACAATGGCAGCCAATATAAAGCAATGGCAGGACCAGGACACACAATGGCAGCCAATGTAAAGCAATGGCAGGACCAGGACACACAATGGCAGCCAATGTAAAGCAATGGCAGGACCAGGACACACAATGGCAGCCAATGTAAAGCAATGGCAGGACCAGGACACACAATGGCAGCCAATGTAAAGCAATGGCAGGACCAGGACACACAATGGCAGCCAATGTAAAGCAATGGCAGGACCAGGACACACAATGGCAGCCAATGTAAAGCAATGGCAGGCAAAGACCAGTTTTAGGTAGCCATTGGTCCACTCCTAACCAATGCTGATGGAGGTGCGTTACCTTGGTGTGCGGCACTCTCTTGAAGCCGCTGCTGTGGTAAGTGCCGAGCGAGTTAAATAAAGTGTTTGTTGAGAAGAAATAGAAGGAAGTCTTATTGCCGACATCCTTTTCAAAGCCCTTCAAAATGGCGCCGTTCACCCTGCACAAGACAAACGGGAAACATGCTCAATGCACGTCATTGATTAGAAAGCGGACCTAAGAGCCTATCTTATATGTTTCCCCCCTGTACATACAGATTGCTCACATTAATCCGGACCCTCACCCTGAATAAGAGCCTATCTTATATGTTTCCCACACCCTGTACATACAGATTGCCCACAGTAATCCGGACCTTCACCCTGAATAAGAGCCTATCTTATATGTTTCCCACACCCTGTACATACAGATTGCTCACATTAATCCGGACCTTCACCCTGAATAAGAGTCTATCTTATATGTTTCCCACACCCTGTACACACAGATTGTCCACATTAATCCGGACCTTCACCCTGAATAAGAGTCTATCTTATATGTTTCCCCCCGTACATACAGATTGCCCACATTAATCCGGACCCTCACCCTGAATAAGAGTCTATCTTATATGTTTCCCACACCCTGTACATACAGATTGCTCACATTAATCCGGTCCCTCACCCTGAATAAGAGTCTATCTTATATGTTTCCCACACCCTGTACATACAGATTGCTCACATTAAAAATCATCCTACCTGCATCTACTGCATGTTATGAGCCTTTAAACATCCAAGATGGCGGCTCATGGGACATCAGGCAGCCTGCAAACAGGAAGTGTCTTCTGAGTGTGCTGCAGTGCATTCTGGGATTGCTGACCTTTTCCTGACCCCAGCTATGCTCTGTCTGAGCAAAGCACAGCTATAACCCCACCCCCTGTACTTTATCCCGCTCTCCTTTTCTCAGTAAGCGTGATGCTTCTGAGTCAAGATGGCGGCGCCCATATCCTAAAGTCCTGAACAGAGTTGCAGCCCAGTGGTGGAAAGAATAATAAGTAAGTGACTAAAAACGTAAAATTTATTAACTTTAGATGCTGGGGAATCGTTTTATAAGGGTTTGGGCTTTTCAGTAAATCACGGTGAAGGTCGGGTTTAAGAGTTACAAGTCATCAGCTACTGACAACTCAACAATTGGCTGCAATCGCAATGGTCTCCTGGGCCTCCAGTGGTGTGATCTCACAGGGGTCTCTACAAATTGAGTGGTCACATGGCCGGTTTTCCTTCTTGGCTAGTGGGCAACTCTACGGGTAGACACCAGTTGCAGGTTAGTAAAAAGAAGAGGTGTCAGGAAGCTGCTGGAGGGGAAGGTAGGTCTCTCCCAAAGGGACTGTCAAGGACGGCTATGTGTCAGACCGACCCCCTGTCCTTCGTGCCCGTTTAGCGGGGGTCCTAGGTGTCGTTCTGTCTTTCAAATGAGCCTAGGAGATAAGAAATACGCGAGACAGAAGGACATAGTCATTGGAATGCGTTTGACTATCTCACGGAGAGCCATCCTCTCTTTTACGATTTTATAGTAAAATAGAAAACTTACACACGTCATCTTACAGGAGACACATCATCATATTCGAAAAAACTGAATTTCTAGCTCAGTAATTGGTCTGTTCTACCAAATGAGCGCTTTGGAATGTTATCTACGCCTAAAGGCAGGACACTCAAAGGCGTTGTCCGGCTTCCCGAAGCAGCAGCATATTCTAGTATCTTCATAATCCTAAGCATTGTTGTCAAGCAAAAGAGAAATAGCGCAGACTGAAGTGGCTGCCTGAGGGTTTATTTCACCTTTATTAGCCACTAAGCGTACAATGCAGAGAGAAAAATAAGATAGAGTGGAAGAAATGGAGAGAGGGAATGTATATATACATATATTCATATTATTGATTCTGACCTCCATCCATCACAGGACCATGACCAAGGATTTCTTGGAAAGAAAAGGGAGGGTAGGTCTACCCCAATGGGACCAGGATCAAAGATTTCTTGGAGAGAAAATGGAGGGTAGGTCTCCCTCAATGGGACCATGACCAAGGATTTCTTGGAAAGAAAAGGGAGGGTAGGTCTCCCTCAATGGGACCATGACCAAGGATTTCTTGGAAAGAAAAGGGAGGGTAGGTCTCCCCCAATGGGACCATGACTAAGGATTTCTTGGTGAGAAAAGGGAGGGTAGGTCTCCCTCAATGGGACCATGACCAAGGATTTCTTAGTGAGAAAAGGGAGGGTATATCTCCCCCAATAGAACCATGACCAAGGATTTCTTGGAAAGAAAAGGGAGGATATATCTCCCCCAATAGAACCATGACCAAGGATTTCTTAGGCAGAATAGGGAGGGTAGGTCTCCCCCTATGGGACCATGACCAAGGATTTCTTGGAAAGAAAAGGGAGGGTATATCTCCCCCAATAGAACCATGACCAAGAATTTCTTAGGCAGAATAGGGAGGGTAGGTCTCCCCCTATGGGACCATGACCAAGGATTTCTTGGACAGAAAAGGGAGGGTATATCTCCCCCAATAGAACCATGACCAAGGATTTCTTAGGCAGAATAGGGAGGGTAGGTCTCCCCCAATGGGACCATGACTAAGGATTTCTTAGTGAGAAAAGGGAGGGTAGGTCTTCCGCAATGGGACCATGACTAAGGATTTTTTTGGCAGAATAGGGAGGGTAGGTCTCCCCCAATGGGACCACGACCAAGGATTTCCTGGACAGAAAATCGAGGGTAGGTCCAAGGATTTCTTGGAGAGAAAATGGAGGGTAGGTCTCCCCAATGGGACCATGACTAAGGATCCTTGGTCATGGTCCGATTGGGGGAGACCTACCCTTCTTTTTCTCTCCAAGAAAACCTTGGTCGTGGTCCCATTGAGGGAGACCTACCCTTTTTTCTCTCCAAGAAAACCTTGGCTATGGTCCCATTGGGGTAGACCTACCCTCCATTTTCTGTCCAAGATATTCTTGGTCATGGTCCCATCAGGGGAGACCTACCCTCCCTTTTCTGTTCCAGAAATCCTTGGTCATGGTCCCATTGGGAGAGACCTACCCTCCCCCCAATGGGAATGGGACCAATAATTTCTTGGAGAGAAAGGGGAGGGTAGGTCTCCCCCATGGGACCATGACCAAGGTTTTTTTTCTTATCTCTAGGACTTCAGCTGTATAAGCAGTAGCAGTAGTAGCAGTAGACGCACCTGAAGACATAATCATGAGCGTCGATCTCTTTGCCCATTCTGGATCCGTTCAAAATGCCGGCGTTGCCAACCACGGCGCAGCGGATGCAAGGTGAGCGGTGGTCCCAGGTGTCGAACATGTAGCCGTTGCCGGTTGAGTTTAACAAGCTGAGTGTTTCCTTCACAACTGTGGAGACAGAACAGGAAATAAGCCCTTGGGTAATAGTATTACATATTACACATATTATATAACATATATAATACATAATAATAATTAAAATAAAAAAATATAAATAGTATATAATATATAATAATAAAATAAATAATTATTATTATAATAATACATACATAATATATAACAAATATTACATATTAATATTACACACTCCATGAGTTAAGATGAACAAGGAGGTCAATGCAACAATATGGTTGTGTCCTAAGTGTGAGATATACCCAAAGCACTTGAGGCCACTTACCCCCCCCCCCCCCACTTCCCAATGATTCTCCTCACATTTTCCTTAAAGTGGACCAACACCCAGGATTTTCACTATCCTAGGTGTTGGTCCACTTCCACGGGGCACCCCGATCGGGGGGTGCCCCGCTGTGTGAAACCCCTCAGAAAGCCCCTAAAATCTTACCTTATCGGCAACGGACAAGCGACGAATAAGCCGCCACCTCCGCCGCCGCCTCTCGTGCGTCCCTCTTACAGGTTGTGAATGGCTCGCGGGTGCGCGCCCTGCTAGAGGGAAGCGCGGGAGGCGGTGGCAGCTTATCCGTCGCTTGTCCGTCGCCGATAAGGTAAGATTTTAGGGACATCCTTGAGCATGAGCAATAAGATGGACAATAGATCCCACCATGGACCACCATTCATCGTGTGGCCTGTAGTTTTATATATATATATATATATATATATATATATATATATATATATATATTAGTTATAGGAGGTGCTGGAGCCTCTGCTCCCTCATATAGGCGCTAGAAAAGACCATGTACGCTTCCAAATTTCTTATTATTACATACCTCCCAAGTGTCCCTGATTTGGAGGGACTGTCCTTCTTTGGAGTCCATGTCCCCTCGAGGTGTAACATGCAGATCTGCAGCAATAAATGATTCATTTGCCAATTCAAAGTGTTTCTATTGTTGTAACTGTTACAATGTATCTCCTATCCATCCCTCAATGAGGGGGCGTGGCTCCATCCATCCCTCAATGAGGGGGCGTGGCTTCACCCATCCATCAATGAGGGGCGTGGCTTCATCCGGCCCTCAATGAGGAGGCGTGGCTTCAGCCATCCCTCAATGAGGGGCGTGGCTTTATCCAACCCTCAATGAGGGGGGCGTGGCTTCACCCATCCATCAATGAGGGGGCGTGGCTTCACCCGGCCCTCAATGAGAAGGCGTGGCTTCATCCAACCCTCAATGAGGGGGCGTGGCTTCATCCAACCCTCAATGAGGGTTGTGGCTTCATTTACATATCATCCCTCTTTGAGGTGTAACATGCAGATCTGCAGCAATAAATGATTCATTTGCGAATTCAAAGTGTTTCTATTGTTGTAACTGTTGCAATGTATCTCCTATCCATCCCCCAATGAGGGGGCGTGGCTTCAACTATTCCTCAATGAGGGGGCGTGGCTTCACCCATCCCTCAATGAGGGGGCGTGGCTTCATCCATCCCTCAATGAGGGGGCGTGGCTTCACCCATCCCTCAATGAGGGGGCGTGGCTTCACCCATCCCTCAATGAGGGGGCGTGGCTTCACCCATCCCTCAATGAGGGGCGTGGCTTCATCCATCCCTCATTGAGGGGTGTGGCTTCATCTATTCCTCAATGAGGGTGTGGCTTCACCCATCCCTCAATGAGGGGCGTGGCTTCATCCATCCCCCAATGAGGGGGCGTGGCTTCAACTATTCCTCAATGAGGGGGCGTGGCTTCACCCATCCCTCAATGAGGGGGCGTGGCTTCACCCATCCCTCAATGAGGGGGCGTGGCTTCACCCATCCCTCAATGAGGGGCGTGGCTTCATCCATCCCTCATTGAGGGGTGTGGCTTCATCTATTCCTCAATGAGGGTGTGGCTTCACCCATCCCTCAATGAGGGGCGTGGCTTCATCCATTCCTCAATGAGGGGTGTGGCTTCATCTATCTCTCAATGAGGGGGTGTGGCTTCACCCATTCCTCAATGAGGGGGCGTGGCTTCAATTACATATTGTCCCTCTTTGAGGTGTAACATGCAGATCTTCAGCAATAAATGATTAATTTGCCGATTCAAAGTGTTTCTATTGTTGTAACTGTTACAATGTATCTCCTATCCATCCATCCATCAATGAGGGGGCGTGGCTTCATCCATCACTCAATGAGGGGGCGTGGCTTGATATAAAAATTGTCCCCCTTTCCCACCCTGAAAAGTTGAAGGGTATGTTATTGTCTCTTTTTATTTGTAACATTTATTCTTAATGAACTTTTTCGTTATATTAACCTGGGAAGATAGTTCTTCCCATGACAGATATTTCCATGACAGATGGTGGAGAATGCGGGCAGTATCCAATGCAGTGTGAAGCCCTCTATGCAGGTATGTGCCGGAGGAACGGGGGGAGGGGGTGTAATAATAGGCCGCAAGATGAGATTGTCACCGGGCCCCTCTTACTTCTGTCTGGTCTGTTCCTCCTCTGTTCGCTAGAAGCAATTTCAGATGGGTTCACCTGGGGAGATGGTAACTGTACAAAGGGGTGTAGCTAGGGGGTTGCCAGGGGCCGCACGTGCCCCAGGTGCAGCAGGTCAGGAGAATGGGGGAAAGGGGGACCTGAGCACAGGTGGGGGGCGCCATTTTGAATCTTTGCCCCGGGTGCCAGAAAGCCTGGCTACTCCTCTGCCTTTACAGATAACATGTAACACAGCACCAGGGATGAAGACAATGCAAACTCTAAGGACAAGGCTGAACCAATGTCAGATATTGAGGGATGGTCCCCAAAGAACCAAAGCAGAAGTAGCAAGTTCTATTCTAGTCAAAGCTAAAGGTTGGACAGACTATTCAATGGACCGAAACGTAGGGGCGGATTTCCTTGATGGGCCGAAAAAATGTCAACCTGAAATATTATTGGGATCTTCGGGATGAGAAAATACAGTTTGTAACTGGACTGAAAGATCGTGTGCAGAGAGTTGTGGTTAATGATCCCTACTCTGAATGGTCCCCGGCACAGTGCCTATGTGTCTATTGAAGATGGTCACAAGCTTCAGGAGCACAGTGCCTATGTGTCTATTGAAGATGGTCACAAGCTTCAGGAGCACAGTGCCTATGTGTCTATTGAAGATGGTCACAAGCTTCAGGAGCACAGTGCCTATGTGTCTATTGAAGATGGTCACAAGCTTCAGGAGCACGGTGCCTATGTGTCTATTGTAGATGGTCACAAGCTTCAGGAGCACAGTGCCTATGTGTCTATTGAAGATGGTCACAAGCTTCAGGAGCACAGTGCCTATGTGTCTATTGAAGATGGTCACAAGCTTCAGGAGCACAGTGCCTATGTGTCTATTGAAGATGGTCACAAGCTTCAGGAGCACAGTGCCTATGTGTCTATTGAAGATGGTCACAAGCTTCAGGAGCACAGTGCCTATGTGTCTATTGAAGATGGTCACAAGCTTCAGGAGCACAGTGTTTATGTGTCTATTGAAGATGGTCACAAGCTTCACGAGCACAGTGCCTATGTGTCTATTGAAGATGGTCACAAGCTTCAGGAGCACCGTGCCTATGTATCTATTGTAGATGGTCACACGCTTCAGGAGCACAGTGCCTATGTGTCTATAGAAGATGGTCACAAGCTTCAGGAGCACCGTGCCTATGTATCTATTGTAGATGGTCACACGCTTCAGGAGCACAGTGTCTATGTGTCTATTGAAGATGGTCACAAGCTTCAGGAGCACAGTGCCTATGTGTCTATTGAAGATGGTCACAAGCTTCAGGAGCACAGTGCCTATGTGTCTATTGAAGATGGTCACAAGCTTCAGGAGCACAGTGCCTATGTGTCTATTGAAGATGGTCACAAGCTTCAGGAGCACAGTGCCTATGTGTCTATTGAAGATGGTCACAAGCTTCAGGAGCACAGTGCCTATGTGTCTATTGTAGATGGTCACAAGCTTCAGGAGCACAGTGCCTATGTGTCTATTGTATATGGTCACAAGCTTCAGGAGCACAGTGCCTATGTGTCTATTGAAGATGGTCACAAGCTTCAGGAGCACAGTGCCTATGTGTCTATTGAAGATGGTCACAAGCTTCAGGAGCACAGTGCCTATGTGTCTATTGAAGATGGTCACAAGCTTCAGGAGCACAGTGCCTATGTGTCTATTGAAGATGGTCACAAGCTTCAGGAGCACAGTGCCTATGTGTCTATTGAAGATGGTCACAAGCTTCAGGAGCACGGTGCCTATGTGTCTATTGAAGATGGTCACAAGCTTCAGGAGCACAGTGCCTATGTGTCTATTGAAGATGGTCACAAGCTTCAGGAGCACAGTGCCTATGTGTCTATTGAAGATGGTCACAAGCTTCAGGAGCACAGTGCTATGTGTCTATTGTAGATGGTCACAAGCTTCAGGAGCACGGTGCCTATGTGTCTATTGAAGATGGTCACAAGCTTCAGGAGCACGGTGCCTATGTGTCTATTGAAGATGGTCACAAGCTTCAGGAGCACAGTGCCTATGTGTCTATTGAAGATGGTCACAAGCTTCAGGAGCATGGTGCCTATGTATCTATTGAAGATGGTCACAAGCTTCAGGCTGACTTGGACACATTGAGTGTCTGGGCTCCACTTGGCAAATTGTAGCCCTCACGTACCGGGGTGTCTGACACGTGACGGCAGGGAGCAGGTTCTTCTGGGCCCAGGTGTCCGATGTGTGTGTTGTGAGTAGGTAAGGGTTAGGGTTTCAAGGAAAGGTAAGTACTCACTGGTGCCGCTTGGAAAGATGTACAGCAGTCCAACTGTTGAAAGCAGAGTTCCTCTTTATTTATTCCACAAGCAAACGGCCAACACGGAACAAGTACATGTCTTCCAGTTACAGTTCTGGTTCTGTCCAATATCAGGTACAATCATCAGCATTGCTTCCATAGAGAATAATATCCTAGGTTGGAACCTCTCCATTCTCCTCTCTACCTTCTATGACATGTTCGGCCTCGTGTCCGACATCTGATAGGATGATTGGTAAACCCTCTGACCATTCACTAGCTTTCAGTTGTAACTATGTTACCAGTCTATCTCCTGTTATGACTAACAACCCTACTGACCTCTTCTTCTAGAATGTTCCCCATTTTAACCTATTGACTATGTTAGTCTATGGCCTAACTCACTACTGCCATCTTGTGTCTGTTTAGGTTATGGCATTTCCAATGTACTTAAATGGGTAGAAACCATAAAAGGGAATTGTATGTATGGTTAACTCTATTGAAAGGATTCTTATTAGTAAATTGAAGTGTGTCTAGTTATTACCAGGTCCCTACAAAATTAAGTTCAATGTGGAGAAATGTAAAGTGATGCACTTGGGGTCACAACCTGAAGGCCACATATGTCCTCGGAGGAGTAATTTCGGGAGAGTTACTCACTGAGAAGGATCTGGGGGTACTGGTAGATCACAGGCTAAATAACAGCATGCAATGCCAAGCAGCTGCTTCCAAGGCCACCAAGATATTTTCATGCATTAATAGAGGCCTGGAATCACGGGATAGGTGAGTAATTTAGCCTCTTTACAAGGCACTGGTGCGCCCTCACCTGGAATATGGCGTCCAGTTCTGGGCTCCCATTCATAGAAAGGACGCTCTGACTATGGAAAGGGAGCAGAGGAGCCGCCAGACTAATAAGAGGAATGAAGGATCTTAGTTATGAGAAAAGATTACGAGAATTCTTGAGTCTTGAGAGGAGGCGATTGCGGGGGGACATGAGTAACTTGTATAAATATATAAATGGCCCATACAAAAAATATGGGGGAACACCATTTCAGGTAAAATCCTCTCTAAGGCAGCACTGCCTTCGACTGGGAAAAATGAAATTTAGTCTCCGGAGGCGACAATCGTTTTTTACCATAAGAACTATAAATCTTTGGAATAGCCTCCCACAGAAGCTTGTTATAGCATCAACCGCTGACAGCTTCAAAAAAGGATGAGATGCTTATTTAGAAGAAAATAACATTAAACCGGACCAACACCTGTTATTACATTAACGGGCGTTGATCCAGCTCTTTACCGCTAGAAAGAAGCTCAGCCACAGCCTGCACTGGGGCCCAGCTCCGCCACAGCCTACACTGAGGTCCAGCTCCGCCACAGCCTACACTGAGGTCCAGCTCCGTCACAGCCTGCACTGGGGCCCGGCTCCGTCACAGCCTGCACTGGGGCCCAGCTCTGCTACATCCTGCACTGGGGCCCGGCTCCGTCACAGCCTGCACTGGGGCCCAGCTCTGCTACATCCTGCACTGGGGCCCGGCTCCGTCACAGCCTGCACTGGGGCCCAGCTCAGCCACAGCCTGCACTGGGGCCCAGCTCCGCCACAGCCTGCACTGGGGCCCAGCTCAGCCACAGCCTGCACTGGGGCCCAGCTCCGCCACAGCCTGCACTGGGGCCCAGCTCCGTCACAGCCTGCACTGGGGCCCAGCTCCGCCACAGCCTGCACTGGGGCCCAGCTCAGCCACAGCCTGCACTGGGGCCCAGCTCCGTCACAGCCTGCACTGGGGCCCAGCTCCGTCACAGCCTGCACTGGGGCCCAGCTCCGCCACAGCCTGCACTGGGGCCCAGCTCAGCCACAGCCTGCACTGGGGCCCAGCTCCGCCACAGCCTGCACTGGGGCCCAGCTCCGTCACAGCCTGCACTGGGGCCCGGCTCCGTCACAGCCTGCACTGGGGCCTAGCTCCGCCACAGCCTGCACTGGAGCCTAGCTCCGCCACAGCCTGCACTGGGGCCCAGCTCCGCCATAGCCTGCACTGGGGCCCAGCTCCGCCACAGCCTGCACTGGGGCCCAGCTCCGCCACAGCCTGCACTGGGGCCCAGCTCAGCCACAGCCTGCACTGGGGCCCAGCTCAGCCACAGCCTGCACTGGGGCCCAGCTCCGCCACAGCCTGCACTGGGGCCCAGCTCAGCCACAGCCTGCACTGGGGCCCAGCTCCACCACAGCCTGCACTGGGGCCCGGCTCCGTCACAGCCTGCACTGGGGCCTAGCTCCGCCACAGCCTGCACTGGGGCCTAGCTCCGCCACAGCCTGCACTGGGGCCCAGCTCCGCCATAGCCTGCACTGGGGCCCAGCTCCGCCACAGCCTGCACTGGGGCCCAGCTCCGCCACAGCCTGCACTGGAGCCCAGCTCAGCCACAGCCTGCACTGGGGCCCAGCTCAGCCACAGCCTGCACTGGGGCCCAGCTCCGCCACAGCCTGCACTGGGGCCCAGCTCAGCCACAGCCTGCACTGGGGCCCAGCTCCGCCACAGCCTGCACTGGGGCCCAGCTCCACCACAGCCTGCACTGGGGCCCAGCTCCATCATAGCCTGCCCTGGGGCCCAGCTCCGCCACAGCCTACACTGGGGCCCAGCTCCGCCACAGCCTGCACTGGGGCCCAGCTCCGTCACAGCCTACACTGGGGCCCAGCTCCACCACAGCCTGCACTGGGGCCCAGCTCCACCACAGCCTACACTGGGGCTCAGCTCCATCACAGCCTGCACTGGGGCCCAGCTCCACCACAGCCTGCACTGGGGCCCAGCTCCGTCACAGCCTGCACTGGGGCCCAGCTCCATCATAGCCTGCCCTGGGGCCCAGCTCCACCACAGCCTGCACTGGGGCCCAGTTCATTTATCTGTGCCTTGTGTACATCTGCCCTGTGTTTCCCCTTCCCATGTCTGCGACCACCGAGGGGCCTGTGCAACTCCACCTTTAGGAGCTCTGCTGAAGAACTGGGTGAATAACGGGCTCCCAGAGTATCGGATCACCCACGCCCTGGGTGGCCAGGAACTTGCCGGGTGGCGCAGGCGGGTTGTCTGTCCTTTGTCCCTCTTTTTCCATTCGGCTTCCTTTGTCCCCAGATAGTAAACCAGGAATTTCCCACACACACCTTGATGTTACCTGCCTGGGCCTGACAACGTACTGCCCTGATGTGGGCCCCAGGGATGTTTCCAAATCAAGGCTTGGTGGAATTATATTGCCATGGTCTAGGTTAGCAAAGAAAGATGTGCAACAGTCCCGCACCACCCCAAATGGAATAACGTAAAACTGAGGTGAAAGATGTGCCAATCCTGGACCCAAGACCATAATGCAATAACACAAAAAGCAACAGTCCCGGTAGACCTTAAATGGGATACCCAGGATGGCACCAAATATCCCTCAATAATCAATCATTGAGAATTTAATCAAATCAATATAATCATCTTTAAATCATTGATATGTTAAAGAGCCACAGACACATACATAATTACAATACACAAATTTTCTTTACAAAACATTTACACAAAAACCCGACCACAGTGAGGAACCCTTACTGCAAATCCAAAATTCATGACCTATATACACAAATTGATGAATTCCAAATAAACCCCATATCCCTAAACTAAAGCGCTTGTAAGAAGGTTCCAGAGGAATAAAATGTTTATGATCTCAATTCTTAATGAATTATTATTAAATCACTAATATTATTGATATATATAGGTAACTTGGATAAATGTGAAATCTGTGGATGTTTATCTGCTGTTTATTAAGATTCTGATCCGGGGTTGGCTGATACAAGGGAAATCATATACATATAATATAACATAAGGTTTTGGTGAATTGCATTAATATTCATAATATATATATATATATATATATATATATATATGTGTGTGTGTGTATGTGGGTATATAGGTATGCATATATGTAGTGCAATATTGCGGACAAAAGTGCTATGAGC
Organism: Gastrophryne carolinensis; assembly: GCA_027917425.1. Taxonomy (NCBI): domain Eukaryota; kingdom Metazoa; phylum Chordata; class Amphibia; order Anura; family Microhylidae; genus Gastrophryne; species Gastrophryne carolinensis. The sequence goes on from CM051243.1 coordinate 194,293,536, forward strand.
GCTTAATGTGCAAATACCTCTTAATGTGCAAATAGTCGATCTATCCGGTCCAGCAGGGGTGACTCTCCTTATCACTTTATGGGTCTTTGTCTCAGATAGTTTTGTCTTGTTCATATGTCACATGCGGGTATTTGCACATTAAGCACTCATAGCACTTTTGTCCGCAATATTGCCCTTTTTGCATTAGAACTTTAGTTTAGGGATATAGGATTTATTTGGAATTCATCAATTTGTGTATATAGGTCATGAATTTTGGATTTGCAATAAGGGCTCCTCACTGTGGCTGGGTTCTTGTGTAAAATGTTTTTTAAAGAAAGTGTGTGCTTGTACTTTAATTATGAAAGTATGTGTCGAATTTAAGATGATTATATTGATTTGATTAAATTCTCAATGATTGATTATTGAGGCATATTTGGTGCCATCCTGGGTATCCCATTTACGGTCTACTGGGACCGTTGCTGTTTGTATTATTGCATTGTGGTCTAGGTTAGCCCTGGCACATTAGATAATGGGGCCAGCAACCAAGAAGAAGCCCAAAGCTCTAAGTCAAAGCCTGAACCCGGAGAGTCCACCTATGGAGCAGAATGTCGGGTGATTTGCAGTGAGCTTTTACTTATCTTAAGCCGTGTTACAAAGTAACTAAGTAACGAAGCGCGAGGATAAGGACAACTCAAAGTTCAAGGATGGGTCCATACTTTATCTAGAAGCATTAGAAGGAAAGTCTGCTCAGCTCCTTTTACTGATAACATGTCACAGCACTACCGTACCTTCCAACTTTTCAGGGTGGGAAACAGGGACAATTGTTAAATTAAGCCACACCTCTCATTGAGGGATGGATGAAGCCACGCCCCCTCATTGATTGATGGATAGGAGATACATTGTAACACTTACAACAATATAAACACATTGAATAGGCAAATTAATCATTTATTGCTGCAGATCTGCATGTTACACCTCAAAGAGGGACAAATGAGAACAACGAGGGACAGGGGGACATGGACTCAAAAGAGGGACATTTGGGAGGTATGCAATCCTCTGTACTGCATTGAGGTTTGCAGGAAAAAAAGCGGGGGGGGGGGGGCTAACCAGGCTTTTGCCTCGAGCCTCAGTGACTTGCTAATGAGGGAAAAAGTTGTGGCCCATCGAGATTTCCCTGTCGAGTTTACACTTCTCAGTGGCCACGAATTAGAGACAAAGAAACGCTCCCTCCCTGCACCACCCTCCATCACCCTGCACCACCCTCCATCACCCTGCACCACCCTGCATCACCCTGCACCACCCTCCCTGCACCACCCTGCACCACCCTCCATCACCCTGCATCACCCTGCACCACCCTCCCTGCACCACCCTGCACCAGCCTCCATCACCCTGCACCACCCTCCATCACCCTGCACCACCCTGCATCACCCTGCACCACCCTGCACCACCCTGCACCACCCTCCATCACCCTGCACCACCCTCCATCACCCTGCACCACCCTCCATCACCCTGCACCACCCTGCATCACCCTGCACCACCCTCCCTGCACCACCCTGCACCACCCTCCATCACCCTGCACCACCCTGCATCACCCTGCACCACCCTGCATCACCCTGCACCACCCTGCATCACCCTGCACCACCCTGCACCACCCTCCATCACCCTGCACCACCCTCCATCACCCTGCACCACTTTCCATCACCCTGCACCACCCTCCATCACCCTGCACCACCCTGCATCACCCTGCACCACCCTGCACCACCCTGCACCACCCTGCATCACCCTGCACCACCCTGCACCACCCTCCATCACCCTGCACCACCCTGCACCACCCTCCATCACCCTGCACCACCCTGCATCACCCTGCACCACCCTGCACCACCCTGCACCACCCTCCATCACCCTGCACCACCCTCCATCACCCTGCACCACCCTCCATCACCCTGCACCACCCTGCATCACCCTGCACCACCCTCCCTGCACCACCCTGCACCACCCTCCATCACCCTGCACCACCCTGCATCACCCTGCACCACCCTGCATCACCCTGCACCACCCTGCATCACCCTGCACCACCCTGCACCACCCTCCATCACCCTGCACCACCCTCCATCACCCTGCACCACTTTCCATCACCCTGCACCACCCTCCATCACCCTGCACCACCCTGCATCACCCTGCACCACCCTGCACCACCCTGCACCACCCTGCATCACCCTGCACCACCCTGCACCACCCTCCATCACCCTGCACCACCCTGCACCACCCTCCATCACCCTGCACCACCCTGCATCACCCTGCACCACCCTGCACCACCCTGCACCACCCTCCATCACCCTGCACCACCCTGCACCACCCTCCATCACCCTGCACCACCCTCCATCACCCTGCATCACCCTGCACCACCCTCCATCACCCTGCACCACCCTCCATCACCCTGCATCACCCTGCACCAGCCTGCTTCACCCTGCACCACCCTCCATCACCCTGCACCAGCCTGCATCACACTGCATCTCCCTGCATCACCCTGCACCACCCTCCATCACCCTGCATCACCCTCCATCACCCTCCATCACCCTGCACTACCCTCCATCACCTTGCACCACTTTCCATTACCCTGCACCACCCTCCATCACCCTGCACCACCCTGCATCATCCTGCATCACCCTGCACCACCCTCCATTACCCTGCACCACCCTCCATCACTCTGCACCAGCCTGCATCACCCTGCACCACCACCCATTACCCTGCACCAGCCTGCATCACACTGCATCACCCTGCAACACCCTACATCACCCTGCACTACCCTCCATCACTCTGCACCACGCTCCATCACCTTGCACCAGCCTGCATCACCCTGCACCACCCTGCACCACCCTCCATCACCCTGCATCACCCTCCATCACCCTGCACCACACTCCATCACCCTGCACCACCCTCCATCACCCTGCACCACCCTCCATCACCCTGCACCAGCCTGCACCACCCTCCACCACCCTGCACCACCCTCCATCACCCTGCATCAGCCTGAACCACCCTCCATCACCTTGCATCACCCTGCATCACCCTGCACCACCCTCCATCACCCTGCATAACACTGCATCACCCTGCACCACCCTCCATCACCCTGCATCACCCTGCACCACCCTCCATCACCCTGCATCACACTGCACCACCCTGCACCACCCTCCATCACCCTCCATCACCCTGCACCACCCTCCATCACCCTGCATCACCCTCTATCACCCTGCCCCACCCTCCATCACCCTGCACCACCCTGTACCACCGTCCATCACCCTCCATCACCCTGCACCACCCTTCATCACCCTGCAACACCCTCCATCACCTGCACCACCCTCTATCACCCTGCCCCACCCTCTATCACCGTGCACCACCCTCTATCACCCTGCATCACCCTGCACCACCCTGCCCCACCCTCCATCACTCTGCATCACCCGGCACCAGCCTCCATAACCATGCACCACCCTCCATCACCCTGCGCCACCCTCCATCACCCTGCACCACCCTGCACCACCTTGTACCACCCTGCCCCACCCTGCATCACCCTGCATCACCCTGTACCACCCTCCATCACTCTCCATCACCCTGCACCACCCTCCATCACCCTGCAACACCCTCTATCACCCTGCCCCACCCCCTATCACCCTGCACCACCCTGTACCACCCTCCATCACCCTCCATCACCCTGCACCACCCTCTATCACCCTGCACCACCCTCTATCACCCTGCCCCACCCCCTATCACCCTGCACCACCCTGCACCACCCTCCATCACCCTGCACCACCCTCTATCACCCTGCCCCACCCCCTATCACTCTGCATCACCCGGCACCACCCTCCATAACCATGCAGCACCCTCTATAACCCTGCACCACCCTCCATCACCCTGCACCACCCTCCATCACCCTGCACCACCTTGTACCACCCTGCCCCACCCTCCATTACCCTGCATCACCCTGCACCACCCTGCACCACCCTCCATCACCCTGCACCACTCTGCCCCACCCTCCATCACCCTGCATCACCCTGCACCACCCTCCATAACCATGCACCACCCTCCATCACCCTGCACCACCCTCCATCACCCTGCACCACCCTCCATCACCCTGCACCACCTTGTACCACCCTCCATTACCCTGCATCACCCTGCACCACCCTGCACCACCCTCCATCACCCTGCACCACTCTGCCCCACCCTCCATCACCCTGCATCACCCTTCATCACCCTGCAACACCCTCCATAACCATGCACCACCCTCTATCACCCTGCCCCACCCTCTATCATCCTGCACCACCCGGCACCACCCTCCATCACCCTGCATCACCCTACATCACCCTCCATCATCCTGCACCAACCTTCATCACCCTGCACCACCCTCCATAACCATGCACCATCCTCTATCACCCTGCACCACCCTCCATAACCATGCACCATCCTCTATCACCCTGCACAACCCTCCATAACCATGCACCATCCTCTATCACCCTGCACCACCCTCCATAACCATGCACCATCCTCTATCACCCTGCACCACCCTCCATAACCATGCACCATCCTCTATCACCCTGCACAACCCTCCATAACCATGCACTATCCTCTATCACCCTGCACCACCCTCCATAACCATGCACCATCTTTTATCACCCTGCACCACCCTCCATAACCATGCACCATCCTCTATCACCCTGCACCACCCTCCATAACCATGCACCATCCTCTATCACCCTGCACCACCCTCCATAACCATGCACCATCCTCTATCACCCTGCACAACCCTCCATAACCATGCACCATCCTCTATCACCCTGCACCACCCTCCATAACCATGCACCATCCTCTATCACCCTGCACAACCCTCCATAACCATGCACCATCCTCTATCACCTTGCACAACCCTCCATAACCATACACCATCTTCTATCACCCTGCACCACCCTCCATAACCATGCACCATCCTCTATCACCCTGCCCCACCCTCTATCACCCTGCACCACCCGGCACCACCCTCCATCACCCTGCATCACCCTACATCAC
>CM051243.1:194306069-194346724 GCA_027917425.1 Gastrophryne carolinensis
CCCCTCCCCCCCTCCCCCAATGTAAAGCCCCAAGCCCCGATGGCGGCCGGGCTCGCTCCAGGATGTGCGTTTGAGCGCGGCGTTTGGGGGAAATTCCAGCGCTTTCTATCGCTCTCTCGACCATACGAATGTACAACAAGAAGACAAAAGCGCGGCGTTGTGATATTTACTTTCCCCTGAACGCGGAGGATTAGTTACATTCTTTATATTGTGGCGCTGTGTACATTGGGCGAGGCAGCGGCGGGCGCGCGCACGCGGGGGCAACTCCGAGCTCGCAGGGCTGAAAGCCTGGCTTCAGGGTAATGCCTAACGCTTCTCGCACGCGGGGCTCTTCTCATGCCCGGAGCGGGGAGGACCCAGGGTCAGGACCCCGCCTTAGGGTCAGTGTCGCCCCCTACAGACAACAGAGGAAACACGGAAAAGAGAGACGGGGCAAGAAAAACGGGGAATGCATAAAAAGAAAGACGGAAGGTGAAAAAAGAGTGAAAAAAAAATGAGAAAAAGAGAAATATCCTATCCATTCCTCAACGAGGGGGCGTGGCTTCATTTACATATTGTCCCTCTTTGAGGTGTAACATGCAGATCTGCAGCAATAAATGATTCATTTGCCTATCTCATATCTATCTATCTATCTATCTATCTGTCCCATATCTATCTATCTATCTCATATCTATCTATCTATCTATCCCATATCTATCTATCTATCTATCTATCTATCTATCTATCTATCTATCTATCCCATATCTATCTATCTATCTATCTATCTATCTATCTATCTATCTATCTATCTATCCCATATCTATCTATCTATCTATCTGTCTCATATCTATCTATCTATCTATCTATCTATCTGTCCCATATCTATCTATCTATCTATCTATCTATCTATCTATCTATCTGTCCCATATCTATCTATCTATCTATCCCATATCTATCTATCTATCTGTCTATCTATCTATCTATCTATCTATCTATCTATCTCATAGCTATCTATCTATCTATCTCATATCTATCTATCTATCTATCTATCTATCTATCTATCTATCTCATATCTATCTATCTATCTATCTATCTATCTCATATCTATCTATCTATCTATCTATCTATCTATCTATCTATCTGTCCCATATCTATCTATCTATCCCATATCTATTTATCTATCTATCTATCTCATATCTATCTATCTATCTATCTATCTATCTATCTATCTATCTATCTATCTCATATCTATCTATCTGTCACATATCTATCTATCTGTCACATATCTATCTATCTATCTATCTATCTATCTATCTATCTATCTATCTATTTCAATTCAATTCAAAAGAGCTTTATTGGCAGGTCCAAAAAAAACATTTAGCATTGCCAAAGCAAAAAGGGAATAACAAATGGGGGGGGGGGGGGTTGGGTTATAGGGGCAGGATTGGGTGTACAATGGTCCAGTGGTGGTGGGAGTTGGAGAGGTATAGAGGCAGTAAGGGGTTGGGGCGGGATTAAGGGGCTTGAATATGGTTTGAAATCCATAGATTCTAATAGTCCTTTTAGTTGTGGCAGTATATACGTGGGGTATAGGGGCAGTAGAGGGGTATATCAGTCTATGGTCTCTTATGTTCCTCTCATTTGGTGGCAGGTGGAGACATATAGGGGGCAGTATAGAGGTGGGGTATATAGGGGGCAGTATAGGGGGTATATCAGTCCATGGTCTCTTATGTTCCTCTCAGTTGGTGGCAGGTGGAGACATATAGGGGGCAGTATAGAGGTGGGGTATAGGGGCAGTATAGGGGTATATCAGTCCATGGTCTCTTATGTTCCTCTCAGTTGGTGGCAGGTGGAGACATATTGGGCGGCTATTTGCAGGGTGGGCTCCTCTTCCCCCAGCAGGATGTGGAGTTTCCTCTCATCATCTATGGAGGTGAAGTTCGGGATGAGGGTGGAGAGTCTCTGGAAATAAGTGTTCCCGGTGGATGAATATTTGCTGCAGTGTAGCAGGAAGTGGGCCTCATCCTCCAGGGCCCCCTGCTCACAGTGCCGGCACAGTCGGCTCTCCCGTGCCTTGTATGTCTGCCTGTGCCGGCCTGTCTCCATCTCCAGGCTGTGGGCGCTCAGTCTATAGAGACTCAGGGTCTGCCTGTGTTTGGGGTGGTGCAGCCTCTCCAGGTATGGGGCCATGGTGCAGCCTCTCCAGGTATGGGGCCATGGTGCAGCCTCTCCAGGTATGGGGCCATGGTGCAGCCTCTCCAGGTATGGGGCCATGGTGCAGCCTCTCCAGGTATGGGGCCATGGTGCAGCCTCTCCAGGTATGGGGCCATGGTGCAGCCTCTCCAGGTATGGGGCCATGGTGCAGCCTCTCCAGGTATGGGGCCATGGTGCAGCCTCTCCAGGTATGGGGCCATGGTGCAGCCTCTCCAGGTATGGGGCCATGGTGCAGCCTCTCCAGGTATGGGGCCATGGTGCGGCCTCTCCAGGTATGGGGCCATGGTGCGGCCTCTCCAGGTATGGGGCCATGGTGCAGCCTCTCCAGGTATGGGGCCATGGTGCAGCCTCTCCAGGTATGGGGCCATGGTGCAGCCTCTCCAGGTATGGGGCCATGGTGCAGCCTCTCCAGGTATGGGGCCATGGTGTAGCCTCTCCAGGTATGGGGCCATGGTGCAACCTCTCCAGGTATGGGGCCATGGTGCGGCCTCTCCAGGTATGGGGGTCATGGTGCAGCCTCTCCAGGTATGGGGCCATGGTGCGGCCTCTCCAGGTATGGGGCCATGGTGCGGCCTCTCCAGGTATGGGGGTCATGGTGCAGCCTCTCCAGGTATGGGGCCATGGTGCGGCCTCTCCAGGTATGGGGCCATGGTGCCGCCTCTCCAGGTATGGGGCCATGGTGCAGCCTCTCCAGGTATGGGGCCATGGTGCAGCCTCTCCAGGTATGGGGCCATGGTGCAGCCTCTCCAGGTATGGGGCCATGGTGCAGCCTCTCCAGGTATGGGGCCATGGTGCGGCCTCTCCAGGTATGGGGCCAATGTGCAGCCTCTCCAGTTATGGGGCCATGGTGCAGCCTCTCCAGGTATGGGGCCATGGTGCAGCCTCTCCAGGTATGGGGCCATGGTGCAGCCTCTCCAGGTATGGGGCCATGGTGCAGCCTCTCCAGGTATGGGGCCATGGTGCGGCCTCTCCAGGTATGGGGCCATGGTGCAGCCTCTCCAGGTATGGGGCCATGGTGCAGCCTCTCCAGGTATGGGGCCATGGTGCAGCCTCTCCAGGTATGGGGCCATGGTGCAGCCTCTCCAGGTATGGGGCCATGGTGCAGCCTCTCCAGGTATGGGGCCATGGTGCAGCCTCTCCGGGTATGGGGCCATGGTGCAGCCTCTCCAGGTATGGGGCCATGGTGCAGCCTCTCCAGGTATGGGGCCATGGTGCGGCCTCTCCAGGTATGGGGCCATGGTGCGGCCTCTCCAGGTATGGGGCCATGGTGCGGCCTCTCCAGGTATGGGGCCATGGTGCGGCCTCTCCAGGTATGGGGCCATGGTGCAGCCTCTCCAGGTATGGGGCCATGGTGCAGCCTCTCCAGGTATGGGGCCATGGTGCAGCCTCTCCAGGTATGGGGCCATGGTGTAGCCTCTCCAGGTATGGGGCCATGGTGCAGCCTCTCCAGGTATGGGGCCATGGTGCGGCCTCTCCAGGTATGGGGGTCATGGTGCAGCCTCTCCAGGTATGGGGCCATGGTGCGGCCTCTCCAGGTATGGGGCCATGGTGCGGCCTCTCCAGGTATGGGGGTCATGGTGCAGCCTCTCCAGGTATGGGGCCATGGTGCGGCCTCTCCAGGTATGGGGCCATGGTGCCGCCTCTCCAGGTATGGGGCCATGGTGCAGCCTCTCCAGGTATGGGGCCATGGTGCAGCCTCTCCAGGTATGGGGCCATGGTGCAGCCTCTCCAGGTATGGGGCCATGGTGCAGCCTCTCCAGGTATGGGGCCATGGTGCGGCCTCTCCAGGTATGGGGCCAATGTGCAGCCTCTCCAGTTATGGGGCCATGGTGCAGCCTCTCCAGGTATGGGGCCATGGTGCAGCCTTTCCAGGTATGGGGCCATGGTGCAGCCTCTCCAGGTATGGGGCCATGGTGCAGCCTCTCCAGGTATGGGGCCATGGTGCGGCCTCTCCAGGTATGGGGCCATGGTGTAGCCTCTCCAGGTATGGGGCCGTGGTGCAGCCTCTCCAGGTATGGGGCCATGGTGTAGCCTCTCCAGGTATGGGGCCATGGTGCAGCCTCTCCAGGTATGGGGCCATGCTGTAATCTCTCCAGGTATGGGGCCATGGTGCAGCCTCTCCAGGTATGGGGCCATGCTGTAATCTCTCCAGGTATGGGGCCATGGTGCGGCCTCTCCAGGTATAGGACCATGGTGCAGCCTCTCCAGGTATGGGGCCATGGTGCAGCCTCTCCAGGTATGGGGGCCATGGTGTAGCCTCTCCAGGTATGGGGCCATGGTGCAGTCTCTCCAGGTATGGGGGCCATGGTGCAGCCTCTCCAGGTATGGGGCCATGCTGTAATCTCTCCAGGTATGGGGCCATGGTGTAGCCTCTCCAGGTATGGGGCCATTGTGTAGCATCTCCAGGTATGGGGCCATGGTGCAGCCTCTCCAGGTATGGGGCCATGGTGCAGCCTTTCCAGGTATGGGGCCATGGTGCAGCCTCTCCAGGTATGGGGCCATGGTGCAGCCTCTCCAGGTATGGGGCCATGGTGCGGCCTCTCCAGGTATGGGGCCATGGTGTAGCCTCTCCAGGTATGGGGCCGTGGTGCAGCCTCTCCAGGTATGGGGCCATGGTGTAGCCTCTCCAGGTATGGGGCCATGGTGCAGCCTCTCCAGGTATGGGGCCATGCTGTAATCTCTCCAGGTATGGGGCCATGGTGCAGCCTCTCCAGGTATGGGGCCATGCTGTAATCTCTCCAGGTATGGGGCCATGGTGCGGCCTCTCCAGGTATAGGACCATGGTGCAGCCTCTCCAGGTATGGGGCCATGGTGCAGCCTCTCCAGGTATGGGGGCCATGGTGTAGCCTCTCCAGGTATGGGGCCATGGTGCAGTCTCTCCAGGTATGGGGGCCATGGTGCAGCCTCTCCAGGTATGGGGCCATGGTGCCGCCTCTCCAGGTATGGGGCCATGGTGTAGCCTCTCCAGGTATGGGGCCGTGGTGCAGCCTCTCCAGGTATGGGGCCATGGTGCAGCCTCTCCAGGCATGGGGCCATGCTGTAATCTCTCCAGGTATGGGGCCATGGTGTAGCCTCTCCAGGTATGGGGCCATTGTGTAGCATCTCCAGGTATGGGGCCGTGGTGCAGCCTCTCCAGGTATGGGGCCATGGTGTAGCCTCTCCAGGTATGGGGCCATGGTGTAGCCTCTCCAGGTATGGGGCCGTGGTGCAGCCTCTCCAGGTATGGGGCCATGGTGCAGCCTCTCCAGGTATGGGGCCATGCTGTAATCTCTCCAGGTATGGGGCCATGGTGTAGCCTCTCCAGGTATGGGGCCATGTTGTAGCCTCTCCAGGTATGGGGCCATGGTGCGGCCTCTCCAGATATGGGGCCATGGTGTAGCCTCTCCAGGTATGGGGCCATGTTGTAGCCTCTCCAGGTATGGGGCCATGGTGCGGCCTCTCCAGATATGGGGCCATGGTGTAGCCTCTCCAGGTATGGGGCCATGTTGTAGCCTCTCCAGGTATGGGGCCATGGTGCGGCCTCTCCAGATATGGGGCCATGGTGTAGCCTCTCCAGGTATGGGGCCATGGTGCAGCCTCTCCAGGTATGGGGCCATGGTGTAGCCTCTCCAGGTATGGGGCCATGGTGCAGCCTCTCCAGGTATGGGGGCCATGGTGTAGCCTCTCCAGGTATGGGGTCATGGTGCCGCCTCTCCAGGTATGGGGCCATGGTGCCGCCTCTCCAGGTATGGGGCCATGGTGCAGCCTCTCCAGGTATGGGGACATGGTGCAGCCTCTCCAGGTATGGGGCCGTGGTGCAGCCTCTCCAGGTATAGGGCCATGGTGCAGCCTCTCCAGATATGGGGCCATGGTGTAGCCTCTCCAGGTATGGGGCCATGTTGTAGCCTCTCCAGGTATGGGGCCATGGTGCGGCCTCTCCAGATATGGGGCCATGGTGTAGCCTCTCCAGGTATGGGGCCATGGTGCGGCCTCTCCAGATATGGGGCCATGGTGTAGCCTCTCCAGGTATGGGGCCATGGTGCAGCCTCTCCAGGTATGGGGCCATGGTGTAGCCTCTCCAGGTATGGGGCCATGGTGCAGTCTCTCCAGGTATGGGGCCATGGTGCAGCCTCTCCAGGTATGGGGGCCATGGTGTAGCCTCTCCAGGTATGGGGTCATGGTGCCGCCTCTCCAGGTATGGGGCCATGGTGCCGCCTCTCCAGGTATGGGGCCATGGTGCAGCCTCTCCAGGTATGGGGACATGGTGCAGCCTCTCCAGGTATGGGGCCGTGGTGCAGCCTCTCCAGGTATAGGGCCATGGTGCAGCCTCTCCAGGTATGGGGCCATGGTGCAGCCTCTCCAGGTATGGGGCCATGCTGTAATCTCTCCAGGTATGGGGCCATGGTGCAGCCTCCCCAGGTATGGGGCCATGCTGTAATCTCTCCAGGTATGGGGCCATGGTGCGGCCTCTCCAGGTATAGGACCATGGTGCAGCCTCTCCAGGTATGGGGCCATGGTGCAGCCTCTCCAGGTATGGGGGCCATGGTGTAGCCTCTCCAGGTATGGGGCCATGGTGCAGTCTCTCCAGGTATGGGGGCCATGGTGCAGCCTCTCCAGGTATGGGGCCATGGTGCCGCCTCTCCAGGTATGGGGCCATGGTGTAGCCTCTCCAGGTATGGGGCCATGGTGCAGCCTCTCCAGGTATGGGGCCATGCTGTAATCTCTCCAGGTATGGGGCCATGGTGTAGCCTCTCCAGGTATGGGGCCATGGTGTAGCCTCTCCAGGTATGGGGCCGTGGTGCGGCCTCTCCAGATATGGGGCCATGGTGTAGCCTCTCCAGGTATGGGGCCATGCTGTAATCTCTCCAGGTATGGGGCCATGGTGCAGCCTCTCCAGGTATGGGACCATGGTGCAGCCTTTCCAGGTATGGGGCCATGGTGCAGCCTCTCCAGGTATTGGGCCATGGTGCGGCCTCTCTAGGTATGGGGCCATGGTGCGGTCTCTCCAGGTATGGGGCCATGGTGCAGCCTCTCCAGGTATGGGGCCATGGTGCAGCCTCTCCAGGTATGGGGCCATGGTGCAGCCTCTCCAGGTATGGGGCCATGGTGCAGCCTCCCCAGGTATGGGGCCATGGTGCAGCCTCTCCAGGTATGGGGCCATGGTGCAGCCTCTCCAGGTATGGGGCCATGGTGTAGTCCCTCTTTAGTGATTGGTAGATGGTAAGTTTCTGGGAGTTACTTATTTCTTTCTTCCAATCCTCTATATATTGCTCCTGGCAGCTCTCTATCGCCCCCTTTATTTGGGCTTTTGTCAGGGCATGTCGGGGGTTTTGGCTGGACAGGTGACTGACACTCAGTTGGAGGGCACAGGGTTTGTCCTGGGCCCCATGGCTCAGGGAGGCTTTGTGGTGGTAGGAGTCGGGGCTGCTGCTCTGTATGTGCCCCCAGAATGACAGCGCCCTCTTCTGCACCTGGAACCATAGAGGGAACCTGCCCAGCTCTGCCCGGCACGCCATGTTGGAGGTGCTGCGATGGACCTGGAGGAGGTACTTGCAGAACTCCAGATGAAAGGTCTCTGTTGGGCTTGGGTCCCATTTGGACTGGTCTGGGTAAGTGATTGGGCCCCAAACCTCACTGCTATAAAGTAGGATTGGGGCAATGACCCCATCAAAGATCTTCATCCAGACCCTCACTGGTGGTTTGAGGTGGTACAGTCGCTTTCTGATGGCGTAGAAAGCTCTGCAGGCTTTTCCTTTCAGGGACTCTATTGCTGGTTTAAAGCTCCCTGATTGGTTAAGCTCCAGCCCCAGGTAGGTGTAGCTGTCGGTTTTTTCCAGTGCAGACCCGTTTAATGTGAAGGAGGGAATGGAGGCTTTATTCTGGCCCCTCTTCTGGAACACCATGACTTTGGTCTTCTTAGAATTGATGGGTAGTGCCCATGTGGTGCTGAATTTCTCCAGTACTGCCAGGCTGTCTTGGAGGCCTGTCTCTGTCGGGGACAGCAGCAGGAGGTCATCGGCGTACAGCAGGAACTTCACCTCGCGGTCATGCAGGAGGAGGCCTGGTGCTGAGGAAGCCTCCAGAGCTGCAGCCAGTTCATTGATGTAGATGTTGAAGAGCGTTGGGCTCAGGCTGCAGCCCTGTCTGACTCCTCGGCCCTGGTGGAAGTATGCCGTCCTCTTGCCATTCACCTTCACATCTATCTATCTATCTATCTATCTATCTATCTATCTATCTATCTCATATCTATCTATCTATCTATCTATCTATCTATCTATCTATCCCATATCTATCTATCTATCTATCTATCTATCTATCTATCCCATATCTATCTATCTATCTATCTATCTATCTATCTATCTATCCCATATCTATCTATCTATCTATCTATCTATCTATCTATCTATCTCATATCTATCTATCTATCTATCTATCTATCTATCTATCCCATATCTATCTATCTATCTATCTATCTATCTATCTATCTATCTATCTATCTATCTATCCCATATCTATCTATCTATCTATCTATCTATCTATCTATCTATCTATCTCATTTCTATCTTGAAGGGGCAGTTGTGGCCTAGAGGTAAGGGGAGCGGACTTGTGACTGGAGGGTTGCAGGTTCGAATCCCGTTCCTGGGACATGACTGAAGTGCTCTTGAGCAAAGCACCTAACCCCCCAACTGCTCCCCGAGCGCCGTAATTAGGGCAGCCCAGCGCTCCGGGCATGTGTACACTCACTGTACGGATGGGTTAAATGCGGAGGACAAATTCCTATGTGTGTGCAAGCGTACAATGGCCATCTATACATTAAAAAAAAAAATAAAAAATCTATCTGTCAGTCACTTGTTTTTTTTTTACCTTCTAGTCTTTTTCTTTCTTTTTTTCCATTTATTGTTTATTTCTTTCATCGGTTCTTTATGCATTTCCCTTCCTTTCTTTCTCATTTTTCTTTTTATCTATTCTATTGTTTTTATCTATTCTTTGTTTCTTATATTTATAAAGCGCCATCATTTTCCATCGTGCTGTACAATTTGTTTCTTTCTTTACATCTGTTCTTTATTATTTCATTGTTCTTTATTATTTATTATTTCATTGTTTCTTTCTGCAATTCCTTTTCTTTCTCCTTTTTTCATTTCTATCTATTCTTTGTTTCTTTCTTTCTTTCTTTCATCTGAACTTTCTTCCTTTCCATTTTTTCTTTCTTTTTCCCACAATTATTGTTTATTTATATAACGCCATCCTTTTCCATGGCGCTGTGCAATGTGATTTTATTTCTCTCAGTCCTTCTATTCATTCATTCACTGCCTTTTTTCTTTCTTTGTTTTCTTCCACTTTTAATTATTTCTTTCAATCTTTTCTTTCCTTATTTTGTTGTTCCTTATCATGCTTTCTTGCTTTCTTTTTTCTGCTATTCATTCTATTTTTTTTGTATTGTAGTTTTCTTTCTTTCTTTCTTTTTTCTGCTATTTATTCTATTTTTTTTTTGTATTGTAGTTTTCTTTCTTTCTTTTTTCTGCTATTCATTCTATTTTTTTTGTATTGTAGTTTTCTTTCTTTCTTTCTTTTTTCTGCTATTCATTCTATTTTTTTTTTGTATTGTAGTTTTCTTTCTTTCTTTCTTTTTTCTGCTATTCATTCTTTCTTTCTTTTTTCTGCTATTCTTTCTATTATTTTTGTATTGTAGTTTTCTTTTTTCTTTCTTTCTTTCTTTCTTTCTGTCTTTCTTTCTTTCTTTCTGTCATTCCTTCTATTATTTTATTACTTTCTATTCTTAGGCAATATTCACCATACATGCAAAAAGTTACTGCTTCTTTTTCACTTTTCAGTTTTTTAAAGTGGACCAAAACCCACGGCGATCGGCCCGAGAATATTCCCTCCCCCGGGGCATCCGGAATCGGGATGCCCCGCTATGTGACACCCCCCAGGTCGCCCCATATACTCACCTTGTTTCCCCGCCCTTCCTCTCGCAGGGCGTGTGCTGCCATCAGGTATTAGTGAATGGCCGGCGGGGGCGCGCTCGGAGCCACTGGCCTTAGACAACGTGATGTCAGCGGATCCGAGCGCGTTGATTGGACGAGCGCCCGCACATGCTCCGTAGCAGCGGGAAGAGGCGAGTTGGCATCGGCGATCTGGAGGGGAAAGGACCAAATCCCAGAATAATCAACATCCTGGGTTTTGGTCCACTTTAAATATTATAATGAACGTATATTAAAGTGGAAACTGACTTAAAGCGGACCCTCACCCTGAATAAGAGCCTATCTTATATGTTTCCCCCCTGTACATACAGATTGCTCACATTAATCCGGACCTTCACCCTGAATAAGAGCCTATCTTATATGTTTCCCCCCTGTACATACAGATTGCTCACATTAATCCGGACCTTCACCCTGAATAAGAGCCTATCTTATATGTTTCCCCCCTGTACATACAGATTGCTCACATTAATCTGGACCCTCACCCTGAATAAGAGCCTATCTTATATGTTTCCCACACCCTGTACATACAGATTGCTCACATTAATCCGGACCTTCACCCTGAATAAGAGCCTATCTTGTATGTTTCCCCTCCCCTGTACATACAGATTGCCCACATTAATCCGGACCTTCACCTTGAATAAGAGTCTATCTTATATGTTCCCACACCCTGTACATACAGATTGCCCACATAAATCCGGACCCTCACCCTGAATAAGAGCCTATCTTATATGTTTCCCACACCCTGTACATACAGATTGCCCACATTAATCCGGACCCTCACCCTGAATAAGAGCCTATCTTATATGTTTCCCACACCCTGTACATACAGATTGCCCACATTAATCCGGACCCTCACCCTGAATAAGAGTCTATCTTATATGTTTCCCACACCCTGTACATACAGATTGCTCACATTAATCCGGACCCTCACCCTGAATAAGAGCCTATCTTATATGTTTCCCCCCTGTACATACAGATTGCTCACATTAATCCGGACCCTCACCCTGAATAAGAGCCTATCTTATATGTTCCCCCCCGTACATACAGATTGCTCACATTAATCCGGACCCTCACCCTGAATAAGAGCCTATCTTATATGTCCCCCCCCCCCCGTACATACAGATTGCCCACATTAAAAATCATCCTACCTGCATCTACTGCATGTTATGAGCCTTTAAATATCCAAGATGGTGGCTTATGGAGCATCAGGCAGCCTGCAATCAGGAAGTATCTTCTGACTGTGCTGCTCTGCATTCTGGGATTGCTGACCTTTCCCTGACCCCAGCTCTGCTCTGTCTGGGCAAAGCACAGCTATAACCCCACTTCTGCACTTTATCCCACTCTCCTCTCCTCAGTAGGTGATGCTTCTGAGTCAAGATGACGGCACCCATATCCTAAAGTCCTGAACAGAGTTGCAGCCCAGTGGGGGAAAGAATAATAAGTAAGTGACTATAATTTTTTAAGGGTTTGGGCTTTTCATTAAATCACGGTGAAGGTCCGCTTTAAATATTCTAATGAACGTATTTTACATGTGAAAACGGACTTACTCCAAATTAATGGGGACCTCCAACATCATCTAACAGTAAATGACCGGAGTTAAAGGGGCCGTCTTCATTCGCTCAAGAAAGGCCGGCCCACAAATCCAGGCCCCGCCCCCTTCCATGGACTCTGATTCCCAACTTACGGAATGAACGTGCGTTTCGTCCTCCGCGTACGTATTCCCCAGGAAGCTGAAGGTGGTGCCTCTCGCTTTCATCCTGGTGGTGGCGCCGGATCTCCTGGTGGATCTATGGGATGGTTTGGAGGTCGGCCTGGAGGAAGGGGAGGAGGTATCACTGCTCGGCACTTCCACAGATGCTACAGCAGCATCCTCAGCCTCCTCCTCCGGCTTCTTATTGGCTACAAAAGGATCCTCAGCCTCCTCCTCCGGCTTCTTATTGGCTACAAAAGGATCCTCAGCCTCCTCCTCCGGCTTCTTATTGGCTCGTTTCTCGCTTAAGCTTATCAGAGCTCGGAAATCAGACCTGAAAGAGAGGACAAAGGCGAGCTCACTGATTGGCTGCTCAGAGAAGAGAGACCTCACATGTGTTACATTGTATCACTTAATATCCAACACCTGTACATTGTATCACTCCCAACCCCATTGTCCAACACCCTTACATTGTATCACTCCCAACCCCATTGTCCAACACCCATACATTGTATCACTCCCAACCGCATTGCCTAACACCCATACATTGTATCACTCCCAACCGCATTGCCTAACACCCATACATTGTATCACTCCCAACCGCATTGCCTAACACCCATACATTGTATCACTCCCAACCGCATTGCCTAACACCCATACATTGTATCACTCCCAACCGCATTGCCTAACACCCATACATTGTATCACTCCCAACCGCATTGCCTAACACCCATACATTGTATCACTCCCAACCGCATTGCCTAACACCCATACATTGTATCACTCCCAACCGCATTGCCTAACACACACACATTGTATCACTCCCAACCGCATTGCCCAACACCCATACATTGTATCACTCCCAACCACATTGCCCAACACCCATACATTGTATCACTCCCAACCGCATTGCCTAACACCCATACATTGTATCACTCCCAACCGCATTGCCTAACACCCATACATTGTATCACTCCCAACCGCATTGCCTAACACCCATACATTGTATCACTCCCAACCGCATTGCCTAACACCCATACATTGTATCACTCCCAACCGCATTGCCTAACACCCATACATTGTATCACTCCCAACCGCATTGCCTAACACACACACATTGTATCACTCCCAACCGCATTGCCCAACACCCATACATTGTATCACTCCCAACCACATTGCCCAACACCCATACATTGTATCACTCCCAACCGCATTGCCTAACACCCATACATTGTATCACTCCCAACCCCATTGCCCAACACCCATACATTGTATCACTCCCAACCACATTGCCTAACACCCATACATTGTATCACTCCCAACCGCATTGCCTAACACCCATACATTGTATCACTCCCAACCGCATTGCCTAACACCCATACATTGTATCACTCCCAACCGCATTGCCTAACACCCATACATTGTATCACTCCCAACCGCATTGCCTAACACCCATACATTGTATCACTCCCAACCGCATTGCCTAACACCCATACATTGTATCACTCCCAACCGCATTGCCTAACACCCATACATTGTATCACTCCCAACCGCATTGCCTAACACACACACATTGTATCACTCCCAACCACATTGCCCAACACCCATACATTGTATCACTCCCAACCGCATTGCCTAACACCCATACATTGTATCACTCCCAACCGCATTGCCTAACACCCATACATTGTATCACTCCCAACCGCATTGCCTAACACCCATACATTGTATCACTCCCAACCCCATTGCCCAACACCCATACATTGTATCACTCCCAACCGCATTGCCCAACACCCATACATTGTATCACTCCCAACCCCATTGCCCAACACCCATACATTGTATCACTCCCAACCGCATTGCCCAACACCCATACATTGTATCACTCCCAACCGCATTGTCCAACACCCATACACTGTATCACTCCCAACCGCATTGCCTAACACCCATACATTGTATCACTCCCAACCGCATTGCCTAACACCCATACATTGTATCACTCCCAACCGCATTGCCTAACACCCATACACTGTATCACTCCCAACCGCATTGCCTAACACCCATACATTGTATCACTCCCAGCCCCATTTCCCAACACCCATACATTGTATCACTCCCAACCGCATTGCCTAACACCCATACATTGTATCACTCCCAACCGCATTGCCTAACACCCATACATTGTATCACTCCCAACCGCATTGCCTAACACCCATACATTGTATCACTCCCAACCGCATTGCCTAACACCCATACATTGTATCACTCCCAGCCCCATTTCCCAACACCCATACATTGTATCACTCCCAGCCCCATTTCCCAACACCCATACATTGTATCACTCCCAACCCCATTGCCCAACACCCATACATTGTATCACTCCCAACCCCATTGCCCAACACCCATACATTGTATCACTCCCAGCCCCATTGCCCAACACCCATACATTGTATCACTCCCAACCCCATTGTCCAACACCCATACATTGTATCACTCCCAACCCCATTGTCCAACACCCATACATTGTATCACTCCCAACCCCATTGCCCAACACCCATACATTGTATCACTCCCAACCGCATTGCCTAACACCCATACATTGTATCACTCCCAACCGCATTGCCTAACACCCATACATTGTATCACTCCCAACCCCACTGTATCACTTATTGGCCAACACCCATACATTGTATCACTCTTTGCCCAACACCATACATTGTATCACTCAATGCCTAACATCCGGACATTGTATCACAAACTTACCCAACACTCGTACATTGTATCACTCAATAACCAAACTTAACTACACCCAAGAATTGTATCAGTCAATAACCAAAGTCCTCTACAGCTATACACTGTATCACTCGGTATGCCTGGTGCCCCACATGGATCCAGTGTCTCTCTATTCCTACATGGACCTTCCAGCGCGCACACCGATTGGTTGTTGGAGGACGTAGGCATGCGATGAGCGTCAGCGGAAAGCTCTAAGCGAGGCTTTGTGGCGTTTGTATGCGAGAGCTCAGCCCGAGTAAATAGGCGAAGGCGGGAAATAAACACTGCGGACAATGGCGGCTCGAAAAGTCAATAGATGGAGAAATCTGAGTCTCATGGGTCAAAAAGTTAAAGGAAGCCTGAAAATGGGCCAAATACCTTATTCATCAAGGGATTGCGCCAGGTACGCCGGGCGCTGTACGCAATACCACATTTATGAAAGCGATTCCGGTGAGCGTCTCTAACAGCGCCATGTAGCGTCCGATTCATCATTACATGAGGCTCAGTGTATAGCGCTGGTGCTCTGCCTTCCTGAGCGCCTGGTATTACCTGTCGCTACCTGTCGCTCTCCCATACATTTCAATGGACGTTTTCTTCTGTTTAAACGGGGTTTTCTTTTTATTTATTTCTTTTTATTAAATCATTGTGTGACGTCTCCTGGCCTATTAAATACATTTTTGAAAACTTTTTTGATTTTTTATAATTTTATGCAGAATTGTCATTACAGGTCTGGTATGAAAGTGTTAGGCCCTTATTCATGAAGGGATAGCGCCAGGTAGCGCCTTATAAATGACAGGTAGCGACAGGTGAACGCCGGACACGGCAGCAATTCCACATTTATCAAGCAGAATCTTTGGAGCGACTGGGATAGCGCCATGTAGCGTCCGATTCATCATTATCACAGCCTCAACGTACAGCGCCTGCGTTCAGCCTTGCAGAGCGCCATGTCTTACCTCTCGCTATCTGTCGCTCTCCCATACATTTCAATGGACGTTCTTTTATTTCTCTTTAAACAGGGTTTTTGTTTTAATTTTTTTTTTTAATTCTCAAATAATGTTGTGACCTCTCCTGGCCTAGAAAAAGCCATTTTTTCATTTTTTTTTTAATTTTATATATTTCTGCAGAAATGACATTACAGATCTGACATTAAAGTGTCATGTTACAATGTTGCTACAATGTAATTCCATATGTTGTCGCTTTGTTACTGGTGGATAGATGCTGAAAAACAGACTTTAATCACACAGCCTCCTGCGCTCTGGACATCAGAGAAGCATTTTTGAGCGCCGGAGCTGTTTGAGGATGTTTTTTTGCTGAATATATTGTGAGTCGGTCGCACTGACCAGACGCTAACATGTGCTCCCATACAGCGCTGTACTGCTCATATAGCGACTCGTCACAATTTATTCATCATTGCTGCACAGCGACTGAGTCGCTTTGAACTAGTGACCCACAGCCGAGCACAGCGACTACTAGCGGTCGCTCTGAAATGCTGTTACAGACGCTCATCTGTCGCTACCTGGCGCTAATAATGAATCAGCCTGTTAATGTCACAGTGTTATAACAATGTCATTCCAAGTGCTTTCGCTTTGTTACTGCTGGATATGTGATCAGAAACGGGCTTTAATCACACAGCGTCTGGCGCTCTGGGCTACAGCGACACAATTTTGAGCGTCGGCGGTGTGTGAGGCTGTTTTTTTTTTTATGAATATGGTTTGAGTCGCTCCCACTGACCAGTCGCTACCGTTCGCTCCCATATAGCGCTGTACTGGTGTTATAGCGAATCACACATCAAATTCATCAATGCCGGCCAGCGACTGAGGTGCTCTGTAAAAGCGACTCACGGCCGATCAGAGCGACCACTAGCGGTCGCTCTTAGCGCCGCTTATCTGCTATTACCTGGCACTAGTAATGAATCAGCCTGCCCCTGTATTCCTCACTCCGCTAGTGACCATCCCCCCTCTAATTGGCTGCCGGTGGTCACATGGGTCACAAGAGAAAGAAAGTGAGTAATTCCTATTGTCTCCTGTGCTCACATCACCTGGTTTAAACCTTGTAACATCTAGTTTGTATCGCTCCCTGTACTATATGTTTTACTATATGTCTGTAATCACACCTTGTACATCACTACGGAAGATGATGGTGCTATATAAACAAACAATAATAATAACTCCTCTCCCCGACCCTGGTGGAGCTGTATGGACATAGGGCATTTTTTTCAACCATGTTAACTCCCTGGGCTCCCTTGCCCAGCCATTGATATAGGCTGGGGGTGGGAGCGCACCCGCTCTCGCTCCCAATATCCGGACGCAGAGCCGTGGAAAGGTGAGTTTTTGTGGGCGATATTGGGGGTTTTAGACCATGGGGCATCCCATCAGGGAGCCCCTGGGGCAGGGAAAAAAAACAAGGAAAGTTGACTCAATAATGGCACCCAGATCTGGGATGGCCCCCTGTGTTAAAGGGGACCAAAACCCACCGCCTACATCCTCCCCTCGTGTCACTGTCGCCCACACAGCTCTCCATGGTTCTGCACCCCCCTACATCCTCCCCCTACATTTATTTATTCCATCCGGCCCATGTCCCTGTCACTCACACAGCTCTCCATGGTGCTGCACCCCCCTATATCATCCCCCTACATTTATTTATTCCATCTGGCCCATGTCACTGTCACTCACACAGCTCTCCATGGTGCTGCACCCCCCTACATCCTCCCCCTACATTTACTTATTCCATCCAGCCCATGTCCCTGTCGCCCACACAGTTCTCCATGGTGCCACCCCCCCTACATCCCCCCCCTACATTTATTTATTCCATCCGGCCCATGTCACTGTCACTCACACAGCTCTCCATGGTGCTGCACCCCCCTACATCCTCTCCCTACATTTACTTATTCCATCCGGCCCATGCACCTGTCACTCACACAGCTCTCCATGGTGCTGCACTCCCCTACATCCTCCCCCTTCATTTATTTATTCCATCCGGCCCATGTCCCTGTCACTCACACAGCTCTCCATGGTGCTGCACCCCCCTACATCCTCCCCCTACATTTATTTATTCCATCCGACCCATGTCACTGTCACTCACACAGCTCTCCATGGTGTCGCACCCCCCTACATCCTCCCCCTACATTTATTTATTCCATCCGGCCCATGTCCCTGTCACTCACACAGCTCTCCATGGTGCTGCACCCCCCTACATCCTCCCCCTTCATTTATTTATTCCATCCGGCCCATGTCACTGTCACTCACACAGCTCTCCATGGAGTCGCACCCCCCTACATCCTCCCCCTACATTTATTTATTCCATCCGGCCCATGTCCCTGTCACTCACACAGCTCTCCATGGTGCTGCACCCCCCTACATCCTCCCCCTACATTTATTTATTCCATCCGGCCCATGTCCCTGTCACTCACACAGCTCTCCATGGTGCTGCACCCCCCTACATCCTCCCCCTTCATTTATTTATTCCATCCGGCCCATGTCACTGTCACTCACACAGCTCTCCATGGAGTCGCACCCCCCTACATCCTCCCCCTACATTTATTTATTCCATCTGGCCCATGTCCCTGTCACTCACACAGCTCTCCATGGTGCTGCACCCCCCTACATCCTCTCCCTACATTTACTTATTCCATCTGGCCCATGTCCCTGTCACTCACACAGCTCTCCATGGTGCTGCACCCTCCTACATCCTCCCCCTTCATTTATTTATTCCATCCGGCCCATGTCCCTGTCACTCACACAGCTCTCCATGGTGCTGCACCCCCCTACATCCTCCCCCTTCATTTATTTATTCCATCCGGCCCATGTCCCTGCCACTCACACAGCTCTTCATGGTGCCGCAGCCCCCTACATCCTCCCCCTACATTTATTTATTCCATCCGGCCCATGTCCCTGTTACTCACACAGCTCTCCATGGTGCCGCACCCCCCTACATCCTCCCCCTACATTTATTTATTCCATCCGGCCCATGTCCCTGTCACTCACACAGCTCTCCATGGTGCTGCACCCCCCTCCATCCTCCCCCTACATTTATTTATTCCATCCGGCCCATGTTACTGTCACTTACACAGCTCTCCATGGTGCCGCACCCCCTACATCCTCTCCCTACATTTACTTATTCCATCCAGCCCATGTTACTGTCACTCACACAGCTCTCCATGGTGCCGCACCCCCCTACATCCTCTCCCTACATTTACTTATTCCATCCGGCCCATGTCCCTGTCACTCACACAGCTCTCCATGGTGCTGCACCCCCTACATCCTTCCCCTTCATTTATTTATTCCATCCGGCCCATGTCCCTGTCACTCACACAGCTCTCCATGGTGCCACACCCCCTACATCCTCCCCCTACATTTATTTATTCCATCCGGCCCGTGTCACTGTCACTCACACAGCTCTCCATGGTGCTGCACCCCCCTACATCCTCCCCCTACATTTACTTATTCCATCCGGCCCATGCACCTGTCACCCACACAGCTCTCCATGGTGCCGCACCCCCCTACATCCTCCCCCTACATTTATTTATTTCATCCTGCCCATGTCCCTGTCACTCACACAGCTCTCCATGGTGCTGCACCCCCCTACATCCTCCCCCTACATTTACTTATTCCATCCAGCCCATGCACCTGTCACCCACACAGCTCTCCATGGTGCCGCATCCCCCTACATCCTTCCCCTCCATTTATTTATTCCATCTGGCCCGTGTCACTGTCACCCACAGAGCTCTCCATGGTGCTGCACCCCCCTACATCCTCCCCCTACATTTACTTATTCCATCCAGCCCATGCACCTGTCACCCACACAGCTCTCCATGGTGCTGCACCCCCCTACATCCTCCCCCTACATTTATTTATTCCATCCGGCCCATGTCCCTGTCACTCACACAGCTCTCCATGGTGCCGTACCCCCCTACATCCTCCCCTGGCGCTCTAGCTTCCAGAGAGCCAGGTACTACCTGTCGCTCTCCCATACATTTCAATGCCTGTTTCATTTCTTTTGTTTAAACTGTTTAATTTTTTTAATGTTTTATTTTTTTCTCCCAAATTATTTTGTGACGTCTCCTGGCCTAGATATTTTTGAAAACTTTTTAGATTTTTTATTTTTTTATGCAGAAATGTCAATACAGGTCTGGTATTAAAGTGTTAATGTCACAGTGTTATAAAATGTAATTCCATGTGTTTTCGCTTTGTTACTGGTGGATATGTATTCAAAAACAGACTTTAATCACACAGCGTCTGGCGCTCTATGCTACAGCGCCCAGCTTTAGAGCGCCCGCGGTGTGTGTAGTTTTTTATTGAATATGGTGTGAGCCACTGAGAGTCGGTCGCAATGAGCTGGCGCTACCTTTTGCTCCCATATAGCTCTGTACTGGTGTTACAGCGCCCAACACGCATCACATTCATCAATGCCGGCCAGGTTACTACAGCAACTGAGATGCTCTGTCATAGCACCCGATACCGACAGTAGTGTCTACTAGTGGTCGCTTTTAGCGCTGCTATACAAACGCTCATCTGCCGATACCTGGCGCTAGTAATGAATCAGCCTCTACATCATCCGAAAGGACACAACAATCGGGCCGACGAATTTTTGTAGACATTTCCGCGGATCTGTTATCAGCCGATTGCGTTTGCTTTACCAATAACCTGTTCACTAAAAGGCTGATTCATTACTAGCACCAGGTATCGGCAGATGAGCGTCTGTATAGCGGCGCTTTGAGCGATCACTAGTAGATGCTGTAAGTGGGTATCGGGCGCTGTAACAGAGCGTCTCATGTGACGCTACAAGGCGCTGTTATATGTAATAATACATGTGACACTACATGTCGCTGTTAAATGTAATAAGATATGTGACGCTACCTGGCGCTGTTATATGTAATAGGACATGTGACGCTACATGGCGCTGTTATATGTAATAATACATGTGACACTACATGGTGCTGTTATATGTAATAAGACATGTGACGCTACATGGCGCTGTTATATGTAATAATACATGTGACACTACATGGTGCTGTTATATGTAATAGGACATGTGGCGCTACATGGCGCTGTTATAAGTAATAATACATGTGACGCTACATGGTGCTGTTATATGTAATACAGGTGACGCTACATGACGCTGTTATATGTAATAATACATGTGACGCTACATGGCGCTGTTATAAGTAATAATACATGTGACGCTACATGGTGCTGTTATATGTAATACAGGTGACGCTACATGACGCTGTTATATGTAATAATACATGTGACGCTACATGGCGCTGTTATATGTAATAATACATGTGACGCTACATGGCGCTGTTATATGTAATAATACATGTGACACTAAATGGCGCTGTTAGTGGCGCTCACCAGATTCGCTTTAATAAATGTGGTTTTGCGTACAGCGCCTGGCGTTCACCAGACGCTGCCTGCCGCTACCTGGCGCTATCCCTTCATGAATAAACCCCTACGTCATCTGAAAGGACAGAACAATCAGACCGTCGATTTTTTGTAGATCGTGGCAGACATTTCCGCGGATCTGTTATCAGCCGATTGCGTTTGCTTTACCTGTTTCCTGTTCGCTAATTGTTCCATGGAAATGGTCCGTAACCACCGCTGTGATCCTCACCTCTCACTCCCGTCTATAAGACTTCTCCTGAGCTGCACCCATCCTCTGGAATCCCCTCCCCCAGCAATCAGATTAGCTTACAACATCAACGGTTTTAGACGCTCCCTGAAAATGCATCTTTTCTGGGTATCCCATCACAGCCTCTAATCTAACGCTTCTTCTCTAACCTGTCCTCTACAGCCTATGTTGGTGCCATATGAAGAATATTATTATAACCCCATATAATCGTTATACAATATCCATACAATCCCCCTACTATCCCTATACAAATTCCACACAATACAATGTTAATGCAATCCCACTACAATCCCTATACAATATCCATAAAATCCTCCTACAATCCTACACGATATCCATAAAATGTTTATGCAATTCCACTGCAATCCCTATACAATATCCATACAATGTCCATATAACACCATAAAATCCCTATACAATTTCCATACCATGTTTATGCAATCCCAATACAATCTCTATACAATATCCATACAGTGTCCATATAACCCCCATACAATATCCATACAATGTCCATGCAATCCCCCTACAATCCCTATACAATATCCATACAATGTCCATATAACACTATAACATCCCTATACAATTTCCATACCATGTTCATGCAATCCCAATACAATCTCTATACAATACCCATACAGTGTCCATATAACCCCCTACAATATCCATACAGTATCCATACAATGTCCATGCAATCCCTATACAATATCCATACAATGTCCATATAACACTATAAAATCCCTATACAATATCCATACCATGTTCATGCAATCCCAATACAATCTCTATACAATATCCATACAGTGCCCATATAACCCCCATACAATATCCATACAATGTCCATGCAATCCCCCTACAATCCCTATACAATATCCATACAATGTCCATATAACACTATAACATCCCTATACAATTTCCATACCATGTTCATGCAATCCCAATACAATCTCTATACAATACCCATACAGTGTCCATATAACCCCCTACAATATCCATACAGTATCCATACAATGTCCATGCAATCCGTATACAATATCCATACAATGTCCATATAACACTATAAAATCCCTATACAATATCCATACCATGTTCATGCAATCCCAATACAATCTCTATACAATATCCACACAGTGTCCATATAACCCCCATACAATATCCATACAATGCCCATACAATGTCCATACAATGTCCATGCAATCCCGCTACAATATCCATACAATGTCCATATAACTCCATAAAATCCCTATACAATATCCATACCATGTTCATGCAATCCCAATACAATCTCTATACAATATCCATGCAGTGTTTATATAACCCCCATACAATATTCATACAATGTCCATACAATATCCATGCAATCCCTATACAAAATCCACACATTCCCCCTACAATCCCTATACAATATCCATACAATGTCCACACAATGTCCATGCAATCCCCCTACAATCCCTATACAAAATCCCTATGCAATATCCATATGACGCCCCTACAATCCCTATGCAATATCCATATGACGCCCCTACAATCCCTATGCAATATCCATATGACGCCCCTACAATCCCTATGCAATATCCATATGACGCCCCTACAATCCCTATACAATATCCATATGACGCCCCTACAATCCCTATGCAATATCCATATGACGCCCCTACAATCCCTATGCAATATCCATATGACGCCCCTACAATCCCTATACAATGTCCATATGACGCCCCTACAATCCCTATGCAATATCCATATGACGCCCCTACAATCCCTATGCAATATCCATATGACGCCCCTACAATCCCTATACAATGTCCATATGACGCCCCTACAATCCCTATGCAATATCCATATGACGCCCCTACAATCCCTATGCAATATCCATATGACGCCCCTACAATCCCTATACAATGTCCATATGACGCCCCTACAATCCCTATACAATATCCATACAATGTCCACACAATGTCCATGCAATCCCCCTACAATCCCTATACAAAATCCCTATGCAATATCCATATGACGCCCCTACAATCCCTATGCAATATCCATATGACGCCCCTACAATCCCTATGCAATATCCATATGACGCCCCTACAATCCCTATACAATGTCCATATGACGCCCCTACAATCCCTATACAATATCCATACAATGTCCACACAATGTCCATGCAATCCCCCTACAATCCCTATACAAAATCCCTATGCAATATCCATATGACGCCCCTACAATCCCTATGCAATATCCATATGACGCCCCTACAATCCCTATGCAATATCCATATGACGCCCCTACAATTCCTATACAATATCCATATGACGCCCCTACAATCCCTATACAATATCCATATGACGCCCCTACAATCCCTATACAATATCCATATGACGCCCCTACAATCCCTATGCAATATCCATATGACGCCCCTACAATCCCTATACAATATCCATATGACGCCCCTACAATCCCTATGCAATATCCATATGACGCCCCTACAATCCCTATGCAATATCCATATGACGCCCCTACAATCCCTATGCAATATCCATATGACGCCCCTACAATCCCTATGCAATATCCATATGACGCCCCTACAATCCCTATACAATAGCCATATGACGCCCCTACAATCCCTATACAATATCCATATGACGCCCCTACAATCCCTATACAATGTCCATATGACGCCCCTACAATCCCTATACAATATCCATATGACGCCCCTACAATCCCTATGCAATATCCATATGACGCCCCTACAATCCCTATGCAATATCCATATGACGCCCCTACAATCCCTATGCAATATCCATATGACGCCCCTACAATCCCTATACAATGTCCATATGACGCCCCTACAATCCCTATGCAATATCCATATGACGCCCCTACAATCCCTATGCAATATCCATATGACGCCCCTACAATCCCTATACAATGTCCATATGACGCCCCTACAATCCCTATACAATATCCATACAATGTCCACACAATGTCCATGCAATCCCCCTACAATCCCTATACAAAATCCCTATGCAATATCCATATGACGCCCCTACAATCCCTATGCAATATCCATATGACGCCCCTACAATCCCTATGCAATATCCATATGACGCCCCTACAATCCCTATACAATGTCCATATGACGCCCCTACAATCCCTATACAATATCCATACAATGTCCACACAATGTCCATGCAATCCCCCTACAATCCCTATACAAAATCCCTATGCAATATCCATATGACGCCCCTACAATCCCTATGCAATATCCATATGACGCCCCTACAATCCCTATGCAATATCCATATGACGCCCCTACAATCCCTATACAATGTCCATATGACGCCCCTACAATCCCTATACAATATCCATACAATGTCCACACAATGTCCATGCAATCCCCCTACAATCCCTATACAAAATCCCTATGCAATATCCATATGACGCCCCTACAATCCCTGTGCAATATCCATATGACGCCCCTACAATCCCTATGCAATATCCATATGACGCCCCTACAATTCCTATACAATATCCATATGACGCCCCTACAATCCCTATACAATATCCATATGACGCCCCTACAATCCCTATACAATATCCATATGACGCCCCTACAATCCCTATGCAATATCCATATGACGCCCCTACAATCCCTATACAATATCCATATGACGCCCCTACAATCCCTATGCAATATCCATATGACGCCCCTACAATCCCTATGCAATATCCATATGACGCCCCTACAATCCCTATGCAATATCCATATGACGCCCCTACAATCCCTATGCAATATCCATATGACGCCCCTACAATCCCTATACAATAGCCATATGACGCCCCTACAATCCCTATACAATATCCATATGACGCCCCTACAATCCCTATACAATGTCCATATGACGCCCCTACAATCCCTATACAATATCCATATGACGCCCCTACAATCCCTATACAATATCCATATGACGCCCCTACAATCCCTATACAATGTCCATATGACGCCCCTACAATCCCTATGCAATATCCATGTGACGCCCCTACAATCCCTATACAATGTCCATATGACGCCCCTACAATCCCTATGCAATATCCATGTGACGCCCCTACAATCCCTATACAATATCCATGCAATCCCAATACAATCCCTATCACATCCTCTATTCTAACGCTTCTTCTCTAACCTGTCCTCTCCAGCCTATGTCGGTGCCATATAAGGATTATTATGATTACGGCCTTGGGTGGAGCTTAGGATAGGGATTAGGATGAGGCCATGGCGGCTGGGTGCAGCTGCGTTTCAGGAACCGGGGTCTTAGGTAGGTGTAGAGGACTGATAAGTGACCCTAGCGGGCGACGCCGGGCCTCGCCTGGGATAACGGATATAGTCGGGCAATTACGGCTCGCAGAGACCAGTTAGTCCAGTTGCCCCGGGGGGATTAGGGGAGTCGGCTTAAAGGGCTTTAACTGCTATCTGACGCTGATACATCATCACTGGGGATGGGAGATGAGGACCTGTAGCCACGCTTCCCGGACCGGGATCATTACTGGATCGGGGGGGGGGGGTCTGTATAGCGGCGCTAGTAGACGCTGTAAGCGGGTATCGGGCGCTGTAACAGAGCGGCTCAGTCGCTGTAGTAACCTGGCCGGCATTGATGAATGTGATGTGTGTTGGACGCTGTAACACCAGCACAGCGCTGCAGGGAGCGAGAGGTAGCGCCAGCTCAGTGCGTCCGGCACTCGGCGCTTCACACCATATCAAAAATGGACACACACATACAGCGTGGACGCTCTGGATCTGGGCGCTATAGCATAGAGCGCCAGACGCTGTGTGATTAAAGTCTGTATTTGATCACATATCCACCACTAACAAAGCGAAAACACATGGAATGACATTGTTATAACACTGAGACATTAACACTTTAGTGCCAGACCGGTAATGACAATTCTGCATAAACATATAAAAAGTCACAAAAATGTATAAAAGTGTTTGTTTGCAGCCAGGAGACGTCACACAATGATTGGAGCAAAAATATATTATTATTTATTAATAATAATAATATTCTAAAAATAAATAAATAAAATAAATAATGATAATAATAATAAAATAACAATAATAACACGCTATTTATACACAACTAATAAACGGCCATTGAAATGTATGGGAGAGCGACAGGTGATACATGGCGCTGTTAGAGGCGCTATACACTGAGCCTCCTGTAATAATACATGTGACGCTACATGGCGCTGTTAGAGGCGCTATACACTGAGCCTCCTGTAATAATACATGTGACGCTACATGGCGCTGTTAGAGGCGCTATACACTGAGCCTCCTGTAATAATACATGTGACGCTACATGGCGCTGTTAGAGGCGCTATACACTGAGCCTCCTGTAATAATACATGTGACGCTACATGGCGCTGTTAGAGGCGCTATACACTGAGCCTCCTGTAATAATACATGTGACGCTACATGGCGCTGTTAGAGGCGCTATACACTGAGCCTCCTGTAATAATACATGTGACGCTACATGGCGCTGTTAGAGGCGCTATACACTGAGCCTCCTGTAATAATACATGTGACGCTACATGGCGCTGTTATATGTAATAATACATGTGACGCTACATGACGCTGTTATATGTAATAATACATGTGACACTACATGGTGCTGTTATATGTAATAATACATGTGACGCTACATGGCGCTGTTATATGTAAAAATACATGTGACGCTACATGGCGCTGTTATATGTAATAATACATGTGACGCTACATGACGCTGTTATATGTAATAATACATGTGACGCTACATGGCGCTGTTATATGTAATAATACATGTGACGCTACATGGCGCTGTTATATGTAATAATACATGTGACGCTACATGGCGCTGTTATATGTAATAATACGTGTGACGCTACATGGTGCTGTTATATGTAATAATACATGTGACGCTACATGGCGCTGTTATATGTAAAAATACATGTGACGCTACATGGCGCTGTTATATGTAATAATACATGTGACGCTACATGACGCTGTTATATGTAATAATACATGTGACGCTACATGGCGCTGTTATATGTAATAATACATGTGACGCTACATGGCGCTGTTATATGTAATAATACATGTGACGCTACATGACGCTGTTATATGTAATAATACATGTGACGCTACATGGCGCTGTTATATGTAATAATACATGTGACGCTACATGGCGCTGTTATATGTAATAATACATGTGACGCTACATGGCGCTG
Organism: Gastrophryne carolinensis; assembly: GCA_027917425.1. Taxonomy (NCBI): domain Eukaryota; kingdom Metazoa; phylum Chordata; class Amphibia; order Anura; family Microhylidae; genus Gastrophryne; species Gastrophryne carolinensis. The sequence goes on from CM051243.1 coordinate 194,333,574, forward strand.
TTATATGTAATAATACATGTGACGCTACATGATGCTGTTATATGTAATAATACGTGTGACCCTACATGGCGCTGTTATATGTAATAATACATGTGACGCTACATGACGCTGTTATATGTAATAATACATGTGACGTTACATGACGCTGTTATATGTAATAATACATGTGACACTACATGGTGCTGTTATATGTAATAATACATGTGACGCTACATGGTGCTGTTATATGTAATAATACATGTGACACTACATGGTGCTGTTATATGTAATAATACATGTGACGCTACATGACGCTGTTATATGTAATGATACATGTGACGCTACATGGCGCTGTTATATGTAATAATACATGTGACACTACATGGCGCTGTTATATGTAATAATACATGTGACGCTACATGGCGCTGTTAGAGGCATTCACCTTCATAAATGTGATTTCCTGTACAGCACCTGGCGTTCACCAGACACTGCCTGTCGCTACAAGGCGCTACCTGGCGCTATCCCTTCATGAATAAACCCCATAGTAAACTGATAACTAGGACCTGGCAGAATCCAACCCGATACAGATTGTCAGCGGTCAGGGAAGTACGATCAGATTTTAGTGAGCCGGATAGTAATTGGGGTGACTGGGGGGGGCGCACAGCGCGGCATCTTAAATCAGGATTCCCCCAAAACGCGGGAGATTGAGAATCTCAGGTTTTGTTCTACTTTATGGTGAGAAATCAAATACAGGGCGAGATACGAAATGACATAGAACAAAAGAATGACATTGTAACTTGTGTGGCCAATGTCTTCTGGTTGCACAATCTTCATACAATGTCTATACAATGCCCCTACAATCCTATACGATAACCATACAATGTCCATACAATCCCTATACAATATCCATAAAATGTCACTATAACTTCCATACAACCGCTATACAATGTCCATATAAACCCCCTATAATTCATATGCAATATCCATACAATATATAATAATATAGCACAGAGCTTATTCCAAATAAAAATATCAAAACAGTTAAGAAGTCCAAGTATTTAGGAAATTCCAACGTTGTCCCACAAGCGCATGCGCTATTCCGCAGTGACTACGGTCAATCCAATTCAAACCGCCATGTGCCCGTCACCTTATAAATTTGACGCTTACCAGAAGGGAATTTAATTAACAGCCTTATTTATAACTCCTGAATTCTTCTCATATAATGGCCTTGATTCAATAAAGGTAGAAAAAAATTCTCATGGTAGTTAAAAATTCACTTCATGAGAAAAAAGCCTGAGAATGTCGCTGTTACTGAATCACTAGATAAAAAGACAATGAAAGTCAATGGCAGCTTTTACTACAGTGTTCTTTACTTTTCTTAGGAGTAAAAAATTGCCATTGACTTTCATTGGCCTTGATTCACAAAGGGTAGAAGAAAACTCAACTGGTAGTAAAAAATTCAATTCATGAGAAAAAAGCCTGAGAATGTCACTGTTACTGAATCACTAGATAAAAAGACAATGAAAGTCAATGGCAGCTTTTACTACAGTGTTCTTTACTTTTCTTAGGAGTAAAAAATTGCCATTGACTTTCATTGGCCTTGATTCACAAAGGGTAGAAGAAAACTCCACTGGTAGTAAAAAATTCAATTCATGAGAAAAAAGCCTGAGAATGTCGCTGTTAGTGAATCACCAGATAGGAAGACAATGAAAGTCAATGGCACTTTTTACTACAGGTAAAAAGGGAGTAAAAAGTTCAATCTCTTTTTCAGGAGTAAAAAAGTGCCATTGACTTTCATTGTCTTCCTATCTGGTGATTCACTAACAGTGACATTCTCAGGCTTTTTTCTCATGAATTGAATTTTTTACTACCAGTTGAGTTTTCTTCTACCCTTTGTGAATCAAGGCCAATGAAAGTCAATGGCAATTTTTTACTCCTAAGAAAAGTAAAGAACACTGTAGTAAAAGCTGCCATTGACTTTCATTGTCTTTTTATCTAGTGATTCAGTAACAGCGACATTCTCACGCTTTTTTCTCATGAACTGAATTTTTTACTACCATGAGAAATTTTTTCTACCTTTATTGAATCGAGGCCATTGGATTATAATTCTCCTTCCAATCATCAAATAGCGCAGGGAGCTTATACCTTAAAATTACCTCAATCGCATATTCAGCATGGAGACAAAAGAGGAAAAAGGGATCTAGCGTAGCATGTTCTTTAATTAAAAAGTTCTATATAAAAAGTGCCAAATGCGCATTTACAATTATAAATCTGTACACAAGCGCCGTTTTTACAATAGCAGTTCTCACCCAACCTCTGCTTCACCTCGGCCGATGGTGGGGGGAGGGAGGAATGCTCTGCTTGCACGTAGACTCCTAAGGGTAAAGTAGTATCACCGCCGCCGTCCACCGGTGGGATAGCGTCAGGTAGTGGCTGGTAATGAGAGGTAGCGACAGATAGCGACTGGTGAACGCCGGACACGGCAGCAATTACACATTTATCAAGCAGAATCTGTTTAGCGACTGGGATAGCGCCATGTAGCGTCTGATTCATCATTATCACAGCCTCAGCGAACAGCGCCGGCGTTCAGCCTTGCACAGCGCCAGGTATGACCTCTCGCTACCTGTCGCTCTCCCATACATTTCAATGGACGAACCTTTTCTTCTCTTTAAACGGGGTTTTTTTTATTTTTTTGCAAAAATCTCAAATAATTCTGTGACCTCTCCTGACATTGAATAAGCAGTTTTTTCACATTTTTTACATTTTTTAAATATTTCCTCAGAAATGACATCACAGCTCTGCCATTAAAGTGTTCATGTTACAATGTAATTCCATATGTTTTCGCTTTGTTACTGGTGGATAGATGCTGAAAAACAGACTTTAATCACACAGCCTCCGGCGCTATGGACTTCAAACAAGCATTTTTCAGTGCCAGAGATTTGTGAGGCTGTTTTTTTGCTGAATATGGTGTGAGTCGGTCGCTATGACCAGTCGCTACCATGTGCTCCCATACAGCGCTGTACTGGTCAAACAGTGACTCCTTACAATGTATTCATCATTGCTGCACAGCGACTGAGGTGCTCTGAACTAGCGACCCACGGCCGAGCACTGCGACTACTAGCGGGCGCTCTGAAGTCCTCGCTACAGACGCTCATCTGTCGCTACCTGGCGTTAGTGATGAATCAGCCTGCCAGTGCTGTCATCATATTTCCGGACACAGAGCTTGCAATCTAATTGTACGGTCATTTCCCAGAATAACTTGATGGTTTTACGACCTATTTCCATGAAACTCTTTTCAAACGAAACGTTGATAAATTTAACAGAACTTGACGGCAATCGCTATGTGGAAATGCTTGTTGTGATCGAGCGATGAGCGATAATGGCGGGCTGATTCATCGCTAGCGCCAGGTAGCGACAGATGAGCGTCTGTAGAGTGGATTTCAGAGCAACCGCTAGTAGTCGCTGTGCTCGGCCGTGGTTCGCTAGTTCAGAGTGACTCAGTCGCTGTGCAGCATTGACGAATGCGTTGTGGGGAGTCGCTATATGACCAGTACAGCGATGTATGGGAGCGAATGGTAGCGACTGGTCAGTGCGACCGACTCACAACATATTCAGCAAAAAAACAGCCTCACACACCTCCGGCGCTCAAAAATGTTTCGCTGTAGCCCAGAGGCTGTGTGATTAAAGTCTGTTTTTGAACATGTTTCCACCAGTAACAAAGCGAAAACATATGGAATGACATTGTAATAACATTGTGACATGAACACTTTAATATCAGACATGTAAAGACAATTCTGCATAAATATATAAAAAAATGAAAATAAGTTGAAAAAATGGCTTTTCAACAACATTATTTGAGAATAAAAAAAGAATAATAATAATAAAAACCTCCTGTTTAAAGAGAAGTAAAATAACGTCCATAGAAATGTATGGGAGAGCGACAGGTAGCGAGAGGTAAGACGCGGCGCTGTGCAAGGCTGATCGCCGGCGCTGTACGCTGAGCCTGGGATAATGATAAATCGGACGCTACATGGCGCTATCCCAGTCGCTCCAAAGATTCTGCTTGATTAATGCGTAATTGCTGCCGTGTCCGGCGTTCACCTGACGCGGCCTGTCGCTACCTGGCGCTAGAGCTTCATGAATAAGGCCCTTGATGGTGTTATGACCTATTTCCACGAAGCAATTTTAAAATGAAACGTTACTAAATTGATCACAACGTGACGATAATCGCTATGTGGAAACGCCTGTCGTGATCGAGCGACGTATCGATTTCCCGATCATCTCCTCGCTATACAGCAGCAACGATCTAACGAGCGATCGCTATAACAAAAGGTGAACTGACAAACCCTCAGCGTGTGATCGCAGAAGACTGACGCCATCGCCGCTGCTCATGGGTGGACGCGAGTCGCTCGGATAATCTCACCTCTTGGCGTCCCATTGGCCGGGGGAGATTCCCCTGATGATGGATTCTCTGTGTGTGAGCAGCAAAGCGATCAGCGACACCAGACACAGGATCACAAGCAGCTTCCGAGAAGACTTCAGACCAACGTTCAAGAGCGACGCCGCCACCGCCATCGCCAAACATACGTGTGTGATACAATGTGTGAGTGTGTATCAGTGTGTATCAATGTGTGTCAGTGTGTGTTACAATGTGTCAGTGTGTATCAGTGTGTATCAATGTGTGTCAGTGTGTGTGTTACAATGTGTCAGTGTGTATCAGTGTGTGTTCCAATTGTTCCAATATATCAGTGTGTGTTACAATGTGTGAGTGTGTATCAGTGTGTATCAATGTGTGTCAGTGTGTGTTACAATGTGTCAGAGTGTATCAGTGTGTGTTACAATGTGTCAGTGTGTGTTACAATGTATTAGTGTGTGTCAGTGTGTGTTACAATGTATTAGTGTGTGTCAGTGTGTGTCAGTGTGTGTTCCAATATATCAGTGTGTGTTACAATGTGTCAGTGTGTGTTACAATGTATTAGTGTGTGTTACAATGTGTCAGTGTGTATCAGTGTGTATCAGTGTGTCAGTGTGTGTCAGTGTGTATCACTGTGTGTTCCAATATATCAGTGTGTGTTACAATGTATTAGTGTGTGTTACAATGTATTAGTGTGTGTCAGTAAATGTTACGTGTCAGTGTGAGCTATAATGTATGTACAATGTATCAGTGTGCATTAGTGTGTGTTACAATGTATCATCAGTGTGTGTTACAATGTATCAGTGCATATTAGTGTGTTGCAATGTATCAGTTTGTATAGGTGTCTGTCAATGTGTGTTCTAATGTATTAGTGCGTCAGTAAGTGTTACGTTTCAGTGTGTGCTACAATGTATGTACAATGTGTCAGTGCGTATTAGTGTGTGTTCCAATGTATTAGTGTGTGTCAGTAAGTGTTACAATGTATTAGTGTGTATCAATGTGTGTTCCAATGTATTAGTGTGTCAGTAAGTGTTACAATGAATTAGTGTGTATCAATGTGTGTTCCAATGTATTAGTGTATTAGTGTGTGTCAGTTAGTGTTACAATGTATAAGTGTGTATCAATGTGTGTTCCAATGTATTAGTGTATTAGTGTGTGTCAGTAAGTGTTACAATGAATTAGTGTGTATCAATGTGTGTTCCAATGTATTAGTGTATTAGTGTGTGTCAGTTAGTGTTACAATGAATTAGTGTGTATCAATGTGTGTTCCAATGTATTAGTGTATTAGTGTGTGTCAGTTAGTGTTACAATGTATAAGTGTGTATCAATGTGTGTTCCAATGTATTAGCATGAATCAGTGTGTGATACAATATATCAGTGTGTGATACAATATATTAGTTTGTGCCAGTGTGTGTTCCAGTGTATCAGTGTGTATCAGTGTGTATCAGTGTGTATCAGTGTGTATCAGTGTATCACCAGTCGCTCTCCGCTCGCAGATTCCAGCGACAAGTTGCAGCTTGTGTCGCGGCTGAAGTTCGGGTCCCGATGGCTGGAGGGGGGGGGGGGGGGGGGGGGGCGGGTGTTGTACACTAGAGGCGGGTCACTGTGTGTGTCTGTGTCTGTATGTGTGTGTGTGTGTGTGTCACCCTCATCTCCTCCTGCACAGCTGCCGCGGGAGATGTTTGTTTTACACACCTATTAGTGCTGACACATGCCGTAGCGGAGTACAAGAGAGAGAGCTTTGATGTGTTTTCATTACCGAAGTTCACACTGTAATCTGTCTCTTATCTATCCATCCCAACTATGGAGAGAATGTGGGAGAGAGAGAGAAAGATGGAGGGAATGTGGGAGAGAGAGAGAGATGGAGGGAATGTGGGAGAGAGAGAAAGATGGAGGGAATGTGGGAGAGAGAGAAAGATGGAGGGAATGTGGGAGAGAGAGAGAGATGGAGGGAATGTGGGAGAGAGAGAGAAAGATGGAGGGAATGTGGGAGAGAGAGAGAGATGGAGGGAATGTGGGAGAGAGAGAGAGATGGAGGGAATGTGGGAAAGAGAGAAAGATGGAGGGAATGTGGGAGAGAAAGATGGAGGGAATGTGGGAAAGAGAGAAAGATGGAGAGAATGTGGGAGAGAGAGAGAGATGGAGGGAATGTGGGAGAGAGAGAGAGATGGAGAGAATGTGGGAGAGAGAGAAAGATGGAGGGAATGTGGGAGAGAGAGAGAGATGGAGGGAATGTGGGAAAGAGAGAGAGATGGAGGGAATGTGGGAGAGAGAGAGAGATGGAGGGAATGTGGGAAAGAGAGAGAGATGGAAAGAATGTGGGAGAGAGAGAGAGATGGAGGGAATGTGGGAAAGAGAGAAAGATGGAGGGAATGTGGGAGAGAGAGAAAGATGGAGGGAATGTGGGAGAGAGAGAAAGATGGAAAGAATGTGGGAGAGAGAGAGAGATGGAGGGAATGTGGGAAAGAGAGAGAGATGGAAAGAATGTGGGAGAGAGAGAGAGATGGAGGGAATGTGGGAGAGAGAGAAAGATGGAGGGAATGTGGGAAAGAGAGAAAGATGGAGGGAATGTGGGAGAGAGAGAAAGATGGAGGGAATGTGGGAGAGAGAGAGAGATGGAGGGAATGTGGGAGAGAGACAAAGATGGAGGGAATGTGGGAGAGAGAGAAAGATGGAGGGAATGTGGGAGAGAGAGAGAGATGGAGGGAATGTGGGAGAGAGAGAGAGATGGAGGGAATGTGGGAGAGAGAGAGAGATGGAGGGAATGTGGGAGAGAGAGAGAGATGGAGGGAATGTGGGAGAGAGAGAGAGATGGAGGGAATGTGGGAGAGAGACAAAGATGGAGGGAATGTGGGAGAGAGAGAAAGATGGAGGGAATGTGGGAGAGAGAGAGAGATGGAGGGAATGTGGGAGAGAGAGAGAGATGGAGGGAATGTGGGAGAGAGAGAGAGATGGAGGGAATGTGGGAAAGAGAGAGAGATGGAGGGAATGTGGGAGAGAGAGAGAGATGGAGGGAATGTGGGAGAGAGAGAGAAAGATGGAGGGAATGTGGGAGAGAGAGAGAGATGGAGGGAATGTGGGAGAGAGAGAGAGATGGAGGGAATGTGGGAAAGAGAGAAAGATGGAGAGAATGTGGGAGAGAGAGAGAGATGGAGGGAATGTGGGAGAGAGAGAGAGATGGAGAGAATGTGGGAGAGAGAGAAAGATGGAGGGAATGTGGGAGAGAGAGAGAGATGGAGGGAATGTGGGAAAGAGAGAGAGATGGAGGGAATGTGGGAAAGAGAGAGAGATGGAAAGAATGTGGGAGAGAGAGAGAGATGGAGGGAATGTGGGAAAGAGAGAAAGATGGAGGGAATGTGAGAAAGAGAGAAAGATGGAGGGAATGTGGGAGAGAGAGAAAGATGGAGGGAATGTGGGAGAGAGAGAAAGATGGAGGGAATGTGGGAAAGAGAGAGAGATGGAAAGAATGTGGGAGAGAGAGAGAGATGGAGGGAATGTGGGAGAGAGAGAAGATGGAGGGAATGTGGGAAAGAGAGAAAGATGGAGGGAATGTGGGAGAGAGAGAGAGATGGAGGGAATGTGGGAGAGAGACAAAGATGGAGGGAATGTGGGAGAGAGAGAAAGATGGAGGGAATGTGGGAGAGAGAGAGAGATGGAGGGAATGTGGGAGAGAGAGAAAGATGGAGGGAATGTGGGAAAGAGAGAAAGATGGAGAGAATGTGGGAGAGAGAGAGAGATGGAGGGAATGTGGGAAAGAGAGAAAGATGGAGGGAATGTGGGAGAGAGAGAGAGATGGAGGGAATGTGGAAAGAGAGAAAGATGGAGGGAATGTGGGAGAGAGAGAGAGATGGAGGGAATGTGGGAAAGAGAGAGAGATGGAAAGAATGTGGGTGAGAGAGAGAAAGATGGAGGGAATGTGGGAGAGAGAGAGAGATGGAGGGAATGTGGGAAAGAGAGAAAGATGGAGGGAATGTGGGAGAGAGAGAAGATGGAGGGAATGTGGGAAAGAGAGAAAGATGGAGGGAATGTGGGAGAGAGAGAAAGATGGAGGGAATGTGGGAAAGAGAGAAAGATGGAGGGAATGTGGGAAAGAGAGAAAGATGGAGGGAATGTGGGAAAGAGAGAAAGATGGAGGGAATGTGGGAGAGAGAGAAAGATGGAGGGAATGTGGGAGAGAGAGAAAGATGGAGGGAATGTGGGAGAGAGAGAGAGATGGAGGGAATGTGGGAGAGAGAGAAAGATGGAGGGAATGTGGGAGAGAGAGAAAGATGGAGGGAATGTGGGAGAGAGAGAGAGATGGAGGGAATGTGGGAGAGAGAGAAAGATGGAGGGAATGTGGGAGAGAGAGAAAGATGGAGGGAATGTGGGAGAGAGAGAGAGATGGAGGGAATGTGGGAGAGAGAGAAAGATGGAGGGAATGTGGGAGAGAGAGAAAGATGGAGGGAATGTGGGAGAGAGAGAAAGATGGAGGGAATGTGGGAAAGAGAGAAAGATGGAGGGAATGTGGGAAAGAGAGAAAGATGGAGGGAATGTAGGAAAGAGAGAAAGATGGAGGGAATGTGGGAGAGAGAGAAAGATGGAGGGAATGTGGGAGAGAGAGAGAGATGGAGGGAATGTGGGAGAGAGAGAAAGATGGAGGGAATGTGGGAGAGAGAGAAAGATGGAGGGAATGTGGGAGAGAGAGAAAGATGGAGGGAATGTGGGAGAGAGAGAGAGATGGAGGGAATGTGGGAGAGAGAGAGAGATGGAGGGAATGTGGGAGAGAGAGAGAGATGGAGGGAATGTGGGAAAGAGAGAAAGATGGAGAGAATGTGGGAGAGAGAGAGAGATGGAGGGAATGTGGGAGAGAGAGAGAGATGGAGGAATGTGGGAGAGAGAGAGAGATGGAGGGAATGTGGGAAAGAGAGAAAGATGGAGAGAATGTGGGAGAGAGAGAGAGATGGAGGGAATGTGGGAGAGAGAGAGAGATGGAGAGGAATGTGGGAGAGAGAGAAAGATGGAGGGAATGTGGGAGAGAGAGAGAGATGGAGGGAATGTGGGAAAGAGAGAGAGATGGAGGGAATGTGGGAAAGAGAGAGAGATGGAAAGAATGTGGGAGAGAGAGAGAGTGGAGGGAATGTGGGAAAGAGAGAAAGATGGAGGGAATGTGAGAAGAGAGAAGATGGAGGGAATGTGGGAGAGAGAGAAAGATGGAGGGAATGTGGGAGAGAGAGAAAGATGGAGGGAATGTGGGAAGAGAGAGAGATGGAAGAATGTGGGAGAGAGAGAGAGATGGAGGGAATGTGGAGAGAGAGAAAGATGGAGGGAATGTGGGAAAGAGAGAAAGATGGAGGGAATGTGGGAGAGAGAGAGAGATGGAGGGAATGTGGGAGAGAGAGAGAGATGGAGGGAATGTGGGAGAGAGAGAGAGATGGAGGGAATGTGGGAAAGAGAGAAAGATGGAGAGAATGTGGGAGAGAGAGAGAGATGGAGGGAATGTGGGAGAGAGAGAGAGATGGAGGGAATGTGGGAGAGAGAGAGAGATGGAGGGAATGTGGGAGAGAGAGAGAGATGGAGGGAATGTGGGAAAGAGAGAAAGATGGAGAGAATGTGGGAGAGAGAGAGAGATGGAGGGAATGTGGGAAAGAGAGAAAGATGGAGGGAATGTGGGAGAGAGAGAGAGATGGAGGGAATGTGGGAAAGAGAGAAAGATGGAGGGAATGTGGGAGAGAGAGAGAGATGGAGGGAATGTGGGAAAGAGAGAGAGATGGAAGAATGTGGGAGAGAGAGAGAAAGATGGAGGGAATGTGGGAGAGAGAGAGAGATGGAGGGAATGTGGGAAAGAGAGAAAGATGGAGGGAATGTGGGAGACAGAGAAAGATGGAGGGAATGTGGGAAAGAGAGAAAGATGGAGGGAATGTGGGACAGAGAGAAAGATGGAGGGAATGTGGGAAGAGAGAAAGATGGAGGGAATGTGGGAAAGAGAGAAAGATGGAGGGAATGTGGGAAAGAGAGAAAGATGGAGGGAATGTGGGAGAGAGAGAAAGATGGAGGGAATGTGGGAGAGAGAGAAGATGGAGGGAATGTGGGAGAGAGAGAGAGATGGAGGGAATGTGGGAGAGAGAGAAAGATGGAGGGAATGTGGGAGAGAGAGAGAGATGGAGGGAATGTGGGAGAGAGAGAAAGATGGAGGGAATGTGGGAGAGAGAGAAAGATGGAGGGAATGTGGGAGAGAGAGAGAGATGGAGGGAATGTGGGAGAGAGAGAAAGATGGAGGGAATGTGGGAGAGAGAGAAAGATGGAGGGAATGTGGGAGAGAGAGAGAGATGGAGGGAATGTGGGAGAGAGAGAAAGATGGAGGGAATGTGGGAGAGAGAGAAAGATGGAGGGAATGTGGGAGAGAGAGAAGATGGAGGGAATGTGGGAAAGAGAGAAAGATGGAGGGAATGTGGGAAGAGAGAAGATGGAGGGAATGTAGGAAGAGAGAAAGATGGAGGGAATGTGGGAGAGAGAGAAAGATGGAGGGAATGTGGGAGAGAGAGAGAGATGGAGGGAATGTGGGAGAGAGAGAAAGATGGAGGGAATGTGGGAGAGAGAGAAGATGGAGGGAATGTGGGAGAGAGAGAAAGATGGAGGGAATGTGGGAGAGAGAGAAAGATGGAGGGAATGTGGGAGAGAGAGAGAGATGGAGGGAATGTGGGAGAGAGAGAGAGATGGAGGGAATGTGGGAGAGAGAGAGAGATGGAGGGAATGTGGGAAGAGAGAAGATGGAGGAATGTGGGAGAGAGGAGAGATGGAGGGAATGTGGGAAAGAGAGAAAGATGGAGGGAATGTGGGAGAGAGAGAGAGATGGAGGGAATGTGGGAAGAGAGAAAGATGGAGGGAATGTGGGAGAGAGAGAGAGATGGAGGGAATGTGGGAAGAGAGAGAGATGGAAGGAATGTGGGAGAGAGAGAGAATGGAGGGAATGTGGGAGAGAGAGAGAGTGGAGGGAATGTGGGAGAAGAGAGAAAGATGGAGGGAATGTGGGAGAGAGAGAAGATGGAGGGAATGTGGGAGAGAGAGAAAGATGGAGGGAATGTGGGAGAGAGAGAAAGATGGAGGGAATGTGGGAGAGAGAGAGAGATGGAGGGAATGTGGGAGAGAGAGAAAGATGGAGGGAATGTGGGAAAGAGAGAAAGATGGAGGGAATGTGGAAAGAGAGAAAGATGGAGGGAATGTGGGAAAGAGAGAAAGATGGAGGGAATGTGGGAGAGAGAGAAAGATGGAGGGAATGTGGGAGAGAGAGAGAGATGGAGGGAATGTGGGAAAGAGAGAGAGATGGAAGAATGTGGGAGAGAGAGAGAGATGGAGGGAATGTGGGAAAGAGAGAAGATGGAGGGAATGTGGGAGAGGGAGAAGATGGAGGGAATGTGGGAAAGAGAGAAGATGGAGGGAATGTGGGAAGAGAGAAAGATGGAGGGAATGTGGGAGAGAGAGAGAGATGGAGGGAATGTGGGAAAGAGAGAGAGATGGAAGGGAATGTGGGAGAGAGAGAGAGATGGAGGGAATGTGGGAGAGAGAGAGAGATGGTGGGAATGTGGGAGAGAGAGAAAGATGGAGGGAATGTGGGAGAGAGAGAAAGATGGAGGGAATGTGGGAGAGAGAGAAGATGGAGGGAATGTGGGAGAGAGAGAGAGATGGAGGGAATGTGGGAGAGAGAGAGAGATGGAGGGAATGTGGGAGAGAGAGAAAGATGGAGGGAATGTGGGAGAGAGAGAGAGATGGAGGGAATGTGGGAGAGAGAGAAAGATGGAGGGAATGTGGGAGAGAGAGAGAGATGGAGGGAATGTGGGAGAGAGAGAGAGATGGAGGGAATGTGGGAGAGAGTGAGAGATGGAGGGAATGTGGGAAGAGAGAAAATGGAGAGAATGTGGGAGAGAGAGAGAGATGGAGGGAATGTGGGAAAGAGAGAAAGATGGAGGGAATGTGGGAAAGAGAGAAAGATGGAGGGAATGTGGGAGAGAGAGAGAGATGGAGGGAATGTGGGAGAGAGAGAAAGATGGAGGGAATGTGGGAGAGAGAGAGAGATGGAGGGAATGTGGGAGAGAGAGAGAGATGGAGGGAATGTGGGAGAGAGAGAGAGATGGAGGGAATGTGGGAAAGAGAGAAAATGGAGAGAATGTGGGAGAGAGAGAGAGATGGAGGGAATGTGGGAAAGAGAGAAAGATGGAGGGAATGTGGGAGAGAGAGAGAGATGGAGGGAATGTGGGAAAGAGAGAAAGATGGAGGGAATGTGGGAGAGAGAGAGAGATGGAGGGAATGTGGAAGAGAGAGAGATGAAGAATGTGGGAGAGAGAGAGAAGATGGAGGGAATGTGGGAGAGAGAGAGAGATGGAGGGAATGTGGGAAGAGAGAAGATGGGAGGGAATGTGGGAGAGAGAGAAGATGGAGGGAATGTGGGAAAGAGAGAAGATGGAGGGAATGTGGGAGAGAGAGAAAGATGGAGGGAATGTGGGGAAAGAGAGAAGATGGAGGGAATGTGGGAAAGAGAGAAAGATGGAGGGAATGTGGGAAAGAGAGAAGATGGAGGGAATGTGGGAGAGAGAGAAAGATGGAGGGAATGTGGGAGAGAGAGAGAGATGGAGGGAATGTGGGAAAGAGAGAGAGATGGAAAGAATGTGGGAGAGAGAGAGAGATGGAGGGAATGTGGGAAAGAGAGAAAGATGGAGGGAATGTGGGAGAAGAGAGAAAGATGGAGGGAATGTGGGAAAGAGAGAAAGATGGAGGGAATGTGGGA
>CM051243.1:194346924-194416182 GCA_027917425.1 Gastrophryne carolinensis
GTGGGAAAGAGAGAAAGATGGAGGGAATGTGGGAAAGAGAGAGAGAGATGGAGATGAATGTGGGAGAGAGAGAGAAAGATGGAGGGAATGTGGGAAAGAGAGAGAGATGGAGAGAATGTGGGAGAGAGAGAGAGATGGAGGGAATGTGGGAAAGAGAGAAGAGATGGAGGGAATGTGGGAAGAGAGAGAGATGGAGAGAATGTGGGAGAGAGAGAAGATGGAGGGAATGTGGGAAAGAGAGAGAGATGGAGGAGAATGTGGGAAGAGAGAGAGAGATGGAGAGGAATGTGGGAAGAGAGAGAAGATGGAGGGAATGTGGGAGAGAGAGAAAGATGGAGGGAATGTGGGAAAGAGAGAAGATGGAGGGAATGTGGAAGAGAGAAAGATGGAGGGAATGTGGGAAAGAGAGAAGATGGAGAGAATGTGGGAGAGAGAGAGAGATGGAGGGAATGTGGGAAAGAGAGAAGATGGAGGGAATGTGGGAAAGAGAGAGAGATGGAGAGAATGTGGAGAGAGAGAGAGATGGAGGGAATGTGGGAAAGAGAGAAAGATGGAGGGAATGTGGGAAAGAGAGAGAAAGATGGAGGGAATGTGGGAAAGAGAGAAAGATGGAGGGAATGTGGGAAAGAGAGAGAAGATGGAGGGAATGTGGGAAAGAGAGAAAGATGGAGGGAATGTGGAAGAGAGAGAAAGATGGAGGGAATGTGGGAAAGAGAGAAAGATGGAGGGAATGTGGGAAAGAGAGAAAGATGGAGAGAATGTGGGAAAGAGAGAAAGATGGAGGGAATGTGGGAAAGAGAGAAAGATGGAGAGAATGTGGGAAAGAGAGAAAGATGGAGGGAATGTGGAATAGAGAGAAAGATGGAGGGAATGTGGGAAAGAGAGAAAGATGGAGGGAATGTGGGAGAGAGAGAGAAAGATGGAGGGAATGTGGTAAAGAGAGAAAGATGGAGGGAATGTGGGAAAGAGAGAAAGATGGAGAGAATGTGGGAAAGAGAGAAAGATGGAGGGAATGTGGGAAAGAGAGAGAAAGATGGAGGGAATGTGGGAAAGAGAGAAAGATGGAGGAATGTGGGAAAGAGAGAAAGATGGAGGGAATGTGGAAGAGAGAAAGATGGAGGGAATGTGGGAAAGAGAGAAAGATGGAGGGAATGTGGGAAAGAGAGAAAGATGGAGGGAATGTGGGAAAGAGAGAAAGATGGAGGGAATGTGGGAAAGAGAGAAAGATGGAGGGAATGTGGGAAAGAGAGAAAGCTGGAGGGAATGTGGGAAAGACAGAAAGATGGAGGGAATGTGGGAAAGACAGAAAGATGGAGGGAATGTGGGAAAGAGAGAAAGATGTAGGGAATGTGGGAAAGAAAGAAAGATGGAGGGAATGTGGGAGAGAGAGAAAGATGGAGGGAATGTGGGAAAGAGAGAAAGATGGAGGGAATGTGTGAAAGAGAGAAAGATGGATGGAATGTGGGAAAGAAAGAAAGATGGAGGGAATGTGGGAAGAGAGAAAGATGGAGGGAATGTGTGAAAGAGAGAAAGATGGATGGAATGTGGGAAAGAAAGAAAGATGGAAGGAATGTGGGAAGAGAGAAAGATGGAGGGAATGTGTGAAAGAGAGAAAGATGGAGGGAATGTGGGAAGAGAGAAAGATGGAGGGAATGTGGGAAAGAGAGAAAGATGGAGGGAATATGGGAGAGAGAAAAAGATGGAGGGAATGTGGGAAAGAGAGAAAGATGGAGGGAATGTGGGAAAAAGAGAAAGATGGAGGGAATGTGGGAAGAGAGAAAGATGGAGGGAATGTGGGAAGAGAGAAAGATGGAGGGAATGTGGGAAAGAGAGAAAGATGGAGGGAATGTGGGAAGAGAGAAAGATGGAGGGAATGTGGGAGAGAGAGAAAGATGGATGGAATGTGGGAAGAGAGAAAGATGGAGGGAATGTGGGAAGAGAGAAAGAAGGTTTAGTTCCATCCAGGATTCAATGTTAGAGCAGCGTGTCCGGTGCTCAATGGCGCCCCCTGGGATGACTCCGCCCTGTGCAGCTGCCCCATTGGTTGGTTTAATCATGATGATGCCTGATACATAAACATACAAAAGGTGAAGCTTCTGTTCCGGTGACACCCATGTCTTTGCTGGTAGATGAACTTCTGGATGACACAATTGCAGTTAAATAGCGATTCCATGCCGTTGGTAATAAGCAGATTAATTATAATTCCAATCTAAGTCATCTGAAATTGGAGACCAATCAGAAATGTGGGATTGGAGATCCCCGGAGGAGGGACAGCTGGGAGAGCGGCAGGCTTCAGCCCTGCAGCGGAGATGCTTGTTTCATGTCCCCCGGGGGCAGCATATTTGTCCCTCCCACTGGTGTCTGGAATGCCACCGACCACACTCCCTGATCCATCCTCTATGTAAATGGCAACACTCAAATTATGAGTTTAAATATATATATATATATCTTTATTGCTCAAAAGATATTATGTACATATATACACACACATTAAAATGTTAATAAAAATACATATATACACAACACCCGAACACAAAAGGGGGACAAAGGGGAAGAACAGAGGAGGGGGGGCACTATATAGGCCACCCACATGGTATAAGCTTGAGGCCACAAATAAAATCTATCATATAAAAATCATATAAATCTTACTCCCTAATAAACCCGTCTATCAGTGCCTATAAATATAACTCAACTGCCCAATATCATTTACTAACAAATTATTCTAAGGTGTAACAATCTATCTATAAAGTGCTACGTGCAACGTGCAAAACCAATACATAAGCCGCAGGATGAAAAAGACAGACACATATATAACCATATTAACTCACATCAGAACCATGGCCAGCCAGCATACCCCCCTCCTCTCAAACGCCCACGCGTTGCGTGACGTCACGCGTCACTTCTCCAGGGCGACTTCAACATAAACATGCCCCAACCCCTCTACTCCTTTTTATACTCACCGCTACCAGCTCCCGCGCCTATCGCCGATCAGCCAGCAGGGCGAAGGCGACGCGCCCCCCCGGCCGGAAGCGCGCCACTCCAGCCCGCCCGCGTGACGCGCGCCGGCCGGACACAGCACAAGCTAACCACCGAAGGGCTCAAGACAGGAAGCGGCGGAGGTGAGTACCCGGGAGGATGGAACCTGTTTGACACCTACCTATGGAACAAGCTACAACAAACATAGAATATGTACGCTAAGTACCAATTATAAAAGATAATCACTAAGCTGTATTTGCAAAGATCATTACTATATACACTGAATCCATAATCCAAGCGCTTGGTGTTTCTTCCCTCTCGCAAACCCCATAAATCTGAATGTATCCTCCTAGGGACCCACTCGCATCCCCCCCAAGAATTATTAACCCATAGCCCTGAGTCAATGATCAAAGGGACCTAATCATTTTAAAGATAATATCCCACTCACAATGTACATGACCCCCAACTAGTAATATACGTGGCATGTTGCTTTAATCCCTATTCACATTATACAAAATGCTAAAGGCATGGGCACAAGCTTTATTAGGGACACCCTAACCTCTGACTTTAACATACCCGTGACCAGGGCCGTATTTGGTGTACATGGCGCCCTAGGCACTTTAAGTGTTTGCGCCCCTTTTTTTAAGTAAGGTCACGGTCCATATAAAAAAAGTGTGTAGGGGGAAAGGTGCAATGGTATACCTCCCGAGTGTCCCTGATTTGGAGGGACTGTCCCTCTTTTGGGGTCGTGTCCCCCTGTCCCTCGTTGTTCTCATTTGTCCCTCTTTGAGGTGTAACATGCAGATCTGCAGCAATAAATGATTCATTTGCCTATTCAAAGTGTTTCTATTGTTGTAACTGTTACATCCTATCTCCTATCCATCCCTCAATGAGGGGGTGTGGCTTCATCCATCCCTCAATGAGGGGTGTGGCTTCATCCATCGCTAAATGAGGGGGCGTGGCTTCATCCATCCCTCAATGAGGGGTGTGGCTTCATCCATCACTAAATGAGGGGGTGAGACATCATCCATCATTCAATGAGGAGGCGTGGCTTCATCCATCCCTCAATGAGGGGGCGTGGCTTCACCCACCACTCAATGAGGGGGCGTGGCTTCATCCATCCCTCAATGAGTGTGGCTTCATCCATCCCCCAATGAGGGGGCGTGGCTTCATCCTTCCCTCAATGAGGGGGCGCGGCTTCATCCATCCCTCAATGAGAGAGCGTGGCTTCATCCATCATTCAATGAGGAGGCGTGGCTTCATCCATCCCTCAATGAGGGGGCGTGGCTTCACCCACCACTCAATGAGGGGGCGTGGCTTCATCCATCCCTCAATGAGTGTGGCTTCATCCATCCCCCAATGAGGGGGCGTGGCTTCATCCTTCCCTCAATGAGGGGGCGTGGCTTCATCCATCCCTCAATGAGGGGGGCGTGGCCTATTTTACAAACAGCCCCTCTTTCCCACCCTGAAAAGTTGGGAGGCATGCAATGGGCTAGATGCAGAGTATGGGTGTGAGGGAGGGATAGGGAATACAGGGCCTGTGTTCAACCCATTGCACCCCCCCTTCACACAAATACACTCATCCTTCTGTGACTGGGGGGGGGAGGGGGTGCTTGTTAGGAGGCATTAATGTTCAGGATATGAGAGTTGTAATTTCTTTTGCTTGCTACAGTAGTAAGTGCAGCGCCCCCCTTCCATGTTGCCACCCTAGGCACGTGCCTAGGGTTGCCTAATGGTAAATACAGCCCTGCCCGTTCATCAACAGATTTCAATGCATGACCTGGCTCAGTCCCATAGATGTGGATGTGCTACAACTAAAACAGACTTGCATTAACAACATATACGTGAATAAGAGTGATCATGCGACCTGTACCCAACAAGTCACTAGAACACAAAATCAAAATAAACAATAACTGATAACAATTTGTGAAACTTAATAATAAAAAATGTACAATTAGTTATCAATCAACTATAATATGTGAATATCTCCAAAAAAACTAACTATGTGCCTAAAAATGATGTGAAGGCCAGGTCCTCATTCAGACCTATGGGGGCCTGGGAACCAAGATTAAAGATCCGTCGCAGCTCCTTCTGCTGTAAATGTCTCTTTACGTCTCCCCCCCGCGGACCCATACTCACCCTTTCGATGCCATATATCACTCTGATGTTCATTCAAAAAAATGTAAGGCCACTGGGGGCACCATCCTCTCCAATTGGGTATTTCTCGAGGCCAGACGGATGCTGGGTATGTGGGCCTGGATCCTTGCTTTGAGACTATTACGCGTCTCCCCCACGTACATCTTGGGGCACCCACATGTCAGAGCATAGATAACACCTGTTGTCCTGCAGTTAATCAATTGGCGTATGGGAAATTGTTTACCTGTCTGTAAGTTCTTTATAGCTTTACCTTTGACCATATGGGGGCATATAGATCACCCCCCACAGGGGTAATTCCCACTTGTCCCTTTGTAGTCACGTAACCAATTGGAGGAACCCCTAAAATGACTTGCACACACTTTGTCGCGTATACTGGGGGCCCGTTGCGCTGTCATCCGTGGGCCACCACGTACACATCTAGCTATTTCTGGGTCTGTTCTTAAAGTGGACCAACACCCAGGATTTTGACTATCCTGGGTCTTGGTCCACTTCGGTGGGGCACCCCCGATCGGGGTGTCCCGCTGTGTGAAACCCCCCCGATCACCCGAAAAACTCACCTCTCCCCGCTCCCAGCGCCGACGGACAAGCGTTTTTAAAAGCCGCGGACAAGCGGCTCCTCCGCCGCCGCCTCCTGCGCGTCACTCTTGACGCTAGCTCGCGCGCGCCGGCCATTCACAGATGGCCGACGCGGGCGCGCGCACGTCTAGAGGGGTGCGAGGGAGGCGGCTGGCCGCCGCCGAAGACAAGGTAAGGGGATTTGGGGTGTTTGGGGGGGCTTCACGAGATCGGGATGTCCCGCGGGGAGGGAGGTGATCGGCCCGGGAATCTTATAGATTCCTGGGCCGATCACGGGAGGGTGATGGTCCACTTTAAGATACTCCAATGTCTTTTCAAGATAGATCTTAGTTTCGACCAATCACTATTGTTTCTCGTTACATATCTTACCTCAGGGGTATTACGTGTTCTTTGCTTGGGCACCAAAAGGCCTGATCTTGGTGTTTTTCTGGTCCGTAACAGAGGCCTTTCCACTACTACCCCCTTCTTTGCAAACGTTGTGCAAGGTCTCGAGCTTGTGTTTCAAATTCTTCATCCCTGGAGCAATTCCTGCGTATACGCCGGAACTGCCCCATCGGGATTCCCCGCTTTAGACTAGTTAAGTGAAACCGCATACCAGCGCAGAGATGAGGGCAGGAGCACGCACATCACCCTAAATACAGACAGGGTGCAACGGACTACGGGATCCCCCACACTGACTGAAGATACAACTGAATACCTACTACAACATATGCAACTAGCAGCCTGCAAATCTCAGGATAAGCTGCATGCAGCGTATCTCCCCCCCTCTCTCCTCAAATAAAAGAGCAACTGGAAAAGTAAAAGCGCACTGAGGAAGCTGCAAGTCAGCGAAACGTCTGCACAGCTTTTATCCTTTTCATCTGTTCCATGCTGGCTATAAAGGAAACCTTAAAGCGTGACTAAACCAGACACAAAACTATACAATACTGGTATATCTAGGAAAGACTGTTGTGAGTTACGCTTTACAAAGCCACCAAGGCAATATATGTGAAAAAATGTAACATAAGTGTTTTTTGTATAATATGTGTCTAAAATTTGTTACATGAGTGTTTAGAATGTAACATATGTGAAAAAATTGAAGTGTACAGATTGTCTAACGATGTATTCACATTATCTTTAAGCATTTTTTAAATAAACGAAATTATACCACATACAGCCTAAAGGATTTAACTTAGTGATCCAATAGCCCTGCCAAATACTCCCAATAACGGAGGCTGGGGTATTTCTCACCTGGCTGATACCCAAGGGGGAACCCCCCATACCAACCTCCTCTTTCTCTCCAAAGCCATAGTTAAGTGAAAGCTCTCGTAATGTAGGAGAGAGTTGACGGCCGTCTCTTTCCGGTATAAACCGGCGCATAGTGCGCCATCTCCCACAGCCGCAATCGTCAGATCCAAGAAGGTGATCTGTTTGGATGAAATCTGAGCCGTGAGAAAGATGTTACGATTATTGGCATTAAGATGATTCAGATGTTCATTGAAGTGTGCTTCTGATCTCTGCCACAGCAGCAGTATATCGTCAATGTATCTGTACCAAGCCAACACGTGCCGGTGATACTGATGCATGTCCTCGCAACCAACAACCTCCCCACCAACCCAGGAACAAATTGGCCACCGAGGGAGCACAACGTGCCCCCATGGCGACCCCACATACCTGACGATAGAAGACTCCATCAAATGTAAAAAAATTGTGCCACAACACAAAGTCAAGTACCGTATTTTTCGCCCTATAAGACGCACTTATTTTTCCCCAAAAGTGGGAGAAAAATGTCCATGCGTCTTAACGGGCAAATGTAAAAAAAAAAACACATTCCGCGGATCCCCCGCAGCCTTGGTAGTTGCCGCTGCCTGTCTGCCTCCTCCTTCATCTGGTTCCGGCCCCTGGGTAGGGCGTGGCCTGTGAGGCTAACAAGCGTCACAGGCCACGCCCATCCAGAAGCTGGAACCGGCTCGCTGTGAAATTAATGGCCGCAGCTCCCTTCCGCTTCCTGCAGAGGCGGTGAGGAGCGGCGGCGGGAAGCGGCAGTCAGCCGCAAGTTCATAGCGAGCACAGTGAGCTGACATCGGGCCGGGGTGGGCGTGGTCTGTGTCTCCTACCAGCGTCACGCTGGTAGGAGACACAGGCCACGCCCACCCCGGGCCCGATATCTGCTCACTATGAACTTGCGGCTGACTGCCGCTCCCCTCCACCTCTTACACTCTCACAGGCGGTGAGGAGCGGCGAAGGGAAGCGGCAGTCAGCCACAAGTTTATAGTGAGCAGATATCGGGCCGGGGTGGGCGTGGCTTGTGACTCCTGCTAGTGTCATTGGACGCTGGCAGGAGTCATAGGCCACGCCTCCCCCGGCGGGCGGGAATCGGCCCGCTCTGAACCTGTGGCGGTGAGCGACAAGAACGCAGGGGAGTACAAGGTACTTTTTTTTTGGGGGGGGGGGAATGCCTGTGCACGAGGGATGCCTCTACACATGGGGGATGCCTGTGTACATGAGGGATGCCTGTGCACATGGGGGATGCCTGTACACATGGGGGATGCCTGTACACATGGGGGATGCCTGTACATGGAGGATGCCAGCACATGGGGGAAGCCTGCACATGGAGGATGCCAGCACATGGGGGGAAGCCTGCAAATGGGGGATGCCTGTGCACATGGGGGAAGCCTGCACATGGAGATGCCAGCACATGGGGGATGCCAGCACATGGGGGGTGCCTGTGCACATGGGGGAAGCCTGCACATGGGGGATGCCTGTGCACATGGGGGAAGCCTGCACATGGAGGATGCCAGCACATGGGGGATGCCAGCACATGGGGGGTGCCTGTGCACATGGGGGATGCCTGTGCACATGGGGGAAGCCTGCACATGGAGGATGCCAGCACATGGGGGATGCCAGCACATGGGGGGTGCCTGTGCACATGGGGGATGCCTGTGCACATGGGGGATGCCTGTGCACATGGGGGATGCCATCACATGGGGGATGCCTATGCACATGGGGGAAGCCTGTGCACATGGGGGAAGCCTGCACATGGGGGATGCCTGTGCACATGGGGGATGCCTGTGCACATGGGGGATGCCTGTGCACATGAGGGATGCCTGTACACATGGGTGATGCCTGTACACATGGGGGATGCCTGTACACATGAGGGATGCCTGTACACATGGGGGATGCCTGTACACATGGGGGATGCCTGTGCACATGAGGGATGCCTGTACACATGGGGGATGCCTGTACACATGGGGGATGCCAGTGCACATAAAGGGATGCCAGCACATGGGGGATGCCTGTGCACATGAGGGATGCCTGTACACATGGGGGATGCCAGCACATGGGGGAAGCCTGCACATGGAGGATGCCAGCACATGGGGGAAGCCTGCACATGGAGGATGCCAGCACATGGGGGAAGCCTGCACATGGAGGATGCCAGCACATGGAGGATGCCAGCACATGGGGGAAGCCTGCACATGGAGGATGCCAGCACATGGGGGGAAGCCTGCACATGGGGGATGCCTGTGCACATGGGGGAAGCCTGCACATGGAGGATGCCAGCACATGGGGGATGCCAGCACATGGGGGGTGCCTGTGCACATGGGGGATGCCATCACATGGCAGATGCCTGTGCACATGGGGGATGCCTGTGCACATGGGGGAAGCCTGTGCACATGGGGGAAGCCTGCAGATGGGGGAAGCCTGTGTACATGGGGGATGCCTGCACATGGGGGGAAGCCTGTGTACATGGGGGATGCCTGTACACATGGGGGATGCCTGCACATGGAGGATGCCAGCACATGGGGGGAAGCCTGCACATGGGGGATGCCTGTGCACATGGGGGAAGCCTGCACATGGAGGATGCCAGCACATGGGGGGTGCCTGTGCACATGGGGGATGCCTGTGCACATGGGGGATGCCTGTGCACATGAGGGATGCCATCACATGGCAGATGCCTGTGCACATGGGGGATGCCTGTGCACATGGGGGAAGCCTGTGTACATGGGGGATGCCTGCACATGGGGGAAGCCTGTGTACATGGGGGATGCCTGTACACATGGGGGATGCCAGCACATGGGGGAAGCCTGCACATGGAGGATGCCAGCACATGGGGGGGAGCCTGCACATGGGGGATGCCTGTGCACATGGGGGAAGCCTGCACATGGAGGATGCCTGTGCACATGGGGGATGCCAGCACATGGGGGGTGCCTGTGCACATGGGGGATGCCTGTGCACATGGGGGATGCCTGTGCACATGAGGGATGCCATCACATGGCAGATGCCTGTACACATGGGGGATGCCTGTACACATGGGGGATGCCTGCACATGGAGGATGCCAGCACATGGGGGGAAGCCTGCACATGGGGGATGCCTGTGCACATGGGGGAAGCCTGCACATGGAGGATGCCAGCACATGGGGGGTGCCTGTGCACATGGGGGATGCCTGTGCACATGGGGGATGCCTGTGCACATGAGGGATGCCATCACATGGCAGATGCCTGTGCACATGGGGGAAGCCTGTGCACATGGGGGAAGCCTGCACATGGGGGAAGCCTGTGTACATGGGGGATGCCTGCACATGGGGGAAGCCTGTGTACATGGGGGATGCCTGTACACATGGGGGATGCCTGTACACATGGGGGATGCCTGCACATGGAGGATGCCAGCACATGGGGGGGAGCCTGCACATGGGGGATGCCTGTGCACATGGGGGAAGCCTGCACATGGAGGATGCCAGCACATGGGGGATGCCAGCACATGGGGGGTGCCTGTGCACATGGGGGATGCCTGTGCACATGGGGGATGCCTGTGCACATGAGGGATGCCATCACATGGCAGATGCCTGTGCACATGGGGGATGCCTGTGCACATGGGGGAAGCCTGTGCACATGGGGGAAGCCTGTGCACATGGGGGAAGCCTGCACATGGGGGAAGCCTGTGTACATGGGGGATGCCTGCACATGGGGGAAGCCTGTGTACATGGGGAATGCCTACACATGGGGGAAGCCTGCACATGGGGGATGCCAGCACATGGGGGAAGCCTGCACATGGGGGAAGCCTGCACATGGCGGATGCCAGCACATGGGGGAAGCCTGCACATGGGGGAAGCCTGCACATGGGGGAAGCCTGCAATTGGGATACTGTTTACTGCCTGTAATATTGGGTCTGTAATGGTGTGATTGGGGGGATTTCTGCACACTGTCTATAATGGGGTGATTGGTAGGGGATATTTTAGCACATCATTTGGTTCAGAATATTTTTTTCCAATTTTTCTCTTCCAAATCCAGGGTGCGTCTTATAGGCAGGTGCGTCTTATAGGCAGGTGCGTCTTATAGGCAGGTGCGTCTTATATGGCGAAAAATACGGTAGTTTAGTTAAAAATTCCTGTGGTCATCGACCAGGTTTATGGTGTAGGTTCTGGGCAAGGTCATTGGCCAGGTTCCTGGTGTAGGTTGAAGGTTAGGTCATTGGGTCAGGTTCATGCTGTAGGTTGGGGGCAAGATCATTGGCCAGCTTCCTGGTTTAGGTTCTGGGCAAGGTTAATGGTCAGGTTCCTGGCATAGGCTCGAGGTCAGATCATTGGGTCAGGTTCATGGTGTAGGTTGGGGGCAGGGTGATTGGCCAGGTTCCTGGTGTAGCTTGGGGGTTAGGTCATTGGGTCAGGTTCATGGTGTAGGTTGGGGGCAAGATCATTGGTCAGGTTCCTGGTGTAGGTTGGGGGCAAGATCATTGGCCAGGTTCTTGGTGTAGGTTGGGGGTTAGGTCATTGGATCAGGTTCCTGGTGTAGGTTGAGGGTTAGGACATTGGGTCAGGTTCCCGGTTGGGGGTTAGGTCATTGGGTCAGGTTTATAGTGTAGGTTGGGGGCAAGGTCATTGGCCAGGTTCCTGGTGTAGGTTGGGGGCAAGATCATTGGCCAGCTTCCTGGTGTAGGTTGGGAGCAAGGTCATTGACCAGCTTTTTGGTGTAGGTTGGGGGCAAGGTAATTTGCTAGGTTCCTGGTGTAGGTTCTGGGCAAGGTAATTGGCCAGGATCCTGGTATAGGTTGGGGGCAAGATCATTGGCAAGGTTCTTGGTGTAGGTCGGGGGTTAGGTCATTGGGTCAGGTTCCTGGTGTAGGTTTGGTGTTAGGTCATTGGGTCGGGTTGCTGGTGTAGGTTGGAGGTTAGGTCATTGGGTCAGGTTCCTGGTGTAGGTTGGGGTTAGGTCATTGGGTCGGTTCCTGGTGTAGGTTGGGGTTTAGGTCATTGGCCAGCTTCCTGGTGTAGGTTGGGGTTTAGGTCATTGGCCAGCTTCCTGGTGTAGGTTGGGGTTTAGGCCATTGACCAGGTTTCTGATGTAGGTACTGGATAAGGCCATTGACCAGGTTCCTGGTGTAGGTTCTAGGCAAGGTCATTGGCCAGGTTCCTGGTGTAGGTTGGGGCTTAGGTCATTGGGTCAGGTTCCTGGTGTAGGTTGGGGGTTAGGTCATTGGGTCAAGTTCCTGGTGTAGGTTGGGAATTAGGTCATTGGGTCAGGTTCATGGTGTAGGTTGGGGATTAGGTCATTGGGTCAGGTTCCTGGTGTAGGCTCTAGGCAAGGTCATTGGCCAGGTTCCTGGTTTAGGTTGGGGGCAAGGTCATTGGATCAGGTTCCTGGTGTAGGTTGGGGGTTAGGTCATTGGGTCAGGTTCCTGGTGTAGGTTGGAGGTAAGGTCATTGGGTCAGGTTCATGGTGTAGGTTGGGGGTTAGGTCATTGGGTCAGGTTCATGGTGTAGGTTGGGGGTTAGGTCATTGGGTCAGGTTCCTGGTGTAGGTTGGGGGTTAGGTCATTGGGTCAGGTTCCTGGTGTAGGTTGGGGGTTAGGTCATTGGTTCAGGTTCATGGTGTAGGTTGGGGGTTAGGTCATTGGGTCAGGTTCCTGGTGTAGGTTGGGGCTTAGGTCATTGGGTCAGGTTCATGGTGTAGGTTGGGGCTTAGGTCATTGGGTCAGGTTCATGGTATAGGTTGGGGGCAAGGTCATTGGGTCAGGTTCATGGTATAGGTTGTGGGCAAGGTCATTGGGTCAGGTTCATGGTGTAGGTTGGGGGCAGGGTGATTGGCCAGGTTCCTGGTGTAGGTTGGGGGTTAGGTCATTGGTTCAGGTTCATGGTGTAGGTTGGGGGTTAGGTCATTGGTTCAGGTTCATGGTGTAGGTTGCGGGTTAGGTCATTGGGTCAGGTTCCTGGTGTAGGTTGGGGCTTAGGTCATTGGGTCAGGTTCATGGTGTAGGTTGGGGCTTAGGTCATTGGGTCAGGTTCATGGTATAGGTTGGGGGCAAGGTCATTGGGTCAGGTTCATGGTATAGGTTGTGGGCAAGGTCATTGGGTCAGGTTCATGGTGTAGGTTGGGGGCAGGGTGATTGGCCACGTTCCTGGTGTAGGTTGGGGGTTAGGTCATTGGGTCAGGTTCCTGGTGTAGGTTGGGGGTTAGGTCATTGGTTCAGGTTCATGGTGTAGGTTGGGGGTTAGGTCATTGGTTCAGGTTCATGGTGTAGGTTGGGGGTTAGGTCATTGGGTCAGGTTCCTGGTGTAGGTTGGGGATTAGGTCATTGGGTCAGGTTCATGATGTAGGTTGGGGATTAGGTCATTGGGTCAGGTTCCTGGCATAGGCCCGGGGTCAGATCATTGGGTCAGGTTCCTGGTGTAGGTTGGGGGCAGGGTGATTGGCCAGGTTCCTGGTGTAGGTTGGGGCTAGGTCATAGGCCAGGGTCCTGGTGTAGGTTGGGGGCAAGATCATTGGTCAGGTTCCTGGTGTAGGTTGGGGGCAAGATCATTGGCCAGGTTCTTGGTGTAGGTTGGAGATTAGGTCATTGGATCAGGTTCCTGGTGTAGGTTGAGGGTTAGGACATTGGGTCAGGTTCCTGGTGTAGGTTGGGGGTTAGGTCATTGGCCAGGTTCCTGGTGTAGGTTGGGGGCAAGATCATTGGCTAGCTTCCTGGTGTAGGTTGGGGGCAAGATCATTGGCCAGCTTCCTGGTGTAGGTTGGGGGCAAGATCATTGGCCAGCTTCCTGGTGTAGGTTGGGAGCAAGGTCATTTGCTAGGTTCCTGGTGTAGGTTCTGGGCAAGGTCATTGGCCAGGATCCTGGTATAGGTTGGGGGAAAGATCATTGGCAAGGTTCTTGGTGTAGGTTGGGGGTTAGGTCATTGGGTCGGGTTGCTGGTGTAGGTTGGAGGTTAGGTCATTGGGTCAGGTTCCTGGTGTAGGTTGGGGTTAGGTCATTGGGTCGGTTCCTGGTGTAGGTTGGGGTTTAGGTAATTGGCCAGCTTTCTGGTGTAGGTTGGGGTTTAGGTCATTGGCCAGCTTCCTGGTGTAGGTTGGGGTTTAGGCCATTGACCAGGTTTCTGATGTAGGTACTGGGTAAGGCCATTGACCAGGTTCCTGGTGTAGGTTCTAGGCAAGGTCATTGGCCAGGTTCCTGGTGTAGGTTGGGGGTTAGGTCATTGGGTCAGGTTCCTGGTGTAGGTTGGGGGTTAGGTCATTGGGTCAAGTTCCTGGTGTAGGTTGGGGATTAGGTCATTGGGTCAGGTTCATGGTGTAGGTTGGGGATTAGGTCATTGGGTCAGGTTCCTGGTGTAGGTTCTAGGCAAGGTCATTGGCCAGGTTCCTGGTGTAGGTTGGGGGTTAGGTCATTGGATCAGGTTCCTGGTGTAGGTTGGGGGTTAGGTCATTGGGTCAGGTTCCTGGTGTAGGTTGGGGGTAAGGTCATTGGGTCAGGTTCCTGGTGTAGGTTGGGAATTAGGTCATTGGGTCAGGTTCATGGTGTAGGTTGGGGGTTAGGTCATTGGGTCAGGTTCCTGGTGCAGGTTGGGGGCTAGGTCATTGGGTCAGGTTCCTGGTGTAGGTTGGGGGTTAGGTCATTGGTTCAGGTTAATGGTGTAGGTTGGGGGTTAGGTCATTGGGTCAGGTTCATGGTGTAGGTTGGGGCTTAGGTCATTGGGTCAGGTTCATGGTGTAGGTTGGGGGCAAGGTCATTGGGTCAGGTTCATGGTATAGGTTGGGGGCAAGGTCATTGGGTCAGGTTCCTGGTGTAGGTTGGGGGTTAGGTCATTGGGTCAGGTTCCTGGTGTAGGTTGGGGATTAGGTCATTGGGTCAGGTTCATGGTGTAGGTTGGGGGTTAGGTCATTGGGTCAGGTTCATGGTGTAGGTTGGGGATTAGGTCATTGGGTCAGGTTCATGGTATAGGTTGGGGGCAAGGTCATTGGGTCAGGTTCATGGTATAGGTTGGGGGTTATGTCATTGGGTCAGGTTCATGCTGTAGGTTGGGGGTTAGGTCATTGGGTCAGGTTCATGGTGTAGGTTGGGGATTAGGTCATTGGGTCAGGTTCCTGGTGTAGGTTGGGGATTAGGTCATTGGGTCAGGTTCATGGTGTAGGTTGGGGATTAGGTCATTGGGTCAGGTTCCTGGTGTAGGTTGGGGATTAGGTCATTGGGTCAGGTTCCTGGTGTAGGTTGGGGATTAGGTCATTGGGTCAGGTTCCTGGTGTTGGTTGGGGATTAGGTCATTGGGTCAGGTTCATGGTGTAGCTTGGGGATTAGGTCATTGGGTCAGGTTCCTGGTGTTGGTTGGGGATTAGGTCATTGGGTCAGGTTCCTGGTGTAGGTTGGGGATTAGGTCATTGGGTCAGGTTCCTGGTGTAGGTTGGGAATTAGGTCATTGGGTCAGGTTCATGGTGTAGGTTGGGGATTAGGTCATTGGGTCAGGTTCCTGGTGTAGGTTGGGGATTAGGTCATTGGGTCAGGTTCCTGGTGTAGGTTGGGGGTTAGGTCATTGGGTCAGGTTCATGGTGTAGGTTGGGGGTAAGGTCATTGTGTCAGGTTCATGGTGTAGGTTGGGAATTAGATCATTGGGTCAGGTTCATGGTGTAGGTTGGGGGTTAGGTCATTGGGTCAGGTTCATGGTGTAGGTTGGGGATTAGGTCATTGGGTCAGGTTCCTGGTGTAGGTTGGGAATTAGGTCATTGGGTCAGGTTCATGGTGTAGGTTGGGGATTAGGTCATTGGGTCAGGTTCCTGGTGTAGGTTGGGAATTAGGTCATTGGGTCAGGTTCATGGTGTAGGTTGGGGATTAGGTCATTGGGTCAGGTTCCTGGTGTAGGTTGGGGATTAGGTCATTGGGTCAGGTTCCTGGTGTAGGTTGGGGGTTAGGTCATTGGGTCAGGTTCATAGTGTAGGTTGGGGGTAAGGTCATTGGGTCAGGTTCCTGGTGTAGGTTGGGGGTTAGGTCATTGGGTCAGGTTCCTGGTGTAGGTTGGAGATTAGGTCATTGGGTCAGGTTCATGGTGTAGGTTGGGGATTAGGTCATTGGGTCAGGTTCATGGTGTAGGTTGGGGATTAGGTCATTGGGTCAGGTTCATGGTGTAGGTTGGAGATTAGGTCATTGGGTCAGGTTCATGGTGTAGGTTGGGGATTAGGTCATTGGGTCAGGTTCCTGGTGTAGGTTGGGGGTTAGGTCATTGGGTCAGGTTCATAGTGTAGGTTGGGGGTAAGGTCATTGGGTCAGGTTCCTGGTGTAGGTTGGGGGTTAGGTCATTGGGTCAGGTTCATGGTGTAGGTTGGAGATTAGGTCATTGGGTCAGGTTCATGGTGTAGGTTGGGGATTAGGTCATTGGGTCAGGTTCCTGGTGTAGGTTGGGGGTTAGGTCATTGGGTCAGGTTCCTGGTGTAGGTTGGGGGTTAGGTCATTGGGTCAGGTTCCTGGTGTAGGTTGGGGGTTAGGTCATTGGATCAGGTTCATGGTGTAGGTTGGGGGTTAGGTCATTGGGTCAGGTTCCTGGTGTAGGTTGGGGGTTAGGTCATTGGGTCAGGTTCCTGCTGTAGGTTGGGGCTTAGGTCATTGGGTCAGGTTCATGGTGTAGGTTGGGGATTAGGTCATTGGGTCAGGTTCATGGTATAGGTTGGGGGCAAGGTCATTGGGTCAGGTTCCTGGTGTAGGTTGGGGATTAGGTCATTGGGTCAGGTTCATGGTATAGGTTGGGGGCAAGGTCATTGGGTCAGGTTGCTGGTGTAGGTTGGGGGTTAGGTCATTGGGTCAGGTTCATGGTGTAGGTTGGAGATTAGGTCATTGGGTCAGGTTCCTGGTGTAGGTTGGGGGTTAGGTCATTGGGTCAGGTTCATGGTGTAGGTTGGGGATTAGGTCATTGGGTCAGGTTCCTGGTGTTGGTTGGGGATTAGGTCATTGGGTCAGGTTCCTGGTGTACATACAGATTGCCCACATTAATCCGGACCTTCACCCTGAATAAGAGCCTATCTTATATGTTTCCCACACCCTGTACATACAGATTGCTCACATTAAAAATCATCCTACCTGCATCTAGTGCGTGTTATGAGCCTTTAAACATTCAAGATGGAGGCTCATGGAACATCAGGCAGCCTGCAAACAGGAAGTGCCTTCTGACTGTGCTGCTCTGCATTCTGGGATTGCTGACCTTTCCCTGACCCCAGCTCTGCTCTGTCTGAGCAAAGCACAGCTATAACCCCGCCCCCTGCACTTTATCCCGCTCTACTCTCCTCAGTATGTGATGCTTCTGAGTCAAGATGGCGGCGCCCGTATCCTAGAGTCCTGAACAGAGTTGCAGCCCAGTGGGAGGAAAGAATAATAAGTAAGTGACTAAAAACTTAAAATATATTAATTTTAGATGCTGGGGAATCGTTTTATAAGGGTCTGGGCTTCTCAATAAATCCTGGTGAAGGCTACAACAAGCCTAAACAGCTAGCAATGAGGGAGCACAAGCAAATCATACAAATAACCGATATATCGAGAGTAATAAATACCTAAAAACCATAAAAACCACATAACACACAGGACAATAAAAACCACTGCTGCCCCCCCCCCCCCCCCCCCGTCCCATACAACCTCGGAATAACCCACCAGGACCAAATCTATATCCAAAACCAGGGGGAGCCATGAGTACAATTGCTTTGTTATTAATATACAATAATATAATAATAATAATAATAAAAATATATAATAATATACAAAGCAGACCCTTGTGTTTTTTATACTGGAACAAAAAAAAAAGAAAAAATAAACCCTATCACAAAATACTAAAAAAATAATAATCACACCAAAGAAATAACACATAGAAAATGAATGATATAGTGAAGAAAGTCAATAGCAACCTTAGCAGTCACATCAGTATTATTCTAGTTCTCTCCAAGCCTGCTGCTCTACTGCACAACATATTCATCAAAGAATGCAGCCAATATGTGATAATGCAAAACAGTGAAAACAAGTCAAACAGTAAACAAAGCAGAAATGAATATCATAACAGGTGTACTAATGGCGGGAAACAAATTACACCCGATACAATGTTACCAAACGGTGGGGAGCGGTGGCAGGGAAGGAAAACACCTGCGCACGCCGCTTCCCGCGCCGCTTCTTGCCTGGGTGTATGCGACCTGTAATTTAGAGGCCGATTCATTAACAGCGGCAGGTAGCGACAGTTGAACGGCTGTAGCGGCATTTTCAGAGCGCCCGCTAGTAGTCGCTGTGCTTGGCCGTTGTTCGGTTGTTGATAGCGACTCAGTCGGTGTGCGGTAATGTTGAATACAAGGTGACGAGTCGCTATTTGACAGGTTCCGCGCTGTATGGGGGCACATGATAGCGACTGGTCAGAGTGACCGGCTCCCAGCATATTCATAAAAAAATCACGTTCGAAAAATTCTCGCGCTGTGAAATGCTTGTTTAAACCCCAGAGCGCTGGCGGCGATGGGTTAAAAGTAGTTTTTTAACCCCCAAACAACCATATTTTTGGAAACCAAAAAAAACAAGTTTTTTAAATAATTTAGTAATATGAATACATTAATATCAGACCTGTAATATCAATTCTGTACAATTTTTATTTTTTTTTTACCTTAAAAAAAATCTAACATGGCAGAAGTGGTCACAGAATTTTTCACATTAAAGAAAAAACAAAACAAAAACATTATTAACAATTAATTATGAATATTTAAAGATTGTTCCATTGAAATGCATTGGAGAGCGGCAGGTAGCGAGAGGTCATACCTGTCGCTGTTCAAGGTCGGACGCTGGCGCTGTGGGCTGAGGCTGGAATAATGATGAATGAGTCGCTATATGGCGCTATCTCAGGATCGGCTTGATAAATGTGTGATTGTGGTGGGGAGCCGGCGTTCTCGTGGCGGGGCCCGTCATTACCGGCCGCTCACCAGTCGCTACCTGTCGCTATTCCTTCATAAATAAGGGCCTTATTTTACTTCACCGGCCTATTTAAGGATCCTTTAAAGGAGCACTATTGCGAAATTGTGTAATATAAAAAAAAAAAAAAATCCATATAAACACCTTGGCTAATGAGAGGAGGAGTCACTTATACACCTGAACTAAATAAAACTCCCACCAAGCTCGTGGGTTTCTTCTCCCGGTAGGAATAAAATCCAGGGGTGACAGGTTTAGTCAATGAGGGGTGACAGAGCCCGTCACCTGTGATTTCATCTTTCTATTATTAAAACTAAAATAAACAACAAGCCTGGCTGGATATTTCCTGATGCCGGGTGTATAAGTGACCCCTCCACTCGCCATCCAGCAGATTTATATGGATTTTTATTATTAGGTCCATTTTTCGCGATAGTGCTCCTTTAAGGGTCCTGCAATGATAGATTGTAAAGGACAGTTTGGTAAAGTTTGAAATTTAAAGTCAATGCACCACCCCCAATGTATTTTTAAGGTGTGCCTTAAAGTGAACCAACACCCAGGATTTTGACTATCCTGGGTTTTGGTCCACTTCCCCGGGGCACCCCGATCGGGGGGCTGCGTGAAACCCCCCAGAAAGCCCCGAAAACTCACCTCCCCCCACTCCCACGTGACCGCTGCAGCCAATCCCCGCCGACGGACAAGCGAGAGGCAGCGCCGGACAAGCAGAGCGCACCCGCGCCGGCCATTACAGGGAGCGCACCCACGCCGGCCATTCACAAACAGGAGCGCGCCGTGCTAGAGGGACGCGCGGGAGGCGGCGACGGCGGACGCGTATGCGCTGCTGGAACGTGGAAAAGATAGGATTTTGGGCTTCCTGGGGGGTTTCACCGAAATCGGGATGTCCCGCGGGGAGGGATCTGATCGTCCCGGGAATCTTATAGATTCTTATAGATAGTGGCCGAGGAGTTCAGAGTAGAATGGGAGGCACATCTCACACAGTGCTCCTTCTCCCTGATCGATATGTTGATCAGGGAAGACAAGAAGCTCTTGAGTAAGGTCAAACTAGAGCTACAAGACCTATATAAAGGTCTGGAGTCCCAATTATCCCAAGAAGACCTACAACTGGCCAATGAGTCCATAAATAAAGATATGGACAAGTATGAAAAAGAAATATTTACCCACAAGAAACACAAATTGGATAGGGACCGGGCTGATGCTCTTCATAGTCGTCTCTATAGATGGAAACACCAGGGGAATCCCAGAGGACACTCACGGGGACTCCACCAGCAGAGACCCAATTGGGACACTAACAGCTCCATCAGACACTCCTCTTTCAGCAGTCAAGGGTCTGATCGATCTGATCGACCTAACCAGGAACATTTTTTAGAGTCAAATCGGGACATAGACGAACCAGGAGGGGACAGACCAAACATAAAACCAAAAACCAAAAGAGGGACCTACCACTCGGATCTGAGGAATCCGAACACTTGGGAACGCAGGAAGCTCAGGATACGAGACAACAGACAGCAGAGATCTTCACCACCAAGAAAGATGTGAATCAGACTACAACTCAGGGATTGAGGTCCAGAGAACTAGAAATAGCTAATCTCTCTGATATTGAACTCACAGCAACACAATTATCAGTACTTAGGAGGGGACTCAGTTTTGCACCGACAAACAGATTAAACAAATTCCTTACCATCAAAGACGTTTACCTGTTCTGTAGACAATTATCCATAAAAAAGTTTTTTGATAATCCACAGCCTTTCTCTAATTCTTTTGACCTAACTTGGAGCGATAAGGAGGAACAAGCTCTCTCGGACCTCATGGACTTATTAGGAGAACAAGACCCCACTGATGATGCACGGAAGAAACTGATTCTAAAAAAGCCATCTACCTTCGTACCACCATGGAATAACAGCCCTGCAATCCAAACATTCTTCAATTTGGTAAGTGAAGATATAAAAAAGATAAACTTGCATAAACAGAAAGGGAATTCAAGCAAGGAAGAATCAGAGGCACTCCGCTCCTTAGAAAAAGAAGAAGGAATCATCGTTAAGGAAGCGGATAAAGGGGGCAATGTGGTCATCCTGTCTAGAGATTACTATTATGGGGAAGTTCAGCGCCAACTAGGGGACCGCAATACCTATGAGAGGCTTACCCACAATCCAACCAAACAATTCAAATTGGAATTTGACAGCTTACTCAACCAAGCGCTAGAGGAGGGTGTTATCACACGGACACTACATGACTCTTTGGAGGTGGAGTTCCCCCGAACTCCTACCTTCTATGTCTTACCCAAAATTCACAAGAATCCAGTGAAACCACCAGGCAGACCCATAGTCTCCGGCATCGGAGGATTAACAGAATTTGCATGTGTATACTTAGATCTGACACTCCAGCCACATGTTTTGGCTTTGGATTCCTACATAAAAGATTCTACCGATATCCTCAATCGGTTAAGCATGCATGTACCTCCGTACTTATAACCTGCGACGTCGAATCACTTTATACATGTATCTCCCACGATAAGGCCCTGCATGTGGTTGGATACTTTCTAGCCACTGAATCCCTAGACAAAATCAACGAACACAGATTTCAATTGAAACTGTTGGAATTCATCCTCTCCCATAATTTCTTCACCTTTGACTTGGCATTCTACCGCCAGGTCTGAGGTGTCGCAATGGGAGCCAGATGTGCCCCCTCTATCGCCAACCTATTCCTGGGTTGGTGGGAGAGGGAGGTGGTCTGGCAAGAGGAATACGCACAATTTCACATGCATGTCCTAAGTTACCATCGATACATTGATGATATTCTAATACTATGGGACGGGACATCAGAGCTGGCGGTGGAATTCCTAGAGAAACTAAACCAGAATTCTCATAACATCTTTTTGACTTACACCATGTCCCCGTACAAGGTCACCTTCTTGGACCTCGAGGTAGCCATTGAAGCAACTGGAGAGATTACAACCAAATTGTTTCGAAAAGAAACATCAACTAATAGTTTGCTACATTTTTCCAGCTTCCATTCACAGAGATGTAAACAAGGCATACCAGTGGGACAATTGTTGCGGGCAAGAAGGAACTGCTCCAGAGATGAGGATTTTAAAAAGGAATCCCTGGAAATGAAGAGACGCTTCAAGAAACGGGGATATCCCACGAAAACAATACAAAGAGCTATCTCGAGAGCATCACAGACGCCGAGAGAAAACCTCCTACAGTACAAGAGACAACATAATTTAAAGGAATCAAAAGGAGAGGTGAGATTCTTTACACAATATAATAGCGACTGGCATACGATAAGAAATATCATGAAGGCACACTGGCGGGTCCTCAACATGGACCCCACGCTAAGGAAATGGGTCAAGAAAGGACCCAAAATGACAGCACGCCGAGCTCCCAACTTACGGGACAAACTTTGCCAGAGTCACTATAGAAGATCAAATACCTGGTTGTCTCAAATAACTCTAGGGGGCAGTAGGCCCTGTGGACGATGTAGTGTCTGTCCGTTGGTTCGCAAAACCGACACGGTCATCAGCATTAGCAAAAAGACCACTATAAGAATTAGAGACACTATCACATGTCAAACAGAAGGCGTAATCTACGTCCTGCAATGTGGGTGCCCAAAACAATATGTCGGCGAAACCAAAAATAAGGTGGTGACCAGAATTCAGGGACATTTATCAAATATAAAATTGGCCAAGAGAGATCATGAACAGGGCAAGATCATTTCCCCAGTGGCATCACACTTTATGTACCATCACAATAGTGACACCAGAGACCTGACTGTTACATACGTAGAGAAGATCAATATGGGAGGTAGGGGGGGCAACATCAAAAAGAAACTCCTACAAAAGGAGCTGGAATGGATTTTCAACCTAGGAACCAAGGCACCCCAGGGCCTCAATGAGGAGTTCTCTTTTGCCCCCTTCTTGGGACGCTAAACGATGGCCGAGGTTTTCATATCCCTGGTCTATTCTAATCAGCCCCCATTCAGTCTATAACGACTAACTTAGAAAATCTAACAGACTAGTTACCACTTAGTCAATAAGAAACAATCCCAGGCCAAGTACACTATTCTACCTATAGATGGCTTCAGGACTAGATCTATACCGTTGTTTTCTTACAGTTACAATTCTGTTCACAGCTATGTCTTTATACTTTATAGATATTTATGGAAACATGGTCTTATCATCTTGTGTGCACCCAGAGAATGAGAGTCAGTCTGAACACCCGGGGCCTTTGGATATACTGGACCACAGTATTCACGAGCTATGGAGCAGCATAAACACAGAGGACTATGGAGAACATATGCACACACTCTAACCTGTGTACAAACATGGACCACAGGCCTCCTTGATGACTTGGATTACGCTGTTTAAGATTTTGGTCCTTTGATCCAGAATAGAAGAGAGGATATGAACGCCTCGGAAGTTCTCTTTCTTTTCCTCTTCTGCTTGTGGTCATCCTTTTTCATATGACCATCGGACTGTATGTATGAGACTCGGAGGAACATCAAACCTAATGCACCATATATAATTACTGTTCCCATTCGGGTCTGCATGTTAGGGGGTCATGATCTGCCCTCGCACTGGTAATATATACTTGGACATTGAAAGATGTAGTAAGTGCTTCAGTAAGAGATGACTCACAAGTGGTTGGAGGAAATTGTCCAAGTTATACAGTATACTTTGTCTCCATGCATAGGTACAAATTTTCCCTCAGTGTAGATCCCAAGCACAATATATAATCATGCACTGGTATAATCATGCGATTAAGATCCAGTAATAACTTCATTTAATTTGATCTAATAATAGTATGTAGAACCAGGTATTTGGACAAAAATAGATTGCACATAGTAGACCTCGTCCCTACAGGTCCTTCCAAGTATAGACCTTTCATTCTCCATCTTTCTATAGAGTACAAGTAGACTTTGTACACAGTTAATAGTCCACATTATAAGAGTGCCCAAGTAGTTCTGTTTGTGTATATAGATAAACAAGGATACTATGTGTAAATGAGTTGTTACAAGTAGATATAGAATGTTTCATGGGATTAGCCTTGTAATTAAATGTAATGTGTTATTATGTGTTTAACAGCCACCCTTCCCTTTGCAGCCCCCTCTCCCCCCCCCTTCCCTTTGCAGCCCCCTCTCCCCCCCCCCTTCCCTTTGCAGCCCCCTCTCTCCCCCCCCCCCCCCCCCCCTGCCGTTATTGGCACTGTCATCTCAGACCCCTCGGCACCTCTGCCTTACATCAGCCTCCAGCCCCTCGCTCTGCGCATGCGCGGTGCGCTGCGGGGATCGAGGGACCTGGCGTGATGCGCACGCACACTCCGATCCAGACCATAGTAGCTGTGGTAACGGCGTCTGGCCCCTCGCTCTGCACGTGCGCGTGGAGCGGGGCAGCCCGACGTGGTGTGCGCGCGCATCGTTGACCTGTTATCATATGTGCTGGCTGTCAGTGACAGCCTGGCGCGTCTCACGGGTGCGGCTCGCAGATGATCGGCCGCAGGGTTCAGAGGTGCGGTGCTCTATCTTAACACACCACCCCTCTCCTATATAGCAGAGATTAGCACTTTCATTATGAGAGGCAGAATAAGCTTAGAGTCTCCACGGCCTGGCGGAAGTGCCTAGTGCTGGATACTTATGTGACCCAGCTCACTCACTTCCGCCCACACTGCAATCCAGAACTGGCGTTTTTTTTGAGCTTCCCCTTCCTGGTGGGTGTGGGAATTACAATTAGGGGGATATAAAAATCAGGGATAGGTAGCACCATGCCACACTCTGACGAAGTGGCTCAAGTGGTCGCCACGCAACGCGTCAGTGTTGGCAGTGTGAGGGTGTATGTGGACCTGGACAGTATGATATGGTAATGTACATTGCTTCATAATAATTTCTTAATAATTCTCCATTGATTTACTATTGATGCTCTTGTAGTAGAAGTACATTTTGCACATTGTGGCTATTTCCTATATATGCATACCACATATATCAATTTAGACTAGCATAAATGAATTAATACATGCCCGGGTATCTATCCCCTTTTTTTCCCTACTTCTGGCACCTGTAATTACACTGCACATTTCAGTTTTCACTGGTGTTTGTGCTTCACTATTGGGACACTTATGTCCCTCTTTTTGCTTTGTTTTGTTTTGTTTTTCACTACTGTTTTTCTTATCACGCTTTTAGCTTATTCACCTCCGCATGCTCTTAGCACCACTATCATCATTTCACAGTATTTTAGGGATAGTTCCCGTGGCATTAAATAGGCTTTCCATCTTGTATGGATATTGTTAATATTTGAATACGTACGGAAATGCATATATTAGTATAAACAGCCTCACTCAATACTTGCACTTTATTTAAGTACATTCATAGATGCTTTTGTAATAAGTCCATGCAAGTTCCGCTACACCCCACAAATGGGGTTTTAATTCATGTATTTTAAATGTATGTCCTTTTTCTTGGCTTATAATAAAAACTTTTTGTATTTTTATACATTGAGATAATTGCTTTCTGTTGAGCGGCCTATCATGCATAGATAGTAGGGAGGCACTGGTGAGTCTGGCTGATCACTCACCATCCGTCTTGTCTTGATGTAATCAACCCTGTGGGGCTGTTACCTCCCAAGCCAGCGTCCGGAATCTCATATTTATAGGCGGCAGTGCGGGAACTATCCTATATAACTTTTATAACTTTTGCGATGGGACTTACTGTACTGCTTTTTACAACATTTTTGATTAATATTATACTCTTGTACTAGCATATAAGGGTTATATATTACATATTGTGTATATTGTATATTGTGTATATTACATATTACATTACATATTGTGTATATTGTATATGTTAGGGTCGATTCAAAGAAACATGTAACAGCTTTGATTTTGGTGCCGATCATCCTATTTTTCCCGTACGCTCGTGCGCTCGTATGAACTTGCGAGTGATTCTATAAGCAAATACGTTTCTATCCTAAAATGTCCGTCCGTTCGTATGGCAGTTCGGGAATCAGACCTATGTCAGTTTCCATCCTGAATTTTCCGTTTCATTTCTCAGGTTGCAACATTGGTTTTGCCCTTTTTCCTTTTTTGTCTGGACGTAAATCCTTCTGATCTTGCGGCTCCGCACTACAAACTTACCTCATTAAAGTGCATTCTAAATATTTGGGCTTTTATTTTTCTTTATTTCATTCATTTTGTAGTAACCAACCATTAATGAATGCATTTGCATAAGTAAATCTTACTTTGTTTCATTTTTAGTTAACTTGCATTTTTTACTTGTGGATTTAATTTTAATATTTTGGCTTCAAATGGTACAACTTAAAATTTTGTGTGTGGTTACCCACACCCTCTACATACAGATTGCTCACAAATATTAAAAAACACCCAGCAACTTCTGCATGTTATGAGCCTAGAAACAGCCAAGATGGCGGCTCAGGTATTATCGGGCAGCCTGCAAACAGAAAGGGCCTTGTGACTGTGTTGCTCTGCATTCTTTGATTTCTGACCTTTCCGTGCCCCCAGCTCTGCTGTGTCTGTGCAAAATACAGCAGTAACCCACATCCTGCACTTTATCCCGCTCTCCTCTCCTCAGTAAGTGTGATGCATCTGACCAAAGATGAGCTTAAATAATTAAACAAAGCAAAGGTAAACAACTACACCAATAAATGCAATCTAAAAATATTATTCTAGTACATCAATTTAAAAATAAATAACAAAGGACATAAGTTTCTTTAATTAACGCAAATATATTGCAAAATAAAGGTTTACATGCAAAGGATTAATTAAGGTCCACATTAAAATGCTTTTATAAGGCATACATGAATCAGGTATGCATTGCCATACAATTTATGGCCTCGGCCATGCTGATACATGCAGTTCATTGGAGCTCAAGACGCGCAGACTCCTCCACATAGCCAAAAAACCTGTTCAAGAACAGCAATCCGGCTGCTAAAAGGTGTCGCCAGTGGCTTTCTATTAAAACGGATTTAGAGGTTTCTCTGAATCACACCTAAACACATCCAATTAACCTAAGTTTTACGTTTTCATCCTAAGTTTTAGGATTTGATCCTAAGTTTTAGGTTTTGATCCTAAAACTTAGGAACGAACTTGCGATGATCGTAAGAGCATATACGCATTCGTACGTAGGCTCGTGCGAGTCGGAAATGGCCAAAAAAACAGGAAAAAATGACAAACACCCACCCAAACTTACCATTCTCCATCCGAAATCAATTAACTTTTGCTCTTTGAATCGAGGGGATAGTGTATATACGACGAGAACTATGGTATACAATGAAAATGTCATTGCCAAGTATCAACACTGACATCTATCATTATGCCACAGATGTAAATATTGGCCATATACACTGAGGAAGCGCTAAGCCGCGAAACGCGTCTTGCTACAAACTGTTTAGACGGTACCCAACGGATACGTATCTTACTACAAACTGAATCTATAAGGACTCAATAAAATTCCACCGATTTCTGCGAGAACCATTTTTTTTACCCTAATGCAATCTTTTGATATTCTCGTATGACACAAGTCTGATGTACGGAATTACTGTATATTGCTTTACTACATTCACAAACAAGGAGAACTGGGACGCCCCACAATTCAGAGACCAGGGAAATCTCCCCCCTTCACTATACTGTAAAGTGCTGGAAGGCTTGCTCCGTTG
Source organism: Gastrophryne carolinensis (assembly GCA_027917425.1). NCBI lineage: Eukaryota > Metazoa > Chordata > Amphibia > Anura > Microhylidae > Gastrophryne > Gastrophryne carolinensis. The sequence continues at coordinate 194,374,465 of CM051243.1, forward strand.
TGGGGTTTGGGGAATATAATATATAATATATATATGATATGTATGATATATATGATATAATATATAGTATTATACTTATCTACTCTCCCTCTTAAAGGGACCAAACCCCACAAAGTACCTAACTTGCTACAAACTGAGTATATAAGGACTTACCGTAATATATCTCACAGTTCACTGTGAAAACTGCTTGAACCCTATTATAGCCTTTGGCATTATTGTATGACAGAACCTTTATGTATTGAACCACTGTTTGCTGTTTTACTGTTATACATATAGTGAGGAGGACTGGGGCGCCCTCCTAGGGTCCAAAAGCCCCGCTTCTCAGGTACTAGGGAAACCCCCCCCCTCTGCTGTTAATAAACTGGGGAGTAGGACCCCCAACACCTAACTGAACTTCGTTCTTTTTTGACTGGTGATGTCATCTTTATATGTTTATAACCTTTTTGTAGCCTTTCAATCTTATGGAATAATCTTGCTTTCGCACACACAGCACTTTATCATTAAAGTGGACCAACACCCAGGGGTGATCGGCCCGGGAATCTTATACCATCAGATCCCTCCCCGCGGGGCATCCGAAATCGGGATGTGAAACCCCGCAGGACGCCCAGAAACCTTACCTTATCCCCGTTCCAATGGCGCATGCGCGGGCCGCCTCTCGCGCTTCCCTTTAGCAGGGCGGGCGTTTGCGAATGCCCGGCGTGGGTGCGCTCCCTGTTAGAGGGAAGCGCGAGATGCGGCCTCCAGCGCGCTCAGAGCCGCTGTGGTTGTCCATCGCTTGTCCGTGCATACCACAGCGGCTCTGAGCGCTCTGATTGGACGAGCGCTCGCGTAGGAGCGGGGTGAGGTGAGTTTTTTTAGGGCGATCGGGGTGCCCCCCGGAAGTGGACCAAAACCCAGGATAGCGAAAATCCTGGGTGTTGGTCCACTTCAAGCGCTTTGTCTCTCGCACTCAACCTGTTTCTTTTACACACCTAGCACTTTATATTAAGCGCTTTCTTGCACCATTGCACGTTTCGATTCGGCACACAGCTCTTTGTTTATATAAATATTTGGTAATATGTTTATTATGAATTGTGTTATTAGGATATAATTATTTATCACAAGCGTGTTCTATCAATTGTATTATATTTTTTTAAAAACCAGCACCAGTATTTATATACGTACAGTTCCCTTACTTTATCTATATAGGGCTCAGTACTATGAGGCCGATTCATTAATAGCGCCAGGTAGCGCCAGATGAGCGACTGTAGCGTGATTTTTTCAGCGCCAGCCAGTATTCGCTGTGCTTGGCCGGCGTTAGCTTGATGACAGCGACTCAGTCGGTGTGCGGTAATGTTGAATACGGGCTGGGGGGTCGCTGTTTCACAGGTTCAGCGTTGTATGTGAGCGCCTGACAACGAATGGCCAGAGCGAACGGCTAGCTTCATATTCATTAACAAATCACGCTCCGAATTTGCTGGCGCTGTCCATTCCTTGTTTAAACCCCAGAGCGCTGGCGGCGATGGGTGTTAACTAGTTTTTAACCCCTAAACAACCATATTTTTTGAATGTAACGTTATACATGTTTTTAGAATCATTTTGTAATATGAATACATTAATATCAGACCTGTTAGATCAATTCTGCACAAATTTTTTTTTTAATTTTTGTTTACTTAAAAATAAATCCTAACATTGCAGAGGTGGTCTCCGAATTTTTGACATTAAAAAAAAAAAAAAAAAAAAAAAATTAATACCAATTAATTATGATTAATTATAGATTGCTCCATTGAAATGCATTGGACATCGCCAGGGAGCGACAGCTAATACCTGGCGCTGTGAAGGAATTTGCAGCGGCGCTGTTCGGTCCAGGCGGCTTCATGATGAATGCCGCGCTAGCCGTCGCTCTCGCCGGCGCTAGCCTCATCTTGCTTGATAAATGCGTCATTGTGACCGCCGCCGGGTGTACTTGAGTCGGTAGCCGCCGATAGCTGGCGGTTCCTGGCGCTCGTCAGACACTACCTGGCGCTAGCCCGTGATAAATAAGGCCCTATATATTATTAATTGTTACATGTAAATAGTCAATATTCTACGGTCCCTCCGACGCGTCTTGTATATACGTTTTTTTCATCTGTATGTCTTTGTAGCATGCTGTATTTGTGTATTTTGAATAAAATATTGGATTTTATATTCTGAGTGGCGCTTTCTTGAGGGGACACCTTTTTGGGATATATCCGGAATCAAAAGGTCCAATTTGCTGGGCGTAGGCAAACCCAGATTTTTAAGAACTCGTGGTGTGACCGCGCCATACAAAATTCAATGATCATACCATAATTAGAAATATCATTATTGACTTTATTACGTTATAGATGATTATAAAATATATATTGCCCTCTCTTCGTTTGTCACTTCCGGTTGGGTACGGTGTGTACTGCTGTCGCTGATTGCGGCGGCTCCGTCCCCTTCGTTGTGCCTGAGAGACGGGACTGGGGATGAATAAAACATACTGTCTTTCCCCGATAGTAAGACGTATGGGGAGTTTCAGAGGGGTCGCCTAATATAAGCCGTACCCCGAAAGTAAGACATATGTCTTACTTTCGGGGAAATAACATTGTTGTCGAACGGGGCTGAGGGAAGCGATATAGCCCCCCCCCCCCCCCCCCCCCGGCGTGTATCCCCCTGCGCCGACGGGACCTACCTGAGAGGAGGAGAGGCGGCGGTGGATCCGGGGCTGCGAGCGCAGGAGCTGAGGCACGGCCGCCATCTTGCCACTGACCTATCGCCCCCACTGACTGTAGAGGCCGGGGCATCTGTACGGGAGGTCCGCTTTGCCGGGCGGTCTCCCCCCTCCTGTGCCCCAGAGACCGCGGGTGACCCACAGAAGACGAGCGGCGCCGGGTGCAGAGGAGCGTCTGTCATCTGGCTCTCACTGCAGCACAGAGCGGGAGCAGCGCCGTGACTGGAGGTGAGCTGCGGGCGCTGCGAGGAGCCCGACGTGGCTGAACCCTGACCGGGGGCCCCCCTCACCGGTGATCATCCCCGCGCATAGGCTATCACCCCCCCCCCCCCAGTGAAGTCCGCGGCGGCCGGCACCGCCGCTCACAGCTGCTGTCGCTGTGAGTTGTTGCGGCTTTGTAAACCCCGCCCCTCCACCTGATGTAATTAGTAGGTCTCCCCCTATTGGCCAGCAAGGCCTTCTCTCACACTTCTCTGTCCCTCACATGAAAATGACGGGCTCACTCACCAACGTCATCCGGCATATTTAAGGTTAAAACAAAAAATTCGACAATTTTTTTCCAATATAAGACATACCCCGAAAGTAAGACGTAGTGGGGCTTTTGGGGATAAAAAGAAAGTAAGCCGGTGTCTTACTTTCGGGGAAACACGGTAGGCTGAGTCACCTGGCTATTGTTATCAATTTGTTCATATATTTGACTGACCCATTTAATTACCAACCAATTTTTCAATTATCCCGGGGCGTTTCCCGACGGGTACTGCATACATCACGCTAATATTTAAATGTGTGCGATGGGAGCAGGAGTTTATGTCATGAGTAAGGGCTGAGTTTGTGCCCGAAAGGCGTTGGCATTTTACCTGCTTCCTTATGCTTGTTATTACCGACCTGTCTATGTGAATGGAATTCTTTTAATTTGCATGGAAATAAATAGGGATTAAGTATCCCATTAACCGGATAATGGCTGGCGCTATTGCTGTATAAAGAGGGAATTCCCTTTGGTCTCTGCACCCTCTTATATATGAGCTTTAAAACAATAATTGTACAAAAGCATAGAAAAAAAAATCAATTAATTAATCCATTTTCTACAGCATAGATAAGCAATGTGCTTGAATATGTGACATGATTGGTATTAACATATGTACACTTGGGCCCTTATTTATGAAGGAATAGCGACAGGTAGCGACTGGTGAGCGGCCGGTAATGACTAGAGATGAGCGAACTTTTGAAAAATTCGATTCGACTGATTCGCCGAATTTTCCGACAAAAATCGTTTCGACCCGAATAAATTCGCGACGAATCGCTATTAAAAACGGCTATTTCTGAGCCTCCTACAGCCTCAATAGGGTTGTAAACCATTCAGCCTTGCTGTAACACGCACAGGATGCGTGCTGGGTTTGTTAAATAATACTTTGAAGAAATATCACATGCAGATCAGAGGCATCGCTAATAGAATCGCAGAGCGGCACAATTGCAGAGAGTTGAAGTGGCATCACTATGAGGGGCAGAAGGAGCCCAAATATACACTGGAGTTGGCCTCAGGAGCCCAAAAATTGGATGAATCACACCCTGGAGTTGGCAGAAGTTGGCAGCAGCAGCAGCAGGAGCCCAAATATACACTGGAGTTGGCTTCAGGAGCCCAAAAATTGGATGAATCACACCCTGGAGTTGGCAGAAGTTGGCAGCAGCAGGAGCAGGAGCCCAAATATACACTGGAGTTGGCCTCAGGAGCCCAAAAATTGGATGAATCACACCCTGGAGTTGGCAGAAGTTGGCAGCAGCAGCAGCAGGAGCCCAAATATACACTGGAGTTGGCCTCAGGAGCCCAAAAATTGGATGAATCACACCCTGGAGTTGGCAGAAGTTGGCAGCAGCAGCAGCAGGAGCCCAAATATACACTGGAGTTGGCCTCAGGAGCCCAAAAATTGGATGAATCACACCCTGGAGTTGGCAGGAGTTGACAGTAGTAGCAGCAGGAGCCCAAATATACACTGGAGTTGGCTTCAGGAGCCCAAAAATTGGATGAATCACACCCTGGAGTTGGCAGAAGTTGGCAGCAGCAGCAGCAGGAGCCCAAATATACACTGGAGTTGGCCTCAGGAGCCCAAAAATTGGATGAATCACACCCTGGAGTTGGCAGAAGTTGGCAGTAGTAGCAGCAGGAGCCCAAATATACACTGGAGTTGGCTTCAGGAGCCCAAAAATTGGATGAATCACACCCTGGAGTTGGCAGAAGTTGGCAGCAGCAGCAGCAGCAGGAGCCCAAATATACACTGGAGTTGGCTTCAGGAGCCCATAAATTGGATGAATCACACCCTGGAGTTGGCAGAAGTTGGCAGCAGCAGGAGCAGGAGCCCAAATATACACTGGAGTTGGCCTCAGGAGCCCAAAAATTGGATGAATCACACCCTGGAGTTGGCAGAAGTTGGCAGCAGCAGCAGCAGGAGCCCAAATATACACTGGAGTTGGCCTCAGGAGCCCAAAAATTGGATGAATCACACCCTGGAGTTGGCAGGAGTTGACAGTAGTAGCAGCAGGAGCCCAAATATACACTGGAGTTGGCTTCAGGAGCCCAAAAATTGGATGAATCACACCCTGGAGTTGGCAGAAGTTGGCAGCAGCAGCAGCAGGAGCCCAAATATACACTGGAGTTGGCCTCAGGAGCCCAAAAATTGGATGAATCACACCCTGGAGTTGGCAGAAGTTGGCAGTAGTAGCAGCAGGAGCCCAAATATACACTGGAGTTGGCTTCAGGAGCCCAAAAATTGGATGAATCACACCCTGGAGTTGGCAGAAGTTGGCAGTAGCAGCAGCAGGAGCCCAAATATACACTGGAGTTGGCCTCAGGAGCCCAAAAATTGGATGAATCACACCCTGGAGTTGGCAGAAGTTGGCAGTAGTAGCAGCAGGAGCCCAAATATACACTGGAGTTGGCTTCAGGAGCCCAAAAATTGGATGAATCACACCCTGGAGTTGGCAGAAGTTGGCAGCAGCAGCAGCAGCAGGAGCCCAAATATACACTGGAGTTGGCTTCAGGAGCCCAAAAATTGGATGAATCACACCCTGGAGTTGGCAGAAGTTGGCAGCAGCAGCAGCAGCAGGAGCCCAAAAAATGGCCTAAAGACATAAATATGTTTTGCACCATTTGTAAAGTGTAAAACGTGGCACCATGCTGAATCTAGTCGCATGCATCAGGCATTGGTGGGTGGAAATCCTGGCTGATCCATCCCTGATTCATTTTGACAAAGGTGAGTCTCTCCACATTTTTAGTTGACAGACGAGTTCTCCTCGCCGTAACTATGGCCCCCGCCGCACTAAACACCCGCTCAGATGGCACGCTACTTGCCGGGCAGGACAGCTTTTCCAGGGCAAACTCTGCTAGTTGCGGCCACAAATCAAGTTTGGCTGCCCAGAAGTCCAGCGGATCCTCAAGGTGTGTTGGCATGGTCATGTCAAAGTATGACATGACCTGCTGGTTCAGGTCCTGCTCCAGGTCTTCCTGCTGCTCATGAGTAGCCTCACTATGCGGGTGTAGAAAGCTACTCATTAGCGACTGAAGACTGAGGCTGCTGCTGCTGATGGAGCTTCTGCTGCTGCTGCTGCCAACCCCCCCAGCGGCCATGGCAGTGGAAGGTGAGCGCAGAGGTCCCCTCGAGTCAGACCTGCGAGAGTATGGACCATGGCGCAGATAGGCATCGGCCAACTGCCTACGTAGAATGTCTTTGTAGTAGTTGAGTTTGTCCTCCCTCTCGGTGGGTTTAAAAAATGCCCCCATTTTGTGCCGGAAGCGAGGGTCCAATAAGGTGGACAGCCAGAAGTCATCCCGCCGACAGATGGAAACAATTCTGGGGTCACTACGCAAGCATGTGAGCATGCTTCGTGCCATTTGCGCAAGTGACTCGGATGGACTACCTGTCTCCATCTCCACTGCATACTGCCACGGTGTGCCCGGGTCCTCTGTCTCTCCTTCCTCAAAAACCTCTAGCTCCTCTGGCTGCTCCTGCTCCTCCTCTCCTGTCCGCTGACTAGATAAACCAGCCATTTCGCCAAGCCTAAACTGTGTTTCGCTGGGCAACTCCTCCTCCTCCTCTTCCTCCTCCTCCTCCTCCAGTTCAGCTCCAACGGGGTTCATGTGGCCGTAAGATGTAAACGCCATGTCTCCAGTGCCCTGACCAGCCATGGTTTCCAACATGTGCTGTAGTACATGAAGCAGTGGAATCACGTCGTTCATCCCGTAATCCTGCCGACTGACAAATAAAGTGGCTTCCTCAAAGGGCCTGAGCAAACGGCAGGTGTCACGTATGAGCTGCCACTGGTTGACATTGAAGTTACACAGGGGAGTCCCCCTATCTGCTTGGATCATCAGGAAATCCGTGATGGCTTTTCTCTGTTCATATAATCGGTCCAACATGTGAAGGGTGGAATTCCAACGGGTGGAAACATCGCAAATCAGACTATGTTGGGGGATACCATTCTGACGCTGTAGCTCAAGAAGGGTGTGTTTGGCGGTGTAGGAGTGGCTGAAGTGCATGCAAAGTTTCCGTGAAGTTGTTAGGATGTCCTGCAGATGGGGGGAACACTTCAGAAACCGCTTGACAACCAGATTGAAGACGTGAGCCATGCAGGGGGCATGGGTCAGGCTTCCTTGGCGCAGCGCAGACAAAATGTTCTTCCCATTGTCGGTAACCATGATTCCCATTTTAAGTTTTCTCGGAGTAAGCCATGTTTGGATTTCCTGATGAATACATTTAAGCAGTTCCTCCCCTGTGTGACTCCGTTCGCCAAGACAAACCATGTGAAGCACTGCGTGACACCTCCGTGCCCTGCACACATGGTAGACTGGAGGGGCACTGAGACTTGAGCCTACAGTGGAGGGTGAGGAGATGGCGGAGGATGAGGAGGCCGAGTCGCACGGTGTCACAGGCCCAATGGGCAGAGAGCGCGGAGGCCGAAGCGGCGTGACCTGTCCAAGTTGCTGCTGCAAAGGGACCACATTCACCCAGTGGGCCGTAAACGACATGTACTGCCCCTGACCGTAGTTACAGCTCCAGATGTCGGCGCTGCCATGTATTTTGCTACACACCGACAGGCTCAAGGACTGGCCCACCTTCTGTTCAACAAAAGTGTGCAGCGCTGGTACTGCCTTCTTGGCAAAGAAATGACGGCTTGGGACTCTCCACCTCGGCTCGGCACAAGCCATCAGTTCTCTGAAAGGTGCAGATTCCACCACCTGAAAAGGGAGCGACTGCAGCACCAGCAACTTGGACAGGAGCACATTCAGCTTCTGCGCCGTAGGATGAGTGGGCGCATACTGCTGTCTCTTGGACATGGCTTCGCTGATGGATTGCTGGCGGGATGCATGACTTGGAGGAGGAGGAGGAGGAGCAGGAGCGACAGAGGATGGGTGTGACGCACAGCTGCCTTCGGCTGAGGTGCTGGAGCCTTGGCTGGCAGAAATTGGGAGCTCACTTGGTGAGGAAGCAGACTGGACCACCCCTTGGGAGCCTCGGTTCTCCCAGGTCGTTTTATGGTGACGCATCATATGTTGACGCAGGGCCGTGGTGCCAACATTTGGACCCTGGCCACGCTTCACCTTTTGCCTACATATCTTGCATGTGGCCATGTTACCCTCCTGCGGATGCCTCAGGAAAAACTGCCACACTGCCGAGTAGCTACTTTTCCCACCCCCTGGCCTCACTGATTCACTGCTGCTGTTGCCAACTCCAGGAACCCCTGCTCCACTACCTCCCGATAAGGTAGACTGCCGCACAGCAGGTGCTCTACCCCGGCCCCGGCCCCGGCCGGCTCCAGCCTTTGGAATTGTGCCCCCATGCTGACTGCTACCACCTTGCTGCCTCAGCTGCTGACTCCGGGGCAACCTGCGCCCCTCTTCTCCTGATGATGACGATGAAGCCCCTTCATCACCCGGCTCCCAAGTGCGATCGGCTTCATCGTCATCATCATCATCATCACCGGGTTGTGGCTGTACGTCACTGATGTTCGTGGATTCGTCAACAGTGTCTGGCGCAGGAGCTGGAACGCTCGCAGCACCCACGACACTGTCCACATCACTATTTGTCTGCCTAGCTAAAGAAGCCACCTCCATTTCTTGGCTGGGCAGTAGCTGCTGACTGTCCTCCTGTATCTGATCGTCCTCCTCACTAAAGAGTGGAGCTGAACCCAAAGCATAGGATACGTCGCTGGGGGAGGGAACGGCGTAGGACAGAGGCAATGGGAGGACAGGGACTGCTCTCGGGGCATGCCAACTCAGGGTTGTGTCAGAGGAACCTACCGACCCTAGACTGGGGGTCTCAGATGTAAGTTGTGATGATGTTGTTGATGAGCGCGTCAGCCAATCTACCACGGCAGATGCGTTACTGGTGGAGACCCGACCGCTAGCAGATACTGGCAGATTAGGTCTCTCAGCGTGACTCCTGCTGCTACTGGCCCCCAGTCTGATGCGAGCTCTGCCTGCGGAATCTTGGCCTCTGCCACTCCTCTTTTCACTTCCAGGCACTTGTCTGCCCGACATAGTCTAACTGGCGTGGTAGTAGGTGATATTTTAAGAACCCCCAGGCAGCAGTGGGTCTATATAAAACAGAATATAATGCACACCAAAAGTGAGCAGTAACACTCAGCCTCCAACAGGCCTGCTTAGTGTAAATAAGAGAGCTGCTTAGTGTAAATAAAGAGGGGTATGCTATGTTACAGAATGGGATGCCTCAACAGAAGTGCACCTGGCAGGCAGCAGTAAGCCTATGCCCAGCAAAAGTGTCTTATAATATAAATATAATAAGAGCAAATGCTTATATGGTCTTAAACAGAGGCTGCTTTAGTCACAGAATGGGATGCCCTGGGCAGGAATGGACCTGGCAGGGTCCAGTAGGGCTTTGGCCAGCAAAAGTGTCTTTATCAGGCTAATTTCAAATATGATAAGAGCAAATGCTTATATGGTCTTAAACAGAGGCTGCTTTAGTCACAGAATGGGATGCCAGTGCCACAAAAACCAGAGAGCATGCACAGCAAAAGTGTCTTTATCAGGCCTGATTTCTATGAGAATAAGTGCAAATGTTTATTATGCTATTAAATAGAGGCTGCTTTAGTCACGGAATGGGATGCCAGTGCCACAAAAACCAGAGAGCATGCACAGCAAAAGTGTCTTTATCAGGCCTGATTTCTATGAGAATAAGTGCAAATGTTTATTATGCTATTAAATAGAGGCTGCTTTAGTCACAGAATGGGATGCCAGTGCCACAAAAACCAGAGAGCATGCACAGCAAAAGTGTCTTTATCAGGCCTGATTTCTATGAGAATAAGTGCAAATGTTTATTATGCTATTAAATAGAGGCTGCTTTAGTCACAGAATGGGATGCCAGTGCCACAAAAACCAGAGAGCATGCACAGCAAAAGTGTCTTTATCAGGCCTGATTTCTATGAGAATAAGTGCAAATGTTTATTATGCTATTAAATAGAGGCTGCTTTAGTCACAGAATGGGATGCCAGTGCCACAAAAACCAGAGAGCATGCACAGCAAAAGTGTCTTTATCAGGCCTGATTTCTATGAGAATAAGTGCAAATGGTTATTATGCTATTAAATAGAGGCTGCTTTAGTCACAGAATGGGATGCCAGTGCCACAAAAACCAGAGAGCATGCACAGCAAAAGTGTCTTTATCAGGCCTGATTTCTATGAGAATAAGTGCAAATGTTTATTATGCTATTAAATAGAGGCTGCTTTAGTCACAGAATGGGATGCCAGTGCCACAAAAACCAGAGAGCATGCACAGCAAAAGTGTCTTTATCAGGCCTGATTTCTATGAGAATAAGTGCAAATGGTTATTATGCTATTAAATAGAGGCTGCTTTAGTCACAGAATGGGATGCCAGTGCCACAAAAACCAGAGAGCATGCACAGCAAAAGTGTCTTTATCAGGCCTGATTTCTATGAGAATAAGTGCAAATGTTTATTATGCTATTAAATAGAGGCTGCTTTAGTCACGGAATGGGATGCCAGTGCCACAAAAACCAGAGAGCATGCACAGCAAAAGTGTCTTTATCAGGCCTGATTTCTATGAGAATAAGTGCAAATGTTTATTATGCTATTAAATAGAGGCTGCTTTAGTCACAGAATGGGATGCCAGTGCCACAAAAACCAGAGAGCATGCACAGCAAAAGTGTCTTTATCAGGCCTGATTTCTATGAGAATAAGTGCAAATGTTTATTATGCTATTAAATAGAGGCTGCTTTAGTCACGGAATGGGATGCCAGTGCCACAAAAACCAGAGAGCATGCACAGCAAAAGTGTCTTTATCAGGCCTGATTTCTATGAGAATAAGTGCAAATGTTTATTATGCTATTAAATAGAGGCTGCTTTAGTCACGGAATGGGATGCCAGTGCCACAAAAACCAGAGAGCATGCACAGCAAAAGTGTCTTTATCAGGCCTGATTTCTATGAGAATAAGTGCAAATGTTTATTATGCTATTAAATAGAGGCTGCTTTAGTCACAGAATGGGATGCCAGTGCCACAAAAACCAGAGAGCGTGCACAGCAAAAGTGTCTTTATCAGGCCTGATTTCTATGAGAATAAGTGCAAATGTTTATTATGCTATTAAATAGAGGCTGCTTTAGTCACAGAATGGGATGCCAGTGCCACAAAAACCAGAGAGCATGCACAGCAAAAGTGTCTTTATCAGGCCTGATTTCTATGAGAATAAGTGCAAATGTTTATTATGCTATTAAATAGAGGCTGCTTTAGTCACAGAATGGGATGCCAGTGCCACAAAAACCAGAGAGCATGCACAGCAAAAGTGTCTTTATCAGGCCTGATTTCTATGAGAATAAGTGCAAATGTTTATTATGCTATTAAATAGAGGCTGCTTTAGTCACAGAATGGGATGCCAGTGCCACAAAAACCAGAGAGCATGCACAGCAAAAGTGTCTTTATCAGGCCTGATTTCTATGAGAATAAGTGCAAATGTTTATTATGCTATTAAATAGAGGCTGCTTTAGTCACGGAATGGGATGCCAGTGCCACAAAAACCAGAGAGCATGCACAGCAAAAGTGTCTTTATCAGGCCTGATTTCTATGAGAATAAGTGCAAATGTTTATTATGCTATTAAATAGAGGCTGCTTTAGTCACAGAATGGGATGCCAGTGCCACAAAAACCAGAGAGCATGCACAGCAAAAGTGTCTTTATCAGGCCTGATTTCTATGAGAATAAGTGCAAATGTTTATTATGCTATTAAATAGAGGCTGCTTTAGTCACAGAATGGGATGCCAGTGCCACAAAAACCAGAGAGCATGCACAGCAAAAGTGTCTTTATCAGGCCTGATTTCTATGAGAATAAGTGCAAATGTTTATTATGCTATTAAATAGAGGCTGCTTTAGTCACAGAATGGGATGCCAGTGCCACAAAAACCAGAGAGCATGCACAGCAAAAGTGTCTTTATCAGGCCTGATTTCTATGAGAATAAGTGCAAATGGTTATTATGCTATTAAATAGAGGCTGCTTTAGTCACAGAATGGGATGCCAGTGCCACAAAAACCAGAGAGCATGCACAGCAAAAGTGTCTTTATCAGGCCTGATTTCTATGAGAATAAGTGCAAATGTTTATTATGCTATTAAATAGAGGCTGCTTTAGTCACGGAATGGGATGCCAGTGCCACAAAAACCAGAGAGCATGCACAGCAAAAGTGTCTTTATCAGGCCTGATTTCTATGAGAATAAGTGCAAATGTTTATTATGCTATTAAATAGAGGCTGCTTTAGTCACAGAATGGGATGCCAGTGCCACAAAAACCAGAGAGCATGCACAGCAAAAGTGTCTTTATCAGGCCTGATTTCTATGAGAATAAGTGCAAATGTTTATTATGCTATTAAATAGAGGCTGCTTTAGTCACAGAATGGGATGCCAGTGCCACAAAAACCAGAGAGCATGCACAGCAAAAGTGTCTTTATCAGGCCTGATTTCTATGAGAATAAGTGCAAATGTTTATTATGCTATTAAATAGAGGCTGCTTTAGTCACAGAATGGGATGCCAGTGCCACAAAAACCAGAGAGCATGCACAGCAAAAGTGTCTTTATCAGGCCTGATTTCTATGAGAATAAGTGCAAATGTTTATTATGCTATTAAATAGAGGCTGCTTTAGTCACGGAATGGGATGCCAGTGCCACAAAAACCAGAGAGCATGCACAGCAAAAGTGTCTTTATCAGGCCTGATTTCTATGAGAATAAGTGCAAATGTTTATTATGCTATTAAATAGAGGCTGCTTTAGTCACGGAATGGGATGCCAGTGCCACAAAAACCAGAGAGCATGCACAGCAAAAGTGTCTTTATCAGGCCTGATTTCTATGAGAATAAGTGCAAATGTTTATTATGCTATTAAATAGAGGCTGCTTTAGTCACAGAATGGGATGCCAGTGCCACAAAAACCAGAGAGCATGCACAGCAAAAGTGTCTTTATCAGGCCTGATTTCTATGAGAATAAGTGCAAATGTTTATTATGCTATTAAATAGAGGCTGCTTTAGTCACGGAATGGGATGCCAGTGCCACAAAAACCAGAGAGCATGCACAGCAAAAGTGTCTTTATCAGGCCTGATTTCTATGAGAATAAGTGCAAATGTTTATTATGCTATTAAATAGAGGCTGCTTTAGTCACAGAATGGGATGCCAGTGCCACAAAAACCAGAGAGCATGCACAGCAAAAGTGTCTTTATCAGGCCTGATTTCTATGAGAATAAGTGCAAATGTTTATTATGCTATTAAATAGAGGCTGCTTTAGTCACAGAATGGGATGCCAGTGCCACAAAAACCAGAGAGCATGCACAGCAAAAGTGTCTTTATCAGGCCTGATTTCTATGAGAATAAGTGCAAATGTTTATTATGCTATTAAATAGAGGCTGCTTTAGTCACAGAATGGGATGCCAGTGCCACAAAAACCAGAGAGCATGCACAGCAAAAGTGTCTTTATCAGGCCTGATTTCTATGAGAATAAGTGCAAATGTTTATTATGCTATTAAATAGAGGCTGCTTTAGTCACAGAATGGGATGCCAGTGCCACAAAAACCAGAGAGCATGCACAGCAAAAGTGTCTTTATCAGGCCTGATTTCTATGAGAATAAGTGCAAATGTTTATTATGCTATTAAATAGAGGCTGCTTTAGTCACAGAATGGGATGCCAGTGCCACAAAAACCAGAGAGCATGCACAGCAAAAGTGTCTTTATCAGGCCTGATTTCTATGAGAATAAGTGCAAATGTTTATTATGCTATTAAATAGAGGCTGCTTTAGTCACGGAATGGGATGCCAGTGCCACAAAAACCAGAGAGCATGCACAGCAAAAGTGTCTTTATCAGGCCTGATTTCTATGAGAATAAGTGCAAATGTTTATTATGCTATTAAATAGAGGCTGCTTTAGTCACAGAATGGGATGCCAGTGCCACAAAAACCAGAGAGCATGCACAGCAAAAGTGTCTTTATCAGGCCTGATTTCTATGAGAATAAGTGCAAATGTTTATTATGCTATTAAATAGAGGCTGCTTTAGTCACAGAATGGGATGCCAGTGCCACAAAAACCAGAGAGCATGCACAGCAAAAGTGTCTTTATCAGGCCTGATTTCTATGAGAATAAGTGCAAATGGTTATTATGCTATTAAATAGAGGCTGCTTTAGTCACAGAATGGGATGCCAGTGCCACAAAAACCAGAGAGCATGCACAGCAAAAGTGTCTTTATCAGGCCTGATTTCTATGAGAATAAGTGCAAATGTTTATTATGCTATTAAATAGAGGCTGCTTTAGTCACAGAATGGGATGCCAGTGCCACAAAAACCAGAGAGCATGCACAGCAAAAGTGTCTTTATCAGGCCTGATTTCTATGAGAATAAGTGCAAATGTTTATTATGCTATTAAATAGAGGCTGCTTTAGTCACAGAATGGGATGCCAGTGCCACAAAAACCAGCGAGCATGCACAGCAAAAGTGTCTTTATCAGGCCTGATTTCTATGAGAATAAGTGCAAATGTTTATTATGCTATTAAATAGAGGCTGCTTTAGTCACAGAATGGGATGCCAGTGCCACAAAAACCAGAGAGCATGCACAGCAAAAGTGTCTTTATCAGGCCTGATTTCTATGAGAATAAGTGCAAATGTTTATTATGCTATTAAATAGAGGCTGCTTTAGTCACAGAATGGGATGCCTCACAGCAGACTTAAGATCAGTTCAGTATATATGCACAGTTAGTTACTATAAGCAGCCTGAAAACGCTAACAAAGGCTGGATGAAAAAAAAAAATTCTCCCTGTCAGCCAGCTCCGTTTTTCCTACCTTTCCCTGGCTTTCTGTCTGTCTCCTGTCTGTCTCCTGCCTGTCTCCTGCCTGTCTCCAGCCTGTCCCTGTCTGTCCCTGTCTCCAGCCTGTCTCCAGCCTGTCTAACTGCCTCAGCTACACAGCGTTCTGTCTGTCTGTCACGAATGCAATAGAGAAATGAGGAAAAGCAAGATGGCCGCCGTTAAATACCGCTGTGTGACGTCACCGGGCTTGCTGGCTGCTGATAGGCTGCATGTGACTGCCCCAGCTTGCACTGGCGCGGGATACATGTCCAGACATGTCCCGCCCGCCATCTTAGAATGCCTGTAATGTAAATGAATGGATGTTAAAGGAAAACTTCGAGTGATCGAATCGCGGGGAAATTCGGATTCGATCCGAATCGAATTTTTCCTGAAATTCGGATCGAATCCGGGTTCGTCCGGATCGATTCGCTCATCCCTAGTAATGACGGGCCCCGCCACGAGAACGCCGGCTCCCCACCACAATCACACATTTATCAAGCCAATCCTGCTTAGCGACTGAGATAGCGCCATATAGCGACTCATTCATCATTATTCCAGCCTCAGCCCACAGCGCCAGCGTCCGACCTTGAACAGCGACAGGTATGACCTCTCGCTACCTGGCGCTCTCCAATGCTTTTCAATGGAACAATCTTTAAATATTAATAATTAATTGTTATTAATGTTTATTTTTTTTTTTTGTGACCACTTCTGCCATGTAAGATAATTTTTTTAAGGGAAAAAAAAAAAATTTGTACAGAATTGATATTACAGGTCTGATATTATTGTATTCATATTACTAAATTATTTAAAAAACTTTTTTTTTTGGTTTCCAAAAAGATGGTGGTTTGGGGGTTAAAAAACTAATTTTAACACATCGCCGCCAGCGCTCTGGGGTTTAAACAAGCATTTCACAGCGCTGGAATTTTTTGAGCGTGATTTTTTGATGAATATGGTGGGAGCCGGTCGCTCTGACCAGACGCTATCATGCGCACCCATACATCGCGGAACCTGTCAAATAGCGACTTCTATTCAACATTACGCCACACCGACTGAGTCGCTGTCAACAACCGAACAACGGCCAAGCACAGCGACTACTAGCGGGCGCTGTGAAAATACCGCTAGAGTCGCTCAACTGTCGCTACATGTCGCTATTAATAAATCAGCCTCCCCATTGATAATTCTCATGCATAAGGTGATGTGGACTAGTTTCGCCCCTCGGGGATTCTTCCGCACCAATCTACACCTTTATGGTTGACATACAATTTTGACCAATTCACTTTCAAATGTATATTTCATATTTGGAATCCCAGATCCCATAAAAAATGCCCAACACCTAACTGAACACAAAATACCACCAGGTCCCAGTGGCTCCGGGACACCGGAAAGGAATACCTGTATGTGTATCATTCATCACTTGCACTTTCTGCTTAGTGTGCGCTTATCGCATTGAAGTATATAATGTAACTCGAGCCGGTTCTTTTTCCTTTGATCAGAACTCGTGCGTCCGTGTCCTTTGGCCGGATTAAACGCTACTGGGATCGTGAACGGACTCGGATTAGGAATGTGTGCTGCATGCGAGAGGAAAAGGATGACAAATCAAATATTATATTTTATGATATATAAGGGATAGGAAAAGCTTGTATATATTTAACAAATTCTATAATTTACACATTGACACCAACAATTTACAGACTCACACTGTTCCCCAATGTATAATTATCCCCCATATCTCCCACTATTTTCCCATATCCTATAAGACACACTATAAGATGTAAGTCACACTGTTCCCCAATGTATAATTATCCCCATATCTCCCACTATTTTCCCATATCCTATAAGACACACTATAAGATGTAAGTCACACTGTTCCCCAATGTATAATTATCCCCCATATCTCCCACTATTTTCCCATATACTATAAGAGACACTATAAGATGTAAGTCACACTGTTCCCAATGTATAATTATCTCCCATATCTCCCACTATTTTCCCATATACTATAAGAGACACTATAAGATGTAAGTCACACTGTTCCCCAATGTATAATTATCCCCCATATCTCCCACTATTTTCCCATATACTATAAGAGACACTATAAGATGTAAGTCACACTGTTCCCCAATGTATAATTATCCCCCATATCTCCCACTATTTTCCCATATTCTGAATGAGGAAACTGCTGAAATCAGCGCTTTCCAGCATTGAATCCGCCTCCTATTGATTTCATTGTGAGTGCGGTGGATTTTGTGGAAGAGAGCTCCCGGGAATCTCGAGTTACCACACAATCCGCCGCAGCCTCCTATTAATTTCAATAAGAGGCGGAGAAATGACAGTTTCTGACACATGCTCTGCCATGATGAAATGTTATTTATTAGAATTAGTAATAAATATTTCTCAACATATAATTAAATATTGTTTTTGTTATTAATCACTATGTTTAAATGATGTTTGATTTGTAGCAATGAGAATACATAACGCATATCAGGTATTTACATTCCCAATCATAACTGGAGCAAAATTACAGTTTTGAAGTAGCCACCAAAATTATTTTTTGGTTTGGGGTCACGGCAACATGAGGAACTGTATTGCGGGGTCACGGCAACATGAGGAACTGTATTGCGGGGTCACAGCAACATGAGGAACTGTATTGTGGGGTCACAGTAACATGAGGAACTGTATTGTGGGGTCACAGTAACATGAGGAACTGTATTGTGGGGTCACAGTAACATGAGGAACTGTATTGTGGGGTCACTGCAACATGAGGAACTGTATTGCGGGGTCACTGCAACATGAGGAACTGTATTGCGGGGTCACAGCAACATGAGGAACTGTATTGTGGGGTCACAGTAACATGAGGAACTGTATTGTGGGGTCACAGTAACATGAGGAACTGTATTGCGGGGTCACTGCAACATGAGGAACTGTATTGCGGGGTCACCACAACATGAGGAACTGTATTGCGGGGTCACAGCAACATGAGGAACTGTATTGCAGGGTCACAGCAACATGAGGAACTGTATTGCGGGGTCACAGCAACATGAGGAACTGTATTGCGGGGTCACTGCAACATGAGGAACTGTATTGCGGGGCCACAGCAACATGAGGAACTGTATTGCGGGGTCACTGCAACATGAGGAACTGTATTGCGGGGTCACTGCAACATGAGGAACTGTATTGCGGGGTCACTGCAACATGAGGAACTGTATTGCGGGGTCACGGCAACATGAGGAACTGTATTGCGGGGTCACCACAACATGAGGAACTGTATTGCGGGGTCACCACAACATGAGGAACTGTATTGCGGGGTCACTGCAACATGAGGAACTGTATTGCGGGGTCACGGCAACATGAGGAACTGTATTGCGGGGTCACCACAACATGAGGAACTGTATTGCGGGGTCACGGCAACATGAGGAACTGTATTGCGGGGTCACGGCAACATGAGGAACTGTATTGCGGGGTCACAGCAACATGAGGAACTGTATTGTGGGGTCACAGTAACATGAGGAACTGTATTGTGGGGTCACAGTAACATGAGGAACTGTATTGTGGGGTCACAGTAACATGAGGAACTGTATTGTGGGGTCACTGCAACATGAGGAACTGTATTGCGGGGTCACTGCAACATGAGGAACTGTATTGCGGGGTCACAGCAACATGAGGAACTGTATTGTGGGGTCACAGTAACATGAGGAACTGTATTGTGGGGTCACAGTAACATGAGGAACTGTATTGTGGGGTCACTGCAACATGAGGAACTGTATTGCGGGGTCACTGCAACATGAGGAACTGTATTGCGGGGTCACAGCAACATGAGGAACTGTATTGCGGGGTCACAGCAACATGAGGAACTGTATTGCGGGGTCACTGCAACATGAGGAACTGTATTGCGGGGCCACAGCAACATGAGGAACTGTATTGCGGGGTCACTGCAACATGAGGAACTGTATTGCGGGGTCACTGCAACATGAGGAACTGTATTGCGGGGTCACTGCAACATGAGGAACTGTATTGCGGGGTCACTGCAACATGAGGAACTGTATTGCGGGGTCACGGCAACATGAGGAACTGTATTGCGGGGTCACCACAACATGAGGAACTGTATTGCGGGGTCACAGCAACATGAGGAACTGTATTGCAGGGTCACTGCAACATGAGGAACTGTATTGCGGGGTCACGGCAACATGAGGAACTGTATTGCGGATTTGCGGGGTCACGGCAACATGAGGAACTGTATTGCGGATTTGCGGGGTCACTGCAACATGAGGAACTGTATTGCGGGGTCACAGCAACATGAGGAACTGTATTGCGGGGTCACAGCAACATGAGGAACTGTATTGCGGATTTGCGGGGTCACAGCAACATGAGGAACTGTATTGCGGATTTGCGGGGTCACAGCAACATGAGGAACTGTATTGCGGATTTGCGGGGTCACTGCAACATGAGGAACTGTATTGCGGGGTCACAGCAACATGAGGAACTGTATTGTGGGGTCACAGCAACATGAGGAACTGTATTGCGGGGTCACAGCAACATGAGGAACTGTATTGCGGATTTGCGGGGTCACAGCAACATGAGGAACTGTATTGCGGATTTGCGGGGTCACAGCAACATGAGGAACTGTATTGCGGATTTGCGGGGTCACTGCAACATGAGGAACTGTATTGCGGATTTGCAGGGTCACAGCAACATGAGGAACTGTATTGCGGGGTCACTGCAACATGAGGAACTGTATTGCGGGGTCACAGCAACATGAGGAACTGTATTGCGGGGTCACGGCAACATGAGGAACTGTATTGCGGGGTCACAGCAACATGAGGAACTGTATTGCGGGGTCACAGCAACATGAGGAACTGTATTGCAGGGTCACCGCAACATGAGGAACTGTATTGCGGGGTCACTGCAACATGAGGAACTGTATTGCGGGGTCACGGCAACATGAGGAACTGTATTGCGGGGTCACAGCAACATGAGGAACTGTATTGCGGGGTCACTGCAACATGAGGAACTGTATTGCGGGGTCATGGCAACATGAGGAACTGTATTGCGGGGTCACCGCAACATGAGGAACTGTATTGCGGGGTCACTGCAACATGAGGAACTGTATTGCGGGGTCATGGCAACATGAGGAACTGTATTGCGGGGTCATGGCAACATGAGGAATTGTATTGCGGGGTCACTGCAACATGAGGAACTGTATTGCGGGGTCGCGGCATTAGAAAGGTTGAGAAGCATTGTTATAGAAGGTGATATATGATGAATTATCTATAAGTCTGACTTTCTTTTTTTATTATGTTTATATGTATTATTATATGTTGTGCCTTCATGTTTGTTATATTTGTAAATAAAATGCGGTGTATTTAA
Organism: Gastrophryne carolinensis; assembly: GCA_027917425.1. Lineage (NCBI taxonomy): Eukaryota > Metazoa > Chordata > Amphibia > Anura > Microhylidae > Gastrophryne > Gastrophryne carolinensis. The sequence goes on from CM051243.1 coordinate 194,394,870, forward strand.
AATACATCTAAGACTAATACATATTTGCTAGACAAAAATCCCATTAAGCACTTCCAACTTTTGGGCTCCCTGATGTCGCTGGGAATAACATATTATATTTGATCCTTTACATTAAGGTCCCCTTTAGCTTGCAAATGATTCCTTCTACCAACAGCCCTTGTAACAAGAGAGGAAGACGCCATGTGGCCAAGGGGAAATGACACTCGCTCTGAGAAAACACAGGCAGCCCCCAGGACTTCCTGCTGGTCCCCCTCACATCTTCATCAGGCTGAATGGAACCACAGGGGACCGGGGAAGCTCCAGTGGCCGGGCAGCTTCCCACAGACATCCAGTCTCCGACAGTAGCCGCAGTTCACCCTACCCCCAACCTAAATAAGGAATTAGTACCGGGAGACATAGTTTTCACATTACAGGTTTTCTCAAGGTGCCTGGCACCAGAACCAGGGCCCTGCGACCCTCCCAGCAAAGGTTATGTCCCATAAATGGTTCTACCAGAGAAGAATTAACATTTGCTCTGGAAGATGAGCAAACACAATCCCCAGTTCGAAAGACCTCCTGCTGGTTCCCCTCACACCTTCATCAGACTGAATGGAACTACAAGGCACAAAGGAAGCTCCAGTGGCCGGGCAGCTTGCCACAGACATCCAGTCCCCGACACGGAACCGCGAATAACCGAGCCGCAGGATGAGAAAAAAATGCACGCACCCGCCACTTATAGGAGATACATTGTAACAGTTACAACAATAGAAACACTTTGAATAGGCAAATGAATCATTTATTGCTGCAGATCTGCATGTTACACCTCAAAGAGGGACAGTATGTAAATGAAGCCACGTCCCCTCATTGAGGGATGGATGAAGCCACGCCCCCCTCATTGAAGGATGTATGAAGCCACGCCCCCTCATTGATGGATGTGTGAAGCCATGCCCCCTCATTGATGGATGGATGAAGTCACGCCCCCTCATTGAGGGATGTGTGAAACCACGCCCCCTCATTGATGGATGGATGAAGTCACGCCCCCTCATTGATGGATGGATGAAGTCACGCCCCTCATTGATGGATGGATGAAGTCACGCCCCCTCATTGATGCATAGATGAAGTCACGCCCCCTCATTGATGGATGGATGAAGTCACGCCCCTCATTGATGGATGGATGAAGTCACGCCCCCTCATTGATGGATGGATGAAGCCACGCCCCCTCATTGAAGGATGGTTGAAGCCACGCCCCCTCATTGAAGGATGGTTGAAGCCACGCCCCCTCATTGAAGGATGGTTGAAGCCACGCCCCCTCATTGAGGGATGGACAGGAGATACATTGTAACAGTTATAACAATAGAAACACTTTGAATAGGAAAATGAATCATTTATTGCTGCAGATCTGCATGTTACACCTCAAAGAGGGACAAACGAGAACAACGAGGGACAGGGGGACACGGACTCAAAAGAGGGACAGTCTCTCCAAATCAGGGACACTTGGGAGGTATGATTACAGACTATGGAGGAACTGGGACCTAGTGGTGGGGCAATGAAGACACACAATGGCTAAGACACTAGAAAGGCTGTGGGACCGATACAGATAAAGACACAAACTGTGGAGGACCACAAGGCCCAGCACAGACAAAGACATGAACTAAGAAGGACTGTGAGGCCCCACAAGGACAGGGAGGTGAGCAGGGAGATTGGAGAGCGCCACTAGGCTTCGAGAAGTCAGCAATGATCCAGCAAGAGGAGCGGCGCCAAGAACATGCGTTTATAGGTAATATATATATATGTCATTTATATGTGGACCAACACCCAGGGGGGATCAGATCCCTCCCCGTGGGGCATCTGAAATCGGGATGCCCCGCTGTGTGAAACCCCGCAGGACGCCCAGAAACCTCACCTTATCCCCGTTCCACTGCCGCGGCCGCATCTCGTGCTTCCCTTTAGAAGGAAGTGCGAGACGCGGCCTCCAGCGCGCTCAGAGCCGTTGTGGTTGTCCGTCACTTGTCCGTACATACCACAGCGGCTCTGAGCGCTCTGATTGGACGAGCGCTCGCGTAGGAGCGGGGTGAGGTGAGTTTTTTAGGGCGATCGGGGGGTTTCACGCAGCGGGGCGCCTCCGATCGGTGAAAATCCTGGGTGTTGGTCCACTTTAATAACCTGGAGTTCTTTACACGCCTGGAAGGATTTGAAACATATTAACCGTGCAAAGCCTTGGAGAGATCTGGAAGGAGGAGGATGTGGAGCATCGCCGTGCCTTGGGGTGCATGCACTGCGGGATACATTTCTGTGCTTATATTGTAACATTCAGGTGGACACACTGGGGAGAGAGGAGTTGTGCACGTTGGCATTTTAAGAGACTTTTTATCATATATTTGTCATTTTTTGAGCGCTGTATTTTCATTGTATATTCATTTATATGTAACGCCAGGTGAGGTGAAACAATGTGGCTCTAGGACCCAGGGAAAAACCACAGCACAGCAAATAGCACAACGGCCAGAGCAGTGGACCTGGAGTGATGATGGATGATGGATGGATGATGAATGGATGATGGATGGATAATGGATGGATGATGGATGGATGATGGATGGATGATGGATGGATGATGGATGGATGATGGATGGATGATGGATGGATGACGGATGGATGATGGATGGATGATGGATGGATGATGGATGGATGATGGATGGATGGATGATGGATGGATGATGGATGGATGACGGATGGATGATGGATGGATAATGGATGGATGATGGATGGATGATGGATGGATGATGGATGGATGATGGATGGATGATGGATGGATAATGGATGGATGATGGATGGATGATGGATGGATGATGGATGGATAATGGATGGATAATGGATGGATGATGGATGGATGATGGATGGATGATGGATGGATGATGGATGGATGATGGATGGATGATGGATGGATAATGGATGGATAATGGATGGATGATGGATGGATGATGGATGGATGATGGATGGATAATGGATGGATAATGGATGGATGGATGGATGATGGATGGATAATGGATGGATGATGGATGGATGATGGATGGATGATGGATGGATGATGGATGGATAATGGATGGATGATGGATGGATGATGGATGGATGATGGATGGATGATGGATGGATGATGGATGGATGATGGATGGATGATGGATGGATAATGGATGGATGATGGATGGATGATGGATGGATGATGGATGGATGATGGATGGATAATGGATGGATGGATGGATAATGGATGGATGATGGATGGTGGATGGATGGATAATGGATGGATGGATGGATAATGGATGGATGATGGATGGTGGATGGATGGATAATGGATGGATGATGGATGGATGGATGGCTGGTGGATGGATGGATAATGGATGGATGATGGATGGATAATGGATGGATGGATGATGGATGGATAATGGATGGATAATGGATGGATGGATGAATGATGGATGGATGATGGATGGATGGATGATGGATAATGGATGGATGGATGGATGATGGATGGCTGATGGGTGGATGGATGATGGATGGATAATGGATGGATAATGGATGGATGGTGGATGGATGATGGATGGATTATGGATGGCTGGTGGATGGATGGATGGATAAATGATGGATGGATGGATGGATGATGGGTGGATGGATGGATGATGGACGGATGATGGGTGGATGGATGATGGATGGATAATGGATGGATAATGGATGGATGATGGATGGATGATGGGTGGATGGATGATGGATGGATTATGGATGGCTGGTGGATGGATGATGGATGGATGATAGATGGATGATTGATGATGGATGATGGATGGTGGATGGATGATGGATGGATGGATAATGGATGGATGATGGATGGATGATGGATGGATGGTGGATGGATGGATAATGGATAGATGATGGATGGATGGATGATGGATGGATAATGGATGGATGATGGATGATGGGTGGATGGATGGATGGATGATGGGTGGATGGATGGATGATGGATGGATAATGGATGGATGATGGATGGATGATTGATGATGGATGATGGATGGTGGATGGATGATGGATGGATGGATAATGGATGGATGATGGATGGATGATGGATGGATGGTGGATGGATGGATAATGGATAGATGATGGATGGATGGATGATGGATGGATAATGGATGGATGATGGATGATGGGTGGATGGATGGATGGATGATGGGTGGATGGATGGATGATGGATGGATAATGGATGGATGATGGATGGATGATGGATGGATGATGGATGGATGGATGATGGATGGATGATGGGTGGATGGATGATGGATGGATGGATGATGGATGGCTGGTGGATGGATGATGGATGGATGGATGATGGATGGATGATAGATGGATGGATGGTGGATGGATGATGGATGGATGATAGATGGATGATGGATGGATGATAGATGGATGATGGATGGATGATGGATGGATGATTGATGGATGGATGATTGATGGATGATGGATGGATGATGGATGGATGATGGATGGTGGATGATGGATGGATGGATGATGGGTGGATGGATGATGGATGGATAATGGATGGATGATGGATGGATGGATGATGGATGGATGGATGATGGATGGCGGATTGCTGTTTCAAGACCCTGTCCATTCCAGTCCTAACATTCGTATGGATTTTTACCATAAGAGAAATTACTGTATAAGGGCCCCCAGGTGCAGTAACCAAACCAACCAATAGGAGACGGCATCTTCTGGTCGATGATTCAACAATTAGAGGTGTGGACTTTGGACAGGATAAAGAGGAGCTAAAGGAGGTGAGGTGTCTCCCAGGTGCCGCTGTTATTAGAGATAAGAGACGGATTCTAAATATTGTCCAGGCTGCAAACAAATATAACATATAAAACAAATATAACAGATAATATCAATATAACATATAACTTAAATCTAACAGAAAATATAAATATAACATATAAAATAAATCTAACAGATAATATAAATATAACATATAAAATTAATCTAACAGATAATATCAATATAACATATAAAATAAATCTAACAGATAATATAAATATAACATATAAAATAAATCTAACAGATAATATAAATATAACATATAAAACAAATATAACAGATAATATAAATATAACATATAAAATAAATCTAACAGATAATATAAATATAACATATAAAATAAATCTAACAGATAATATAAATATAACATATAAAATAAATCTAACAGATAATATAAATATAACATATAATATAAATCTAACAGATAATATAAATATAACATATAAAATTAATCTAACAGATAATATAAATATAACATATAAAACAAATATAACAGATAATATAAATATAACACATAATATAAATATAACAGATAATATAAATATAACACATAATATAAATATAACAGATAATATAAATATAACACATAATATAAATATAACATATAAAATAAATATAACAGATAATATATATATAACAGAGGGGACATTGTGCTACATCTCGGAACAAATCATTTACCCTAAAAAGATTTGTTTACTGAACAAAGGAACTTCCAAAACTTCCAGAAACTTTGCAAAGTAACAGGTTCTGTCATATATACTGAAGTTTTGCCAGTTTGCAATGAGGAAAAAATCGATGTGTGGTTACGTCAGTGGAAAACGGGCAGGCTGATTCATCACTAACGCCAGGTAGCGACAGATGAGCGTCTGTAGCGGCATTTTTAGAGCGCCCGCTAGTAGTCACTGTGCTCGGCCGTGGGTCGCTAGTTCATAGCGACTCAGTCCTTGTTCATTAATGTTGAATACATTGTGAGGAGTCGCTATTTGACCAGTACAGCGCTGTATGGGAGCGCATGTTAGCGACTGCTCATAGCGACCGACTCACACCATATTCAGCAAAAAAACAGCCTCACAAATCTCTGGCGCTGAAAAATGCTTCTCTGAAGCCCAGAGCGCAGGAGGCTGTGTGATTAAAGTCTGTTTTTCAGCATCTATCCACCAGTAACAAAGCGAAAACATCTGGAATTACATTGTAACAACATTGTAACATGACACTTTAATCGCAGAGCTGTGATGTCATTTCTGAGGAAATATATAAAAAATTAAGAAATTGTGAAAAAACTGCTTATTCAATGTCAGGAGACGTCACAGAATTATTTGTGAAAAAAACCCAGTTAAAAAAGATGAAAAGGATCGTCCATTGAAATGTATGGGAGAGCGACAGGTAGCGAGAGGTCATACCTGGCGCTGTGCAAGGCTGAACGCCGGCGCTGTTCGCTGAGGCTGTGATAATGATGAATCAGACGCTACATGGCGCTATCCCAGTCGTTAAACAGATTCTGCTTGATAAATGTGTAATTGCTGCCGTGTCCGGCGTTCACCAGTCGCTACCTGTCATTAACCAGCCGCTACCTGACGCTATCCCTTCTTAAATAAGGGTCTTAATTTTTTATTTTATTTAGTTTAATTGAAAACTTTTTAGAACGAATCTTTTTTTTTTTTTTTTTTTTAATGAGTGATCAACAAACTGGAATTTGTTTTGTTACTATTATTATTTTTTTTTTATCCAAACATTGATCAGTGGAAAACTCGATCAGTCATATTACAATGTGATTAAATCTTTATTTTTTTGGAATACATTTTTTTATTTTTTTTTGTTGTTGATGTAGATGTGGAGGGGGGTGAATGTGATGTGAGGCGCTGGTGTCGGTGGTGCGGCGAGGTGGGCGCTGCACATGCTCGGCATAGTTTCAGGAGCGCGTGGGCATCCCGGGAATGCTCCCCCGGGGGCGGCCGCACAATGTCTCCATGCTGTGATGGGGCAGCGCTGACCTTTACCCACAATGCCCTCCCTCATTAATTAGCATAATTTAGAAAGCGGCGTCCTGGGCCGGAGCGCGGTACAAAGTGACGACAAATCTCATCATGGGAGGTGACTATATGAAGGAGGATTTATGGCCCCCCCATCACTGGGTCCAACAGGGTTTAGGTACTTTTTAAGGTGGCCCAGCATTAGAGCCAAAGGAAGACTTAATAGTTCTGCAAACACGGGCCGATCAATAATAATAATAATAATAGTTCTGCAAACACAGGCCGATCAATAATAATAATAATAATAATAATAATAATAGTTCTGCAAACACAGGCTGATCAATAATAATAATAATAATAACAATAATAATTCTGCAAACAACAGGGTTTAGGTACTTTTTAAGGTGGCCCAGCATGAGGATCAAAGGAAGACTTAATAGTTCTGAAAACACAGGTTGATCAATAATATTATAATTATTATTATTATTATTAATAATAATAATAATAATAATAATAATAATTATTATTATTATAATAGTTCTGCAAACAACAAACAGGGTTTAGGTACTTTTTAAGGTGGCCCAGCATGAGGGCCAAAGGAAGACTTAATAGTTCTGCAAACACAGGCCAAATAATAATAATAATAATAATAATAGTTCTGCAAACACAGGCTGATTAATAATAATAATAATAATAATATTAATAATAATAATAGTTCTGCAAACACAGGCTGATTATTATTAATAATAATAATAATAATAATAAATAATAATAATAATATTTCTGCAAACACAGGCTGATTAATAATAATAATAATAATAATAATAATAATAATAGTTCTGCAAACAACAAACAGGGTTTAGGTACTTTTTAGGATGGCCCAACATTAGGGCCAAAGGAAGGGTTAATAGTTCTGCAAACACGGGGCGATCAATAATGGCGCCGCCTATGCAGTAGCGCGGTACCACCCTCGTCACACAGCAGCTCAGCGGGAGCCTAAACATCACCTGCGCTGCTATTGGCCGAGAGCCAGACTGCCAACCTGTGTGTGCGACAATTAAAGGGGCCCTCCGCCTATAGGGAAAAAGTGCACCTCCCCCTCACACCATCAGTGACCCTGCATTAGAGAGAGATTCACCTTTTCCCAGCAGAGCTCCATCTGATGGGGGACAGGAAACTACTGCACCTCCCCCCTCACACCATCAGTGACCCTGCATAAGAGAGATACTCACCTTTTCCTAGCAGAGCTCCATCTGATGGGGGACAGGAAACTACTGCATCTCCCCCTCACACCATCAGTGACCCTGCATAAGAGAGATACTCACCTTTTCCTAGCAGAGCTCCATCTGATGGGGGACAGGAAACTACTGCACCTCCCCCCTCACACCATCAGTGACCCTGCATTAGAGAGATACTCACCTTTTCCTAGCAGAGCGCCATCTGATCGGGGACAGGAAACTACTGCACCTCCCCCCTCACACCATCAGTGACCCTGCATTAGAGAGATACTCACCTTTTCCTAGCAGAGCTCCATCTGATGGGGGACAGGAAACTTCTGCACCTCTCCCCTCACACCATCAGTGACCCTGCATTAGAGAGATAAAGGTGAGTATCTCTCTAATGTAGGGTCACTGATGGTGTGAGGGGGAGGTGCACTTTTTCCCTATAGGCGGAGGGCCCCTTTAATTGTCGCACACGCAGGTTGCCAGGTCTGGCTCTCGGCCAATAGCAGCGCAGGTGACGTACAGGCTCCCGCTGAGCGGCTGTGTGATACGGGTGGTACCGCGCTACTGCATAGGCGGCGCCATTATTGATCGGCTGTGTTTGCAGAGCAATGAACCCTTCCTTTGGCTTCCAGGTGGGTGAGCGGCATCCCATGATGCACCTCTCATATACTCACCGCATTCCAGCATCCCATAAGATGCTGCAGGCTAAGAGCGTCTCCAGCCTGCCAGCACATAGCGTGACCAAAAAAAGGGGGTGAGAGATGCTGCAGGCTAAGAGCGTCTCCAGCCTGCCAGCACATAGCGTGACCAAAAAAAGGGGGTGAGAGATGCTGCAGGCTAAGAGCGTCTCCAGCCTGCCAGCACATAGCGTGACCGAAAAAAGGGGGTGAGAGATGCTGAAGGCTAAGAGCGTCTCCAGCCTGCCAGCACATAGCGTGACCGAAAAAAGGGGGTGAGAGATGCTGAAGGCTAAGAGCGTCTCCAGCCTGCCAGCACATAGCATGACCAAAAAAAGGGGGCGAGAGATGCTACAGGCTAAGAGCGTCTCCAGCCTGCCAGCACATAGCGTGACCAAAAAAAGGGGGTGAGAGATGCTGCAGGCTAAGAGCGTCTCCAGCCTGCCAGCACATAGCGTGACCGAAAAAAGGGGGTGAGAGATGCTGAAGGCTAAGAGCGTCTCCAGCCTGCCAGCACATAGCATGACCAAAAAAAGGGGGCGAGAGATGCTACAGGCTAAGAGCGTCTCCAGCCTGCCAGCACATAGCGTGACCAAAAAAAGGGGGTGAGAGATGCTGCAGGCTAAGAGCGTCTCCAGCCTGCCAGCACATAGCGTGACCGAAAAAAGGGGGTGAGAGATGCTGAAGGCTAAGAGCGTCTCCAGCCTGCCAGCACATAGCGTGACCGAAAAAAGGGGGTGAGAGATGCTGAAGGCTAAGAGCGTCTCCAGCCTGCCAGCACATAGCATGACCAAAAAAAGGGGGCGAGAGATGCTACAGGCTAAGAGCGTCTCCAGTCTGCCAGCATATAGCGTGACCAAAAAAAGGGGGGGAGAGATGCTGCAGGCTAAGAGCGTCTCCAGTCTGCCAGCATATAGCGTGACCAAAAAAAGCGGGCGAGAGATGCTGCAGGCTAAGAGCGTCTCCAGCCTGCCAGCACATAGCGTGACCAAAAAAAGGGGGTGAGAGATGCTACAGGCTAAGAGCGTCTCCAGCCTGCCAGCACATAGCGTGACCAAAAAAAGGGGGCGAGAGATGCTACAGGCTAAGAGCGTCTCCAGTCTGCCAGCATATAGCGTGACCAAAAAAAGGGGGTGAGAGATGCTGCAGGCTAAGAGCGTCTCCAGCCTGCCAGCATATAGCGTGACCAAAAAAAGGGGGTGAGAGATGCTGCAGGCTAAGAGCGTCTCCAGTCTGCCAGCACATAGCGTGACCAGAAAAAGGGGGCGAGAGATGCTACAGGCTAAGAGCGTCTCCAGCCTGCCAGCACATAGTGTGACCAAAAAAAGGGGGCGAGAGATGCTGCAGGATAAGAGCGTCTCCAGTCTGCCAGCACATAGCGTGACCAAAAAAAGGGGGTGAGAGATGCTGCAGGCTAAGAGCGTCTCCTGCCTGGCAGTAGGAAGTGTGACCAGAAAAAGGGGGTGAGAGATGCTGTAGGCTAAGAGCATCTCCAGCCTGCCAGCAGGGTTTCAGAGAATCAGGTAAGTCTGGGTAGAGAGTGGGGGTTGTTGAAGGTTGGTTGATGGACCAGGTCAGAGGTGTAAGGACTGAGAGCTGAATGAGGAAGGGATTTCCTCACTAAGGAGACAGACAGAGGAGGAAGGAGAGCGTTGGAAGGACTCCATGTAAGCTAAGCTACTGATCAGCCTCCAGGACGCTCCCATGTGACCGCAAGCAGCCCATCAGCCTCCAGGACACTCCCATGTGACCGCGAGCAGCCTATCAGCCTCCAGGATGCTCCCATGTGACCGCGAGCAGCCTAACAGCCCACTCTGTTTACTGAAGTGGAGGGGGCGTGTCTGCACGGCTGTTACAGTAATTGGCCACTCCCACTCTATTCACTGTAGTGGAAGGGGGCGTGTCTGCACAGCTGTTACAGCAATTGGCCACTCCCACTCTATTCACTGCAGTGGAGGGGGCGTGTCTGCACATGTTACAGCAATTGGCCACTCCCACTCTATTCACTGTAGTGGAAGGGGGCGTGTCTGCATGGCTGTTACAGTAATTGGCCACTCCCACTCTATTTACTGTAGTGGAAGGGGGCGTGTCTGCACATGTTACAGCAATTGGCCACTCCCACTCTATTCACTGCAGTGCACGGCTGTTACAGTAATTGGCCACTCCCACTCTATTTACTGTAGTGGAAGGGGGCGTGTCTGCACATGTTACAGTAATTGGCCACTCCCACTCTATTTACTGTAGTGGAAGGGGGCGTGTCTGCACATGTTACAGCAATTGGCCACTCCCACTCTATTTACTGTAGTGGAAGGGGGCGTGTCTGCACATGTTACAGCAATTGGCCACTCCCACTCTATTTACTGCAGTGGAGGGGGCGTGTCTGCACATCTGTTACAGTAATTGGCCACTCCCACTCTATTCACTGCAGTGGAGGGGGGCGTGTCTGCACGGCTGTTACAGTAATTGGCCACTCCCACTCTATTCACTGCAGTGGAGGGGGGCGTGTCTGCACATCTGTTACAGCAATTGGCCACTCCCACTCTATTCGCTGCAGTGGAAGGGGGCGTGTCTGCACATGTTACAGCAATTGGCCACTCTCACTCTATTCGCTGCAGTGGAAGGGGGCGTGTCTGCACGGCTGTTACAGCAATTGGCCACTCCCACTCTATTCACTGCAGTGGAGGAGGCGTGTCTGCACGGCTGTTACAGCAATTGGCCACTCCCACTCTATTCACTGCAGTGGAAGGGGGCGTGTCTGCACGGCTGTTACAGCAATTGGCCACTCCCACTCTATTCACTGCAGTGGAGGGGGCGTGTCTGCACATCTGTTACAGTAATTGGCCACTCCCACTCTATTCACTGCAGTGGAAGGGGGCGTGTCTGCACGGCTGTTACAGCAATTGGCCACTCCCACTCTATTCACTGCAGTGGAGGGGGCGTGTCTGCACATCTGTTACAGTAATTGGCCACTCCCACTCTATTCACTGCAGTGGAGGGGGCGTGTCTGCATGGCTGTTACAGTAATTGGCCACTCCCACTCTATTCACTGCAGTGGAAGGGGGCGTGTCTGCACGACTGTTAAAGCAATTGGCCACTCCCACTCTATTCACTGCAGTGGAAGGGGGCGTGTCTACACATATGTTACAGCAATTGACCACTCCCACTCTATTCACTGCAGTGGAAGGGGGCGTGTCTGTACATCTGTTACAGTAATTGGCCACTCCCACTCTATTCACTGCAGTGGAAGGGGGCGTGTCTGCACGGCTGTTACAGCAATAGGCCACTCCCACTCTATTTACTGCAGTGGAAGGGGGCGTGTCTGCATGGCTGTTACAGCAATTGGCCACTCCCACTCTAGTGCAGTGGAAGGGGGCGTGTCTGCACGGCTGTTACAGCAATCGGCCACTCCCACTCTATTCACTGCAGTGGAAGGGGGCGTGTCTGTACATCTGTTACAGTAATTGGCCACTCCCACTCTATTCAGTGCAGTGGAAGGGGGCGTGTCTGCACGGCTGTTACAGCAATTGGCCACTCCCACTCTATTCACTGCAGTGGTGGGGGCGTGTCTGCACGGCTGTTACAGCAATTGGCCACTTCCACTCTATTCTCTGCAGTGGAGGGGGCGTGTCTGCACGGCTGTTACAGTAACTGGCCACTCCCACTCTATTCACGGAAGTGGAAGGGGGCGTGTCTGCACGACTGTTAAAGCAATTGGCTACTCCCACTATTCACTGCAGTGGAAGGGGGCGTGTCTGCACATCTGTTACAGCAATTGGCCACTCCCACTCTATTCACTGCAGTGGAGGGGGCGTGTCTGCACATCTATTACAGCAATTGGCCACTCCCACTCTATTCACTGCAGTGGAGGGGGCGTGTCTGCATGACTGTTAAAGCAATTGGCCACTCCCACTCTATTTACTGCAGTGGAGGGGGCGTGTCTGCACGGCTGTTACAGTAACTGGCCACTCCCACTCTATTCACGGAAGTGGAAGGGGGCGTGTCTGCACATCTGTTACAGCAATTGGCCACTCCCACTCTATTCACTGCAGTGGAGGGGCGTGTCTGCACATCTATTACAGCAATTGGCCACTCCCACTCTATTCACTGCAGTGGAGGGGGCGTGTCTGCACGGCTGTAACAGCAATTGGCCACTCCCACTCTTTTCACTGCAGTGGAGGGGGCGTGTCTGCACATCTGTTACAGCAATTGGCCACTCCCACTCTTTTCACTGCAGTGGAGGGGGCGTGTCTGAACGTTACAGCAATTGGCCACTCCCACTCTATTCACTGCAGTGGAGGGGGCGTGTCTGCACATCTATTACAGCAATTGGCCACTCCCACTCTATTCACTGCAGTGGAGGGGGCGTGTCTGCACATCTGTTACAGCAATTGGCCACTCCCACTCTTTTCACTGCAGTGGAGGGGGCGTGTCTGCATGGCTGTTACAGCAATTGGCCACTCCCAGTCTATTCACTGCAGTGGAGGGGGTGTGTCGCTTTTACAGCCCTTATTCTGCAATCCAAAGTCCAGAGCCTTTCCATCCAGCCAATCACGCAGGTTCCTTTAGAGATAAGCCCCGCCCACCCCCATCATCCCCAGCAAATCAGAAAAGACTCGAGAAAGTTGTAAAAAAAATCATCAGTTTTATAGTTACAAACATGAGGCACATGTGGGCGGATACAAAGACAAAAAAGTCCCGAGGGGGCGGAGTCACGCTGGAGGCGGAGGGTGAGGTGAGTTTTTTCCTGGGTGGGTCAGGCGAGTGCTACTTGGATAAGAGCTGCTTGCGCTGCTGCTCCAGCAGGGCCTCCAGGTGATCCGCGCGCTTCACCGCCGCCTGCGGGGGAGAGAAGAGAGGGACAGGTGAGACCGAGGGGGCGGAGACTTGAGAGGGACAGGTGAGACCGGGGGGGCGGAGACTTGAGAGGGACAGGTGAGACCGGGGGGGCGGAGACTTGAGAGGGACAGGTGAGACCGAGGGGGCGGAGACTTGAGAGGGACAGGTGAGACCGGGGGGCGGAGACTTCAATTAGACGATCACCTAATGTAACAGGTAAAACATGACAACGCCTTTCGCCTATCACGTCTTCCTCAGGGATCAGCTATTTTTCCTATGAGGTTTGGGACATCCTGATAAAAGGGGGTGATGACATCACAGCCAATGGTGCAGTGACATCACAGCCAAGGGGGAAGGCACAGAATCTCAGCTATGGTTAGCTAACGGGTAATTCAATTATGTAAAGAGCTTGACCGCGCCTTTCGCCTATCCTGAGAAAAGAGGGTGGTGACATCACAGCCAATGGGGCGTGCCTGGAATCTTAGCTCGGCTAGCTAACAGGTAATGGAATTCTGTAGAGTGTGACCGCACCTTTCGCTTATTACATCTTCCTCAGGGGTCAGCTATTGTTCCTATTAAGTTTGGGATATCCTGAATAAAAGGGGGTGGTGACATTGCAGCCAATGGGGCGGTGACATTGCAGCCAATGGGGCAGTGACATCACAGCCAATGGGTCGTGCACAGAATCTCAGCTATGGTTAGCTAGCAGATTATTCAATTATGTAGAGAGCTTGACCGCGCGTTTCGCCTATCACGTCTTCCTCAGGGGTCAGTCCATTTTTCCCATCAAGTTTGGGATATCCTGAGAAAAGGGGGTGGTGACATCACAGCCAATGGGGAAGTGACATCACAGCCAATGGGGAAGTGACATCACAGCCAATGGGGAAGTGACATCACAGCCAATGGGGCGCACACAGAATCTCATCTATGGTTAGCTAACAGGTTATTAAATTATGTAAAGAGCGTGACCGCTCGTTTCGCCTATCACATCTTCCTCAGGGGTCAGCCCATTTTTCCTATCAAGTTTGGGATATGCTGAGTAAAGTGGGTGGTGACATCACAGCCAATTGGTCGTGCACAGAATATCAGCTATAGTTAGCTAACAGGTAATTAAATTATGCAGAGAGCATGACCGCGCCTTTCGCCTATCACGTCTTCCTCAGGGGTCAGCTAATGTTCCTATGAAGTTTGGGATATCCTGAAAAAAGGGCGGGGGCAGTGACATCGCAGCCAATGGGGAAGTGACATCACAGCCAATGGGGCGGTGACATCACAGCCAATGGGGCGGTGACATCACAGCCAATGGGGCGGTGACATCACAGCCAATGGGGCGGTGACATCACAGCCAATGGGGCGGTGACATCACAGCCAATGGGGCGGTGACATCACAGCCAATGGGGCGGTGACATCACAGCCAATGGGGCGGTGACATCACAGCCAATGGGGCGGTGACATCACAGCCAATGGGGCGGTGACATCACAGCCAATGGGGAGGTGACATCACAGCCAATGGGGCGGTGACATCACAGCCAATGGGGCGGTGACATCACAGCCAATGGGGCGGTGACATCACAGCCAATGGGGCGGTGACATCACAGCCAATGGGGCGGTGACATCACAGCCAATGGGGCGTTGACATCACAGCCAATGGGGCGTTGACATCACAGCCAATGGGGCGTGCACAGAATCTCAGCTATGGTTAGCTAACAAGTAATGAAATTATGTAGAGAGTGTGACCGCGCCTTTCGCCTATCACGTCTTCCTCAGGGGTCAGCTATGAGGTTTGGGACATCCTGAGAAAAGGGAGTGGTGACATCACAGCCAAGGGGGCGGTCCTTTAAGAACCCCGCACACTTACCTCGCACTGCTTGCGCAGGTTGGTCACGGTCTCTTCCTTCTTCACGATCGCCGACTTCACCCTGATCCCGAAAAATCAAAATCAGAGCGGTTAGGAAATAACTGGGCGTCGCCGCGGCAACAGGTCTCAAAACAGCAGTTTGTCCCACTGCGGCCCTGAGCCTAAAATCTACTGCACAGAGCTGATGCCATTCCTTTAAGCATTCCCAAATAAGCCCCACCCCCAAAGCGCTGTGTTTAAAGTGGACCAAAACTGAGGAGTTTGACTATCCTGGGTTCTGTTTTTTTTTGGGGTGTTCCTCATTAAAGCAGAACAAAACCCAGGATTTGTTCCGTGCCCCCCTGGGGCATCCCGAATTGCAATGCCTCATAAAGACCCAGGAAAGTATTTTTTTGGGTGGTGTTCCTCTTTAAAGTGGACCAAAACCCACCCTGGAGTCAGACTCCATGGAAGGCATAGTCGCTCCCCCTGGGGCATTCAGATTCGGGATGCCCCGCTGTGTGTAACCCCCCAGGTCGCCCGATCCTACGGCGCATGTGCGGGCTCTCGTCCGGTGGCCGCATCCCCGGCTCCCCTCTGCGCCCACGCCATCCATTCACAAGATTTTGACTATCCAGCGTATCCTGGCCCCGCGCATGCGCCGTGGCATCGGGGAGATAGTGAGTTTATTTTACACAGCGAGTATCCCTGCCATGGAGTCTCAGATGCCAAAGGTGAGTTTTGGTCCACTTTAAAGAGGAACACCACCCGAAAAAATTACTTTCCGTGATCTTTTTGGGGTATTGCAATTCGGGATGCCCCAGTGAGCACGGAACAAATCCCGGGTTTCGTTCAGCTTTAACAATACTTTCCTAGGTCATTATTTTCTTTGGGATGCCCCAGGGCAGATCCCGGGTTTCTGGGGTCTTTATGAGGCATTGCAATTCAGAATATAAAGCGGATGAACATCCCTGTAGCTCCTCTTTAATCAGCACATTTACCTACACTCATAACTAAATAAATGCAATCAGAAGCATTAATCCGGACCTTCACCCTGAATAAGAGTCTATCTTATATGTTTCCCACACCCTGTACATACAGATTGCTCACATTAATCCGGACCTTCACCCTGAATAAGAGCCTATCTTGTATGTTTCCCACACCCTGTACATACAGATTGCTCACATTAATCCGGACCTTCATCCTGAATAAGAGCCTATCTTATATGTTTCCCCCACCCTGTACATACAGATTGCTCACATTAATCCAGACCCTCACCCTGAATAAGAGCCTATCTTATATGTTTCCCACACCCTGTACATACAGATTGCCCACATTAATCCGGACCTTCACCCTGAATAAGAGCCTATCTTATATGTTTCCCACACCCTGTACATACAGATTGCCCACATTAATCCAGACCCTCACCCTGAATAAGAGCCTATCTTATATGTTTCTCACACCCTGTACATACAGATTGCCCACATTAATCCGGACCTTCACCCTGAATAAGAGCCTATCTTATATGTTTCCCACACCCTGTACATACAGATTGCTCACATTAATCCGGACCTTCACTCTGAATAAGAGCCTATCTTATATGTTTCCCACACCCTGTACATACAGATTGCCCACATTAATCCGGACCTTCACCCTGAATAAGAGCCTATCTTATATGTTTCCCACACCCTGTACATACAGATTGCCCACATTAATCCGGACCTTCACCCTGAATAAGAGCCTATCTTATATGTTTCCCACACCCTGTACATACAGATTGCTCACATTAATCCGGACCCTCACCCTGAATAAGAGTCTATCTTATATGTTTCCCACACCCTGTACATACAGATTGCTCACATTATAAATCATCCTACCTGCATCTACTGCATGTTATGAGCCTTTAAACATCCAAGATGGCGGCTCATGGAGCATCAGGCAGCGTGCAAACAGGAAGTGGCTTCTGACTGTGCTGCTCTGCATTCTGGGATTGCTGACCTTCTCCTGACCCCAGCTCTGTTCTGTCTGAACAAAGCACAGCTATAACCTGCCCCCTGTACTTTATCCCGCTCTCCTCTCCTCAGTAAGTGTGATGCTTCTGAGTCAAGATGGTGGTGCCCATATCCTAGAGTCCTGAACAGAGTTGCAGCCCAGTGGGGGAAAGAATAATAAGTGACTAAAAACTTAAAATATTTTAACTTTAGATGCTGGGGAATCGTTTTATAAGAGTTTGGGCTTCTCATTAAATCTTGGTGAAGGTTCCGGTTTAAGGGTATTCAGACCGGAGCGTCCCTTTAAATGAGGGGGAGGGGCCTGAGAGCCGCCATTGGTCCGTGTGAATCAGGAGAAGTCCGGGTCCCCGAAGCTGAAGCTGCAGAATCTTCCCTATGATGAAGGTGAAAAGGACAGTTGTCAGGGGCCCCTGAAGATGCAGCAGCGATACGCGTGGAGGCCGCGTAACACGACACCCGGCTGCGGGCGGATCACATGTTCCAGGATGTGCGGGCGCCGTCACTCTCCCGGGTTCTCCTTGATCTGCATTAAATCGCTCTCACTGTCACATGGAGCCAGTATGACGCAACGCCATATCTGTCCTCACCGCCCGTCACACGCCGATAAAACCATCAGCCCCCGTAATCGGGCCGAGGGGGCGGGGCCAAGCAATATGGCGGAGATAAAAAGAGAGGGAAAGAAAAAGATATTCGGAAAAGAGGAGAGACAGGGAGAGAGGGAAAGAGAGAAAGAAGAGAGAGAGAGAGAGAGAGAAAGAACAAGGGGAGAAATGTGAGAGAAGGAAAAAGAAAAATAATGAACAACAGAAAGAAATGTTGAAAAGAGGGGGAAAGAGATAGAAAAAGAATGATGTGGTAAAGAGGGGGAGAGAGAAAGAAAGAAAGAACAAGAGAAAGAAGTGTGGAAAAGAGGAGAGAGAGAGAGAGAGAGAGAGAGAGAGAGAGAGAGAGAGAGAGAGAGAGAGAGAGAGAGAGAGAGAGAGAGAGAAAAAGATATGTGAGAGATAGGAAGGGAGAGAGAGAGAAAGAAAGAAAGAAAGAAAGAAAGAAAGAAAGGTGGAAAAGAGGAGAGAGAGCGAGAGAGAGAGAAGGGGAAAGAAAGGAAAAGAAATGTGGAAAAGAGGAGAGAAAGAGAGAAAAAGGAAGTACAAGACAAAGATGTAGAAAAGAGGAGAGAGAGAGAGAGGAGAAAGAAGGAAAGAGAGAAAGATATGTGGAAAAGAGATGGGGAGAGAGGAAGAGAGAAAGAATGTGAGAGAGAGGGAAAGATGTGGATAAAAGAGAGAGAGGGAGAGAGAAAGAAAGATAGAACGAGAGAAAGATATGTGGAAAAGAGGAGAAAGAGAGAGAGAAGGAGAAAGAATGAACAAGAGAAAGATGTGAAAGAGGAAAGAAAGGCCAGAGAGAAAGCTGTGCTGCCATTGGCCAATTTACTCACTGCTTCCGAGCTCCCGCTGTTCATGTGATTGGACAGAGAATCCCGTTGGGTCCGACCAATCACATGACTGGGTGAGTCAGGGAGGGGTGAGCAGGAAGTGCCCGGATCACATGACTGGGTGAGTCAGGAAGGGGAGAGCAGGAAGTGCCCGGATCACATGACTGGGTGAGTCAGGAAGGGGAGAGCAGGAAGTGCCCGGATCACATGACTGGGTGAGTGAGGGAGGGGTGAGCAGGAAGTGCCCGGATCACATGACTGGGTGAGTGAGGGAGGGGTGAGCAGGAAGTGCCCGGATCACATGACTGGGTGAGTGAGGGAGGGGTGAGCAGGAAGTGCCCGGATCACATGACTGGGTGAGTCAGGGAGGGGAGAGCAGGAAGTGCCCGGATCACATGACTGGGTGAGTCAGGGAGGGGAGAGCAGGAAGTGCCCGGATCACATGACTGGGTGAGTCAGGGAGGGGTGAGCAGGAAGTGATGATCCTCGTTTCGTCACATGCCCCGTACTCACCTTTTGTGCACCTCCTCTAGCTCCGCCTCCTTTTCGCGGGTGAGCCTCTCCAGCTCTAGGCGGTGGCGCGCCTGGGCCTCGGACGCCTCCATCTTCAGCCTCTTGTTTTCATCCTCGGTCACCACGAGACGCTCGGCGAATTCCTGGCGGATGACGTCAGAGAGGCTCCGCCTCTCCTCACTCAGCCGCTCTGTGATCTGTAATTGGCCAGAAAGGAGGAGCAAATTACATTTAAGGCGGAGCAAAACCCACACAGGTCCCGCCTCTTGACTCCACCCTGCGCCCAGGCCCCGCCTCCCCTGCAACCAAGCCCCGCCCCTGACTCCGCCCTGCAACCAGGCCCCACTCCCCCCCCTGCAGTTATATACCCAGTCCTGCCGCTCCCCCCCCCTCGCAGTTATATACCCAGTCCCGCCACCCCTCCTAGTTATATACCCAGTCCCGCCGCCCCTCCCAGTTATATACCCAGTCCTGCCGCCCCTCCCAGTTATATACCCAGTCCTGCCGCTCTCCCCCGCAGTTATATACCCAGTCCTGCCGCTCTCCCCCGCAGTTATATACCCAGTCCTGCCGCTCTCCCCCGCAGTTATATACCCAGTCCTGCCGCTCTCCCCCGCAGTTATATACCCAGTCCTGCCGCTCTCCCCCGCAGTTATATACCCAGTCCTGCCGCTCCCCCCAGTTATATACCCAGTCCTGCCGCCCCCCCAGTTATATACCCAGTCCTGCTGCTCCCCCCCGCAGTTATATACCCAGTCCTGCTGCTCCCCCCCGCAGTTATATACCCAGTCCTGCCGCCCCCCCAGTTATATACCCAGTCCTGCCGCCCCCCCCAGTTATATACCCAGTCCTGCCGCCCCCCCAGTTATATACCCAGTCCTGACGCCCCCCCCCAGTTATATACCCAGTCCTGCCGCCCCCCCCCAGTTATATACCCAGTCCTGCCCCCCCCCCCCCAGTTATATACCCAGTCCTGCCGCCCCCCCCCAGTTATATACCCAGTCCTGCTGCTCCCCCCCGCAGTTATATACCCAGTCCTGCCGCCCCCCCCCCCAGTTATATACCCAGTCCTTCCGCTCCCCCCCGCAGCTATATACCCAGTCCTGCCGCTCCCATCCCCCCCGCAGTAACATACCCAGTCCTGCCGCTCCCCCGCAGTTATATACCCAGTCCTGCCGCTCCCCCCTGCAGTTATATACCCAGTCCTGCAGCTCCCTCCCAGTTATATACCCAGTCCTACCGCCCCCGCCCCAGTTATATACCCAGTCCTGCCGCCCCCCCCCGCAGTTATATACCCAGTCCTGCCGCTCTCCCCCGCAGTTATATACCCAGTCCTGCCGCTCTCCCCCGCAGTTATATACCCAGTCCTGCCGCTCCCCCCAGTTATATACCCAGTCCTGCCGCCCCCCCAGTTATATACCCAGTCCTGCTGCTCTCCCCCGCAGTTATATACCCAGTCCTGCTGCTCCCCCCCGCAGTTATATACCCAGTCCTGCTGCTCCCCCCCGCAGTTATATACCCAGTCCTGCCGCCCCCCCAGTTATATACCCAGTCCTGCCGCCCCCCCCAGTTATATACCCAGTCCTGCCGCCCCCCCAGTTATATACCCAGTCCTGACGCCCCCCCCCAGTTATATACCCAGTCCTGCCGCCCCCCCCAGTTATATACCCAGTCCTGCCCCCCCCCCAGTTATATACCCAGTCCTGCCGCCCCCCCCAGTTATATACCCAGTCCTGCTGCTCCCCCCCGCAGTTATATACCCAGTCCTGCCGCCCCCCCCCAGTTATATACCCAGTCCTTCCGCTCCCCCCCGCAGCTATATACCCAGTCCTGCCGCTCCCATCCCCCCCGCAGTAATATACCCAGTCCTGCCGCTCCCCCCTGCAGTTATATACCCAGTCCTGCAGCTCCCTCCCAGTTATATACCCAGTCCTACCGCCCCCCCGCCCCAGTTATATACCCAGTCCTGCCGCCCCCCCCAGT